>VZSE01005709.1:617499-840865 GCA_013398275.1 Promerops cafer | reverse complement strand
TTTTTTTTTTTTTTTTTTTTTTTTTTTTACCACCACCCCCTAAAAACAAAATTAATCCTAGTAAGGGCAGGCAGGGAGCGCGGAGCTGCGCGGCGCGGGCATGGCCGGCGCCCGGGCCGGGGAGTCCCCGGAGGGGAGCGGGGCCGAGAGGAGCCGGGCTGAGGGGAACCCCAGCCGGCGGATCTGAAGGGGGAGCGGGGCCGAGAGGAGCCGGGCCGAGGGGAGCTCCAGACGGTGGATCTGAGGGGAACCGAGCTGACGGGAGCTCCNCCCGCCGGGCGCGGGGCTCCTGCGCCCGCCCTCCCCCGCCTGCCTCCCGCCTAACCCGCGATCGCTCCCCCCCTTCTCCCGCCGAGGCGAAGCTGGAGCCGCAGGAGATCCGCCNCCTGACGGGAGCCGGTGGACCTGAGGGGGACCAGCAGGTCTGAGGAAAGCCGTCGCCACTACCGGCGGCAGGCGGAGCAGCGGCCGGGGCGGGGGCGCCCCGCCCCTGCATTATNCACAGGGAGGGGACAGGGATGGGTTGTTTTCTCTCCCCCGCCCGCCCCGAGACCTGAGGAGATGCAGCCCAAGTTCGCCGCGATGACTCTGCTGCTAGCACCGGGGTTTCTCCGCGGCATCGCAGCCTCCGGACCGCCTGAATCCTGCTCCCTCTGAATCGTCGGCGCCGAGTTAAAGCTCAGTTCTCATGTTGTGGTTGCTGGGCTGCCGCGCTCCCGTTTTGCGATGGGAGGTGGAGGAAAAGGGATTGTCCGTGAGTCAACACCGAAAACGTGATTAGGATGAACTGCTTTCACTAATCTGTTTCTAACCTTTCAGTCCATGTTGGCCTGTGACCCCTCTCAGCTTTCACATCCAGCCTGATCAGGTAGGTGTGAATTATTTACTTGGGGTGAGGGAAGGCGGATGGAAACGATTCAAGGACTTACCTACGATCCTGACCTCTCTCAGGATGAGAAATGATGAGAAAGTTCAAGCTGTAAACTAATTCTGAGCCAAGCAGCATTTGTTTACTTGTTGAAATGTGCCCGTGCAAGACGTCTGCAGTCTGTCTGATTTCCAGGATCGAGCCGAGTGCCTGTGAGTTGCTGTGGGACATCTCAGCTGCTGTAGCAAAATATAGTGCTCTTATTTATGATCTGGGGAGAACTTTTATATACATATATGTATACACACACATTTGTTTCGAGAGCTTCCTCATAAAACTCCATCAAATTCTCACAATTATTTTACATTTCCTCAGATACAAATTACTCTGTTTGCTGCTTTTTTTTTTCCCCCTAAATGCCCATAAATCTGCAGTGTTGCAACCTACCTGTAGCATTAGGTGGGGAGATTCTCTGCTCTGTAGATATGTAAAGCAGCCGTATCTGCATGAATCGCTGGATTTCCAAACAGCGTGTTAGAGTAGATATTGCTGATGGGAGTAACAAGAGGCTGCATAGTCCTTGTGGTGGAAACACAGCTAGTACTTCAATTAAGAAGATATCTTTTTGAATTTGATAAATCTTGTGTAATATCCGGTGTCTCCCTCTGTAGTGGCTTCAGAAAAACTGCTTGGTCAACAGGATCCTTTAGCTGCTTCTCTGGGATTAAAGCTTTCTCCTTCTGCTGCTGCTTTTTTGCTTCACTTAAGGGAGAATTAATTGCTGAACATCTGTAGTCCACCAGAAATGCCAATATATAAAAATGTCCCCCCGAGAGATGGAGGGGAGTACGTGTTTGCCCGTGTGTGTAGGTTAATGCATGTTTGTGTGGACTCCGTCTGCCTGTGTGTGCATGCTCTGGGAATGGAGGAAAAGAAGGGATGACACACACACCCCAACAGTCCTTTCTGCTTTGGTTTGTGCCAGCATCTACCTCCGTAGTCCTGCAGTCCATATAATGCTGATATTTCATGTCATTTAAAAGTTTCCTGTAATACTTTGCCCAGTTTTTTTAGGAGGGGTCAGAAACCAGTTTGCTGCCAGGGTTGCACTGGCTGCTGGCTGGTGTGTGGGCAGGTTGGTGGCAGTGATGTGGCACGGGGGGCAGCCAGAAGTGTTCCCAAACACCGGCACGGAGCCTTTGCCTGGCGCTGAGTCTCCCGGGGGTCACTCAAAGCCCCTCTCCCTCCCGGGGTCTGTCCTCACTGCACCACTTGAGCACAGCTCACCGGAGGCCGGGCCGTGCTGCGTCGCTCCCGAAGTTTTAGAAAGGCTCCGGCTTAATCAGGCCGACACATTTCAGCGGCTCCATGCATTATGTAGGCATTTAAAGTCCTGCACTCCACGTTTTTTGCTGGGAATTACTGAAATGCTGAATAATGGAGAAGGTGAATTGCATCTTTGCTTCTGTCAGGGTTAAACGTACCTGCTGCAGGCTGGGCTGTGTTGGTAGCCCAGGAAGTCCCTCTTCAGAAATGCTGTAAATAAGATTCTGTAGTATTCCACCTCTCGAAGCCCAAGTTTAACCCAGCACCATCTTTCTGATCAGATACAGATCTGACAACAGATTATGTTTAACTCCTTTTTCAGCTCAGGTTTCCCACCTCGGTTTAATGAAGTGGGCTGTGCTCCATACGTAGCACCAAGGGACAGTGGCCACCACAGGAGGTTTAGACCATTCTTAAACTTGGCTTCAAATCCCTCCGAGCTGCCCATCACTATGCAATTTCAGGCAGCTGGTCTAATTTCTGGTGCATCCAAAAACTCAACTGCAAAAATGAGGAAAGTAAAAATAAGATGATTCCGTGAACCACCATCCCTTCAGAGATATTTTATGGTCATATGCTTCCAGGCATGTGTGTCTAATTTATGTGTTTCACATGCTTTGTTCTCTTTACCAATAATTAAGATGAGGTTTAATTCAAGTGAAACAGTGACAGTTATCTGTGCAGTTTAAAAACTCGGATTTATTCTTCGGTACTGGTTGAAACAATGACTTTTAAAAGTCAATATTCCTTGAATTTTGAGGTATTTCTCACTTGAAACTGTTTCTTTTCAGACCACAACACTGGTCTCCCTATGGAAGCAACGGTTTGTATCTGGCTTTGAGGTCCCATGGAGAAGCTGAGGAGGGGGATGGCTCTTCCTATCCATGAAGTCTGGATACTTCTGTTTGTGCTCCCTGCTTTGGTCACTCCAGCTGCCATCAATCATGAAGACTACCCCGCTGATGAAGGGGACCAGACCTCCAGTAATGACAATCTGATCTTTGATGATTACCGGGGCAAGGGCTGTGTGGATGACAGTGGCTTTGTGTACAAACTGGGAGAACGTTTTTTCCCAGGACATTCCAACTGTCCCTGTGTCTGCACTGAGGATGGACCTGTTTGCGATCAACCAGAATGCCCTAAAATCCACCCAAAGTGCACAAAAGTGGAACACAATGGATGCTGTCCAGAATGCAAAGAAGTGAAAAACTTCTGTGAATATCATGGGAAAAATTACAAAATCTTGGAGGAATTTAAGGTATGGAACCCTTTCTTCAGTATTTCATATTAGTATGCTTTAGGAATTGTGTTTTTGTTGGGAGCTCTCAAAGGCACTCAGTATTTGCTTACTGCCATTGATGAATGCTGAAGTTGAAGTCCTTTTTAGCTGTGATGCAGGTCTGGCTCATGTAAAAGCTGTCACCTCCCCCTTATGTGCACTTCCTGAGGGCCAGTGGTCAGTCAAAAGCCCCTGTGGGAATTGCCAGCCCTCTGCATCTGCCTCCTTTGCTCATAGATGGATCATGCTGGACTACCAAGGGTGTGTAAAACAGTACTGAGTGCTTTTTAAGAACCCCTTTTGCAATTTGGATAGCAAAAAACTGATGGCGTGGTGCTGAGTTGTTACTCATAACTGTATGAGCATGCAAATAAGTAGGTGGTAAACTCTATTTAATTTTTTCATTTCAACTGTGATAAGGCTGTCTAGAATGGAGAAGATGAACTCCTAGGCAGATGAGCATCTCAAGCAATGAGAAACGTGGGGTTTCATTGTAATGGTTGAGTTCAGGTAAGGAATGTCATAAAGAAATCCTGAAATATATCTTAAAAACAGGGCGGTATTTTCCAAAACCACTACACAACCTGCAATTCTCATTCTAATGAGTTTGATCACAAGCTTCCAATTCTGCAAAGGAAAACAGCATTTCACAATGAAGAACAGGGGCTGTAAAAGCTGTAGGTACACAAGTTTGTTCTCCCAGATCACGTGGCTTTAAGAGTTGAACCTCCATAATTAACAATAGCCTGTAACTCTTCATGGCTGAGTGCCAGATCTTATTATACACTTGGCCAGTTTATTGTCTTTCCTGCAAGGAAAATAATTTCTTATAGGTCTGTGTAGGTCACCAGTTCTTGCTAACATAGATGGCAATTCCCTTTTTCACAGAAATTGTCATTTTCAGGGAAAGTAGCAGTTAGTAGTTCCTTTCTTCTGTCATGTGTGGTGTATGTTTATCTCTTTCTGTCCATCTGAAACTGCAGTCACTGAGTCTGGGCAAGATGGTTTAATGTCACAAGCACAAGGTAAAGCAAATGTATGAGGAACATCTCCTTGAGGGCCACCCTGATTGACCTGCTCTGTTTTACTGAGGGATGTGAAGATGCTGATCTTGTGAACTGCTCAGATAACAGTTTCTTCTTGCCTTGGGAAGGCCTGGCCCAAGTTCATCCCATGATCACATTTCAGTGGTCCCATTTTGACTGCTGTGTTGTCAGATGGTGAGATAGCCCACCTAGGTGATCAGGTTTTCATGTGAGAGGTATAAAGTCTCATTTTTAGGAAGTAGAAATTTCTAAGAACTCTTTGAAGAGATTTCAGTGGGAGAGATAGATCTTGTCATTAAAGTATCTCTTGTGTGTGAATTAAGTGGAAAAGTAGTAATCTCTTTTCCTAAAAGAAACAATTTCATCCTGACAACAGCTTAAACTCCAAGAAAACAGACTACAGGAGAGAAAGGCTGTTGGAGAGAGTCAGGAGCCATCTGGTTCATTGCTTGCTGCATTCCAATACTTGGGGTGTTGTGTGGAAAGCAAAGTTCCAGTACCCTCTGAGAAGCACAAAGTAGACAGTGTCACGCCTCTCTGACACACAGTAACCTTCTGTCCAGGACTAATGTGAGATCCTTCACACTTAATTTAGCTGACAGTCAAACTTTTGACCTAGACCTGTGTTTTGCTGAAAGCTCAATATGTTGTGGAATAGGGCAGAAACCAATGTTTTGGAGAATCTGTGTTTACCTAGAATAAACAGTGGATTGCTTTTTTCCCCTCAGAGTACTGTAGGAGAGTCAGACAATGGAAGATCACTGTTTCATGGGGAAAAAAGAAGCACCTGTGAACTATGACTTTATAAATTCTTTAGGAAAGACAGAACTTTGAGATTCAGGAAGCTGCTGCTCTGAAGTCTTGGCTTTATGAGGCATCCAAGCATTTTGTTGTTTATTTCAACAGAATAAAGATTTTGCCTGCTATCTCTGCAGATGAAATCTTGAGCAGTTCATAGGTTTTACAGGCTCTGAGCTCTGCTCTTCCCTCATCCTGTTGAATTTATAAGGTCTGCAAACTTTCTCACATCCATTGCACACACACACTGAAGGCAAAGATGAGAGGCTGTTCTCACTCAAACCCAGGCTGCTTTCAGTGGAAACAGAGGCACTGTTTTATGTGGTCTCAGAACCCTTTCACCCACTTGATTTACTTTTGCTGGTATGTAGATTCCAAATCGTCATCTATAGAAGTACTTGTCACTGCTGAGTTTCAGCTGAAATTAGCCTCTATTTAAAAATCTTTTGCAAGTGTGTGTGTCTGTGTGTGTGTGCCAGGACTGACTCATCTTGTGGAAATTTCAGCTGCCTGATCTTTCACAAATTGGGATTAATTTTTTTCTCTCGGAAATGTTGTTTTTTTTTTTCCCAGGATATCAATATCTGTGAGAGGTTTCCAGTTGGGTGAATTTTCCTGTATGGTTTCTAGATTTTTTTCCTCAGGTTTGGGGTGAGAAATCTAAATGTGATTTGATCTTTTTTCTTACTGCTGGCAGTAACTGCGATGCTGTCAGGATAAAGGAGTAGTTACAAAGGCCCATTTCTTGAATATTTAGCTTTCTCCTAGTGAACAGATCTTGTACATCTGATTTTTTGAGTCATAACAGTCATAAGCACAAAACACAAACATGCCAACAAGCCATGTAGCTTAGACAGCTGTCCAAATATTTATCCTTGTGCCCCTCAATCATTAACATGTACAACTGAAATGCTGAAGTTCAATTGTAAATCCAAACCCACTGAGAGTTTTTCTTGTATTCTTTTGTAAAATTTTGTGTCTTTGACAGATGGCTTAGTAACCCCATACAGCATCTTCGTAGCATCTTCATCTCTTATGGGTCCTGGGAGATGTTGGTGGGTTTGGGGCCCCAGCTGCCCATACAGAGCCTGCCTCATTCCCTGGTTTCAGTGGGATTTACCCCCAGCTTTGGCTGAGGCTGTGGTTCCACCTAGAACCCTGCAGAAAAGGCCACCACAGTCTCTCTAATGTTAACCATGATCTGATTCAAATGTGCAGATTAAAATACAGATTGATGCCTGGTGGTCAGGATTCTGATACCTGTGGAGCAGGAGAGAGGAGAGGGGCAGGTCTGGAGGGTTTTACTGGGATCCATCTCTCTCTTTCCCATCTTGTTTTCTGCTTTTCTCTTAGTTGGACTAGAATGTGGTCTCTCAGGTCCCCACTGACCCCTCTCAGAGCAGGGGTGAAGGCAGCTGTGGTGGCTGCAGGGAAGGTGTGAAGGATCCTGGAAGTCTCAGGCTGTTTTCTCCAGAGGGATCTGGCAGGGACCCTCGGGATCACTTGGAAGCTGCTTTTTGTCTCACGCATCATCCTTGCTTTGATTTCAGACCTGGAGGTTAAGGTCTGAGTCCCAGGTGCTCTGCACTCACCTGTAGGAGCAGAGATCTTTTCAGGGAGGTTGTAAAGCCTCCCTTTTCTTCTCAGAGACAGAAGACAAGCAAATGGAGATTGGTCTTGGTTACTGTAAGTACACATGGTTGTGTTTTAAATGAATGTCCCCAGCCAGCAGCTGATGTAAAGTTAAGGAGACAGTGTTCCGCCAGCGTGATGGATGTTCATTGGCAGCTGATGGAGAAATCCTGCAAATGTCACTGAGGCAACAGTGTCCCTAAGTGCTGATTAGTTTTTGCTCTCTTGCATGACTTACTGACAGAAAAGCACACACCTTTGAGAAATGGAATTATGGCATGGTTGCAGTGTATTTGTAGCCACAGTGAGGAGCCACTGGAAGAGGATTGGGTTGTCAGTTTGGAAAGTCCATTATCAGCTCTGAACTTCCTAGGTCTCCCCTCACCCAGCAGAGGCACATACAGAACAACCTTCTGCAGACCTCAAAATGCCATTGCTGAGAGATAAATGGTCAGTTCACAAGAGATTGTCAAGCTGACATCTTGAAATATTCTCTCCATTTTAGACTGACGGGCAGGGACTGCTCCCTGTGCCTGCAGGAGGGTGAGCATGGTGCCATCCTCCTCCAAGGCAGTGGCAGGAATTTCCTAAGCACAGATATTAAAATATCTGTGTTAGCCTGGCAGAATGTTGGGTGAGTTGTCCTTTGGGTGGGAACACCAGAGGTTTTGACCTTCCTGATGATGTTCAAGTGAGAAGAGCAGCTTCAACCTGCAGTTGTGAACTTGAGCTTGGAAAATACTCTGGACATTTTTTGGGTGTTCTTCAGTGACTGTCTTCCTTTCTGCCAAGCACAGAGCTGCAATTTCTTCTAGCCATTGGCTCTGCCAGTGCTTATCCTCTGCTGCTGCCTTTATTTACCTGCCCTTCCCAATGACTTCTCCACTTCCTTGTCCTCTCCCCTTCCACCTTCGCTCCTCCCAGACCTATCCTCACTGAAAAAGTCCCCAGGTGATGCCCAAGTATTTGCACCTTTCATCAGCACAAGTGTGGAGAGGTGGGAAAACAAACCTTGCTCTTGCCCTTGCCCTTTTCCTCCACACTGGGGGGGAAAAAAAAAAAAAAAAAAAAAAAAAAAAAAGGCAGGAAAGGTGAATTTTTTCCTTCCACAGAAAAGTTTTTGCTGACTTTAAAAGAGCCAGGATTTCATTCCTGAAGTTCTCTTTTATTTTTCTTTCCCCTGGTCCTTTCCACTATATCTTAAGTTCATTGCTTTGTTTTGTCCACAAATCACCTGTAATCCTTCAGTGCAGGTTTTTGTATCTTGCTGACTTTATGTCTTCTTGAACAGTGCTTTGCACAGTAGGGACACAGCTCTAGCAGGGTTCTTCAGGGTGTAATCAGAATCCAAAATATATGAGGGACTGTGTAAGCATAGCATTATCATACACTAATTCCCAGCTCATTATGGAAACTTTTACTTCAAAATTGTGGCATCTCCTTCTCCTTTGTTAATGCTCTTTAAAATGTTTTATTAATGCAATTACCTGAATTTAACTGAACAAAGCAAGGCCTCTCATCAAAAGGCACATGCAGGCAGGTGTGCAGCTGCTATCCCAGCAGCTCTCAGGCCCTGAAATGCAGTGTGTCCAACCTGATGCTGGAGAAAAGGAGGCAGTGAAACCAAAAAGCAATTCCCCACCCCCAGAACTGTGCCAGAAATAGAAATTAAGTGGTGTAAACAACGGCCTGGCTTAGACCACCAGCCCAGCCTAGGAGTGCAAGCTTATCAAATATGAATGGTGCACTTGGGATGTTGCAGAGTGTTACTGGTGGGGTGGTGCTCTTGGATGAGAAACAAGAGTGTGGCAGCCCTGGGTGGAGAGGGCCAGCATGGGTCCCCCATTTTAATATTTGCATTTTTCCCTCCAAGATGTGTGCAGCAGGCTTTTTCTTCTACTATGACTCAAACAAGTGAGACTTTTTTTCTTCTTCTTCTTCTTCTTCTTCTTCTTGTGTGTTCTGCAATTTCACATATGGCTAGAAAATCATAATACAAAAAAAATTTCAATAACGTGCCTGTGCTTTAATAAAAGGAGCCATGAACAATGCCAGCTCTGAAGATAGCATACAGCCATTGAAATCAGACAGGGGAAACAGAACATCAGTGAGATGGAAAAGTATGATTTATTATCTCCCTCCTGGCAAAATTACAGTGACAATGTCTATGCAAAGGAATCTAAAATTACTGACTTACTGTATTTCTGTCATAATTTGTACCAAGAAAACATACTAAAATAGATAGGCCTGTCACATATTGATCTATAGTGAAACCTATTTTTAAAATTATGCTATATACTTAGCTACTGATTCTGTAACATATATATCACATTATGCACAAATATATTATTACAATAGGTGAAAGAAGGTGGGCTTTATTCAGAATTTGGCTAAAAAAATCCATGGAATTTTCTTCCTGGAGCACAGAAATACATGGGAGGCCCCAAAAGCTCAGAGCTCTCCACTGAAATGGATGAGACCCAAAGGGTGAGCGTCCCCACAATTCAGAATGAGCAGGAGCTGAGCACAAGCCCCCAGTTTTAGTCACAGTGCAGCAGCCCAGTGCAGAACTCAGTCTGTATGTGCAATCCCAAGGGATTGGTGTTTTTCCTGTAAATATGACATAGGAATTAATGTGTGCCCAACATTTGTACTGCCAGATCTGGGGCTGGGCTTTCAGTTATTCACTCCAGGAAATATCCCATCAGCTTTGCTTGCTTCCAGAATTGGGGCTGTCCAGGGAGCTGCTGAAGGAGAGGGGATATCTCTGCACAGCCAGTGGAGAAGCTCTGGCACTTCCCTGCCCTCCCTCCATGGCTGCTGGAGCCTTACTGTTAAGAAAATGGAATATGCAGTGCATGCAGGTGTTACCAGCTCCTTCCAAGAGTGGTAAAATCAAGTCTGAGGCTTTATTATTGTGCCAGACAATGGGGCCAAGGAGAGAACTGCTCATCCCTTGGCTCTCCCAAGCTGTTAGTCTCTGTCACCCAGGCTGTTTCTGTGGGGCTGGTGAGCAGGAGGTCCTCAGGTCATCAGCTTAGGAAGAAGGATGTCATCCTTAGAAACATTCACAGCTCATTGGTGAGAAGGTTTTTTAGGAAACTATTTCCTGCCAGAGCAAGGGGAAGTGCAGGTATGTGTTTGTTGCCACTGGAATGTGCTCTATGCAGAATTGCATTCATTAAGAAAATGCTCAATCAGCCAATTATTATGGTTACTGTTTTAAAAGCTGTAATTAGATAAGTTATGTAGTGACAATGCTCAGTCTAGTTGCAAAATAAGGGTATGTGAGGCTTCCTTACTCTGTTCTGTGGTAATATCAGAGGTAATTCTTTGGGAACTACAGTAAAATCAGCATGCTTGGAGAAGAAGTAGGGTTTGAAACAGCTCCTGAGAGCAGGGCATCTCTCAGTCTGTTAACTGTGGTCATCCCAGTCAGCAAAACCTTTCTGACGGGGGGTTAGCCCAGTGTGCTCCCTGCATAAGCAGACCCCAGTGTATTCTCTGATCACAGATAGCCCATTCAAACCCATTTTCAGTTCTTCCCAGCCTGTGCTCATAACCAAATGATGACATCCCCTGAGGGACAGAAACCTCCCAGATGCTGCTTGCAGCTGCAGAAGGAACAGGACCAAGGTCCACATCGCCTCCCCAGTGATGTCTGGTTGTATTATACCTACCTCCATAATAGAAACTCAGTGCTCTATCAGTGCATGGAGCTGATCTTGCCACTTTCTCCCATCTCTCAGTGTGGACAAAAGAGGAAACAGCAGACTCAGGTATAGGAAAAACACAAGTAAAAGGGGTCACCTTTCTGACCAGGTCCTCTGTTCCTTTCTCCCTGCTCCAGGAGGCTTTCTCCTTGGTATGGCTCCTTCACTGCAAAAGCCAGCCAGGAGGAAATGGAGAGCAGAAAGCTGCCAGCTGGGCTCACTTTCCTTGCTGACATTAAAAGGAGCTTAACAAATGTGAGGCACACACAGACATTCTGTCTGTGTCCGAACGGGGCTGCACTTCACATGTTGGAGCCACGGTCCCATCTGTCATATCTGTAACCCTTCAGAAGGAGTCCCCTTCCCTGGGCACTGGGCATGTCTGAACTAAAAAACTATGGTAATCGAGTCACAAAAATTATCACCAAACTAACAGAGAGCTCCAGTCCCCTCAGCCCCAGGGTGGGTGAGGTGCAACTATTGTAAGGAATAAAATGGGACATATATCAAAGCAAAGAGAGCGTTCTCACAGAAGTGCAAAGTCATGTTTTTACAGAAAGCTTTGCTACTGCTCTCAGGAGAGAAAAGCAGCCACGAGACTGCAGATACACAGCTCTGGTGGCAGAGGGGCCAGGACTCAGCTCAAGGTTGTCTCTCTCATCAGCTAATGGAGGAGTCACTCTTCAGATCCAGA
Source organism: Promerops cafer (assembly GCA_013398275.1). NCBI lineage: Eukaryota > Metazoa > Chordata > Aves > Passeriformes > Nectariniidae > Promerops > Promerops cafer. The sequence goes on along the minus strand of VZSE01005709.1, from coordinate 829,509 downwards.
CAGGGTTCCAGGAGCCTTTTAAACTCATCAAATTGTGTGGCACAGAGCAAATCTGTGACTACAAAGCTCCTAAAGCCATCACAACCCTGATTCATCGGATGTGGGCCCAGGATACCCAGGATGAGGCACATCTTCTGTGCCCCTCATCTGCCTCACTGATGTGTAGGGCTCCCCAGGAATGTTTACAAAAGAATGGTAAGCATAATGTTGTTTCAGAAACAACAGGCATGGCCTGGGAATGAGGGGAGGAGAGGAATACACAACCCGGAGCTATTGGAGCATCCTTGCACTTTTCCATCTCCAGAATCTAAGCCTGGTCACCAGCATGCTGGAAAGACTTTTGTGTTAGCAGTGTTTGTGTGTGTGTTGAGGGCTCCCTTAAGAACAGGATCTCAGCACCTGCTTCTGCTGCTTCTTGGAAGCCAGGTCCTTGGTTTAGCCAATCTGCAGTGTGGTGCAAGCATTTTTCAATTTTTGGATGGCAATGTTGATTTGTATTGCTAGTGCTCATATGAGTAGGTTACAGCTCCAATTTTTTCACTGCAGATAAATTATCTAATGACGTAGTAGTTTTTTCCTCTTGCAAAGTCATTTGCAACCTGATGTGTTTTCAGTGAGTGTGCTTGTCTATAGTTACTCAACACATTGTTTATTTGAGCAACTTTCCACCTATGGAAAATCCAAGTGGTTACAGTTTCTGTAAGTATAATTGATACTGGAACTCCACTAGCTGGCTGGATGATTTTTATTTTATTAAGTGACAAAAATGAGAGAAATTTTTGCCCTTTGTGGGTTTTTGTATCAGCACATACAAAAGAGCCATTTACCAAATTTTTAACACAAATTAGGTGGTTATTTATGTGCTGCTAATAGTGAAAGCCAAGTGAGCAGCTCAAAAGAGAAGTGGGCAGGTTTCAGTCTCGCCTTCAGGTGGGACTTGTTCACCAGCTCCATCTCCACAAGTTTGGCACCTGCAAAATTTCTCAGCTGAAAGCTCTCTGAATTTTCCTGCAATCTTCTGCTAATCTGCCTGAGATCACAGGCAATTTCAATAACAATGAAAATGATTCTAATTTCTCTTCCAGGAGTATCTCTGATGAATGCTATCCCAGTTCCTTTTTTATTCCTCTCCCCTGGTTTATGACTTTCCACCTCAGCCATAATGTGGAAGCCAGTTTTGCCTCCGAATTTATTCATCAGGTCCTTTCAAACTTTCTTCCCTTTCTTACTTCCTGCCAATAAATTCCCCACCTGAAACTGTAGCTACAGAGATAATTTCCATCAGAATTGCCATTGTCCTTAGCATCATTAAAAGTTACAGCTCCTCTTAAGATACAAGTGCCCAATTTGACAGACGTCCCTCTCCATCGCTCTGCTTTTCCTGCTGTTTTGTCTGCTCAAGCAGGATGCCATCAGTCCAGCCTGTCTGAGGGAAGAGGCTGAATGGGATTATCTGTGTGAGTCTCTTGAAAACTAAAAGAGGGAGGGATTGACAGCAGCGATGGTTTTCAGTCTTCCTTTTCTTAGAGCCCAGCACTTGCAGGGGATGGGACACATCCAGAGTGTAGGCAGGAGGTGCATGTGCACCACACAGCTCATGGATCTGAATCTATGGCAATGATGCCTTAAGTGTGCAGAACTGCCAGGTGAGATCCATTTCATCCCAAACCACCTTGGCATCAGCAGAAATGCAGAGGATGGCACTTCCTTTTTAAGGGGTTGGCACTTCTTCTAATGTGTTCTCGAAGGGGGAGAAAGCATTCCAACTCCATATTCAGTAAAACTGCCATGAAAAGCATTTTTCCCTTTTGCAGTATCACCTAGAAGAGGAGCATCCTTACATACCACATCCTTTTTGGTGTTTGAAGGAGCTGGGAGCTGAAATGCCTGATTTTGGTTTGCAGTGGTACCGAGAGTACCTGTATCTCCTCTGCCTTTGCTCTGATGTGATGGCTCCTTGGATTTGCCCAGAGCTCAGAAACAAGCCCACTGGCTTAGTTTTGTGCTTATATCCCTCTTTGTGTTCCAGTCAACCAAGCAGATTTTTCCAGTCATTCTGGCCATGCTGTAAATTCACCTGTTTGACTCTGAAGAACACCACAGGCCCCAACAGCTACACTCAATTCAGTGGAAATACTTGGATTGTCTTCCAATAACTTGGACAGCCCCTGCACAATGATCAGTAGGTGCATTGTAACTTGAGTAGATGGTTGTAAACACTTACTTTGTTCCCCAAAAGAAAAGTCAAGTATTCCTGATACAATAGCTGTGAAGTCTGTAGTGCTCTGCAGCTGTCTGGTAGGAGCTGTGTCTGGTTGGTGAAGGGCTGTTGTGTGTCAGGCAGCACGAGAACGTGGTCCTTATGCACCACTTCATGGGACCTTGTCAATGAGATGAAGCCTTCCAGGATGGGATTAGGGGACATCCTTGTACAAAAACTCTCTTCAGGCTTAGCTGTAGGAAGGAGGGGGAAGAGAGCAGCACAGCAAATCCTGATAACTGCATCTCAGGCTTTGAGCAGCCTGGCTGCAGCAAAGATGTAAATCTTCTTCCATGAGGCTGAAAACCCAGGTACAAAGAAAATGTCACACAATTCAAGACCTTTTCTTGGAAAAGTGAGGAGAGGTCCTAAGTGTTAGGAAATGGCTGTGCTAAACATGCCTGGAGGAGCTGGCATCTAAATTCATGGAGTGGAAGGTCTCCAGGAGTAACGGGTCTCTGTACAGTCAGTTTTAATCATACAGGATCCACTGGCTCTTGAAATACTCAGGTGCCAAATAGCACTTTAGTCCTGGAAGGCTGCTTGGAAAATGAGCAGCATTTTCCCAGTTTTTGGAGGGGTATGAGCCCCAAACCTCAAGTCTGAGCAAAGCCAGCTGGAAGAATCTCAAGTGATCACAGGGAACTGCAGCCTTAAAACTTGGTCTGAGACATCTCCTGAGCTAGGTGACTTGGAAACCTGTTAGCCTGGTGAACGTGGCAGCAGAGCGAAAAGTGAGGAAAACAGCTTCTTATTGACTGACAGAACAAACAGGTGAAGAAAAAGTATCAATCAGATGTCATCTTCAGGGTTTTTAGTTTGTCTTAGGTAGATCACTCGCTCTCCACCTCTCCAGAGCTGTCGGTGTAGAAGCAGCTAAGAGTGATTGACGAGCAGACATAAAGACAGAGGAATCCTGATTGCAGGCAGGCAAGAGGAGGGCTGCAAAATGATGTTTTATAGATACAGATACGCTTCCTCCATTCACTCAGGGAGAATATTCCCTACTTGGGGATGATATAGGAAAGCCTTCCCCATGTTTGGGGCAGCAGAGGGGTGGCTTAGGTGCTGTAGCTGTGGCCAAGACATGAGCTAAGGGAGAAATACCGAGATGAGGTTCAGTAAGTACTTGCAACAAGAGAATTCCTATGACTAAATGAGATGACTGAGGTGGTGCTTGCAAGATCTTGCCTAAAATCTCCAAGTTTTGTGTGTCACTTATTGGTGTGATTGTACCAGCTGCTGTGGTCTAAAAAAAAATGTTTGATTCACATCTCTTCAGCTGTAGAAAAGCATGAAGGAGTAGATTTAAACATTCTGAGTTCTGAATTCAGATTTCCATTTTCTTCTCTCCACCTCTCCCTTATGTTTGGGAATAATCAGTTTTGTAGGCTATTGCCTAAAGAATTGTTTGACCATGTGATCTCTGGCTGTCCACCAGTCCTTTTAGAAGACTTGAGGGCCTGCTCACAAAATAGACCTCTCAGAGGTATGAAATTCCTGTGGGTTTTTGAAACCTTGTAGCTGACTGAAGAAGGACCCAAGTGGTGCCCAGCCCTGTAAGAGAGGAGTAGCTGGATGATGTTATTATTCCTACATGTGCTGGCATTTGCTTCCAAAAAGAGGGTGAAAGCGGTGGGGAGCTGGTGTGTATGGGTGTGAGAGTGAAGACTGGGAGGTGAGGCACCCATATCCTGTTTGGTTTCCCCATTTCCCCCTCTCAGGGTGTATCTGGTTTTTCATTCTGTTTCCTTTGCTGCCTTTTTCATGTGTTTGTTTATATTGTCTATCAAGTTTATCATTATGTGCTCATGCACATAAAATCTTTATTAGCCGTGTGTATTTTCTATTCTCTGTTCTAATTTTCCTTCCTTCTCGCATTGTTAACAAACTCTGCTGATTGCAGATGTTTCCCATTTGACAGCACCTGAGACTCAGGTTTTCCAGCCACACAACAGGAGTGCTGTTGAGTGCTTCAAAGGAGTGCTTCCTCCAGCCATCCTGAAGTGTGTGATGGGGCCATCCCACGCAGAAGCAGGGGCTGAACCTGCCCTCCCAGCCAAACCTGGGCTCACAGTCCTCCTTGAGATCAGTAGAACAGAAGAGAAATAGAAATTGGTCTGTGATCTTAGGGGTGGTTATGAATGGGTTGTGCTGCTCCCATCTTTTTGAAGTGACTGGCTGAAGGAGAGGGGGATTAGGGTCAGTGAAGAGACTGAGAAGGCCCCTTGTGCTCTGTGTCCCATTTCAGCTGCTGTTAAAAGCCCTTGAATGGTGGATAGATGTTGGCCACATCTGCTTCCCACCAGCTTGGCAGGACTTGGCCCCTACGCTGACAACAACATCCAAGAACGTATCACCCCACTGGCTCTGAGGGTCACTGCTCTCACCCCCACTGGAAGTGGAGATGGGGTAAAAAGAATTTCAGTGCTGCACTGGTTTGGCCAAGTCAAACTGCTCTACTGACTGATACCTCCTACAGAAGGGCCCAGTTTGCCCCTGACAGAGCCACTTCTGAAATCATATTGAGCAGTACAGGACCGTGGAATGGTGTGGACGTGTATCCGTGTTGTGGCTGGGCATCGTGGGCACCCTTTCCTTTTGGGCAGTGGTCAAAAGAATGTTTCTTCACCAACAGCTCTTGAAATCCTGCCTAATAAATCCTTCCCTAGAGAGTTTTCTAAGCAGTTATTCTGCCTTGGACACAGGAGTGAATAAATCACCACCTTTTGTGATCCTTTAATCTTAACACTCTTTCCAGAATTTCAGTTTAAGGGACACAGATAAAGCATTTGCACTGTTCACGTGGGACTGTGTCGTCTCTCCTTCCTACTTCAACAAACCCCCTGTGTTTTTTCAGTATCCTTCTTCAGCAGGGATGAGAGTTCCTTTTCTAGAACTGTTGTTTGAACTTCAGTGGCTACAAAAGTGTGAACTATCCCTCTTTAATGGGGGATGAATCTTTGAGTCAGGAAACAGGAAGCAAAACTTAAGGACATGTTCTGCTGGTTCCCTGTTCTTCACTGGTTCCCAGTTTGTCATTTTGCTGCTTGGCCTTCCTGCTGCCTGTACCAGTAGACAGAGGACTTTCTGGCCAGTGTCCCAGAATTGTTCCACAAGAAGGGTAGCACCAGGGAGAGCAATAGCTCAGATGCAGAGCCTGCAGACAACAGTTTCAAAATGGTCAATCAGTGTGCTTGGGGCAAGGTCCTTTCTGACTGGGCAGGGATTTGCAGATCAGATCCCAAAGCACATCCCATGGAAGGACGTGCCAAGGCTCTCATAAACCGAGTGGACAGGGGGGCTGGAGTCCCCCGTGGTAAATGGCACTGACAAGTGACCAAAGCAGTCAGATAGAAGAAGATCCTGGTGACAAGACCAAGTGGCTTGACCTTAATACAGCAAGGAGGATGAGGTGGCCGGGAAAGGTCTGGTTCATGCCAAAGCAGCCTTTTCATTTGGTGGCTGCTCGCTCCGTGTTCTGCCAGGGTGTGCTTTCCTTCTCTAATGGTGTGCAGCCCTTCCCCCTTGGAAAGCTGCTCCCAGCATCAGGCAACATCCTGGTTTATTACAGTGTCATTTTCAGGCTGCACCACCAAGGCTGAGGCAGAAGATGTGTGTGTCATGTCTCATTTGCTCAGCCACAGAGTCATTCAGGGGCAGCTTCCGCTTGTGCTGATCCTCTTTGAGCCGTGGTTTGGGCTGCAGCCCTGGAGAAGCATCACATATTCCTTAGCATTGCAGCCACTGGAGTAGTGAGGATGGGTGCAAGCCCTGGAGGAGATGTCTGTGAAAGCTTCCACAAATCACAAGATCTAGTTCTACTGCTCCATATAATTAGTGATTAAAATGAGTAAAAACAAAGCAGCAATTTTCTTATTGATCCCTCAGCAAATAGCTCTGTCTGTTTTCTTCTGTATTGTTTCTTCTTATTAAATAGCCTTGAATAAGAAATGTCAGTCAAATGAATTTAGATTCCTGGTGCTTCAGACAGAAATCAAAGCAGGATTGAAAGAGGAACGATAATTAGAGAGAGGAATTCCACCTCCACACACTTCTTCGCTTGCTCAAGGAGTGCTGATTTTATCTAAATTGCCAAAGCCATGAGCAAATGAGAGGTGATGGGAATTATAGACTGCAGATGCTGAGACAAAGCAAGGGAAGCTTTAATTAGTGCATTTTAAGGTAGAAATTAATTTCCTGGGAATAAATTATTCGACTCAAGACACATGGAGCTTCTTAGAGGTGAACCGAAGAGCTTCTTACATGCCACAAACAGGGCTCACAGGTTGTATCTGTCTTGTAGAAATGAGTGACCCATCACTGAGGTCTGAAATACATCAGGATGAATCCTTCTTTCTTTGCATCCCACTTTATTTTCTAATGTTGTGTAATATTTTTTAATATTGAGGAATTGCCACAGCTGCAGATTCACATAAAGCAGAATTTTTCCCATTACCCACCTTTACTCATTGAAATGTTAGTGATGGATGCTGAGAAACTGGGAGTTACATATCAAACCTACTGGTACTGAAAGGAAGTTATTTTCCTTTCAATTCTCCTCTTATTCTCCTTCCTTAGCTCTGTTGCCATGCTTTCATGACACGTGCACACACATAGGTCACGGAGAACCTTAAAACACCGACCTTTCTATGTTTTCAGCAGATTTTCACAGCTTTTTAAAGGTTGATTCAGTAACAACTCTCTGCAATTTGGAGGTGGATAGAGCTTCCTGGCCGAATTGATGGTGCTGAAACAAAACCATTTAGCTGGATGCTTTAATCCTGAATTCCCTGACTCAGCAGAATTACTCACTCTCTTAATTATTTTTGTATTTGTTGTGAGCCTGTTGCTCACAAACCTTGTTGAAGCAAGCGGAGAGGGGCCAGGTTGAGATCTCATGGTTGTGTTACGGGAGTGCTCACATACCCCTGACACAGGTGCTGCACAAACACAGAATCAAACGGGTTTGCCCCTCCAGCAGCGACACTATCCTCCTCTGCCCTGAAAAGTGGGAATGAAAACACCCCAGGAGGCTGGGGGATGGACAGGCCATCCCAGCAGCACCCTTCCAACAGCGCGGGGGTGGCTGGCAGTGGTGGTCCTCGTGAGAGATGGGTATGGCCTGGAAAATCAGCCTGTCCTTCCGTCCTGGAACGAACCACCACTCATGACCTTCCACAAATCCTGCTCTTCTTCTGGCCACATGTGTAAGATAAAACAGATGGGTAGAGCAAGGTACAGCCTAGAGGCTTCAGCTCAGTTTTTTGGCAAAGGGACCTAAAGTCCTAAAAGAGCCCACTCCCTGTGTGGGAAAACAAGGCTGACACTCGCTGGTTTTTCTGATGTGGTGGTTGCCTATTTCAGCTGTTGCTCTTTTGTGCCAGAGGTTAACTTGTATCACCCGTGATGAATGACTCAGTCAAGGGGTATTGAACGCTGATGTGTTTATCTTGTGGCAAGATGGGAATGTTGCAAACTTGTGAGCTGCGGGAGGCAACGGGCTAATTTGAGATTTGTTCCTAGCCCTCGCCATGCGAATGGTGTCGCTGCGAGCCCAGCAATGAAGTTCACTGTGTTGTAGCAGACTGCGCAGTCCCCGAGTGTGTCAACCCAGTCTATGAACCAGAGCAGTGTTGTCCTGTCTGCAAAAATGGTAAGAAAGAACCGTGTTGGCTTTAACAGAGATCTAAAGGAAACATTTGATTGAAATGCTGTTACTGAGGTTTGCTTCCATCGGCACGGGAGATGGCGTTTGGGCTGCTCCTTCTCCTGGTGCTTCAGTTATGGGGTGAAAATTTAAGCTGCCCTTCCTGGCCTGTGTCTTCTCCTTGAAGCAGATGGAGTGGCTGGCTTGACAAAGGTTTTATAGGATTGAGTTCTGATATCAGTGATTGTTGTTTCATTTCTTTGTTATATTCTCAAAATTAGTCTAACAGAGAATCAAATACATGAGAAAAGAGAGGGTCTTTGTCCCTACATTAAGAAACCAGTGGTTATTATCTAAGGCCAAGGGAAAACTCACCAAAATCAATGGCAGAACCTTTCCTGTGGCCAGTAAGACACCCAGCAAGCCCAGAACATTGTTAGTTGTGTGCTGGAGTCTCTGCGTAGCCCTGGCCCTCATTGTCCTGCTGAGGTGATTTAATGAATTAGACTCATCAATACTTTCAAGAAATGTTTTGGAATGACTGAAAGTACCTCTTTGGAAAACAAATCTGTTTCCAAAAAGGTCTCCCTGGTCTTGTACCACAGCCTGTACTCACATATGCCTCTGAAAAAGCACCTTTCTCCTAATGTAGATGTGAAGACAGATTAAAAGGTAAGGCAGCTGCACATAAACCTTTTCACAGCTTTCTAAACATGTAAGAAATGGCTACCTGGATTCATCTCCTTGTGTTTAGAATTCACTATCCGTATATATTTGCTCTTACATACATCACTGCTGCTGGATAAGAGTAATGGTTGCTTTTGTACTTAAATGAAAATGTTGGTAAAGAAATAACATTTTCAACACATTTTCTGCTCTGTAAGACAGAGTAAAGACAAAGAGTTGGAAACATAAAATACTTTTCCTGAAAGAACTTGAAAAATTTAAAAATGGTCGAAAATTATGCCATAAATATTACTTGAAATCCTGAGGTTTGTATCTGTATTTTTGTTCAAAAATATTTTGTCAGATTTTCATTGAGTTTTGTGTTTCCGTTGGAAAGCAGAAAATGTTTGTAGGAAATCTCATTGGTTTGTTTTTATTGCTGAAGTTTAGAAGAGAGGTTTGTTACCCAGCTCTGTGCACCACCTTTGTGTGCAGCTGTGTTTGGGTGTGAGGTTTCTCATCACACTCACCAAGACTGGTGTCCTGGGTTGGTGACTCAGGGGTGCCACTGGCTGTCACCAGGCCTGTCACCGAGCTCAGACCCATTCACACCCAACAAACACCTCTGGAGCGTGTGTGGCCTCTGTGCTCCCATCACGTGTAGGGCACCATCCCAAATCCCCTCATTTGCAGTGGCAGCACATCCCAGCTGGTTTGTGTCGCATGAATCCCTCCTGTGAGCATCCCTGAGGCTTCCCAGGAGTGCAGGCTCAGAGGAGCCTTCACACAGGTCCAGGAGCTGCTGGATTTCCCTCCCAACCCTTCCCCACCATGACCATTTCCCCCAGGACCACCCGCCCCCTTTGGGGGCTGGTGGCTTTCTGTGTCACAGTCCCTGACACCCCTGCTGACCAGGGGTGAGAAGCATCTTTCTTCCCAGAACAGAGTGCCCAAAACGCCAGAGGGAAAGGACAAAAGCAGCTCCTGCTGGTGGGGACAAGGACAGGAGGACAGCAGGAAGATGGGCTGCCTGCTGAGCAGACTGTGGGACACAGTGAAGTGATTAGAACCTTCATGGAGGAACCAGGAGGCTTCATCCTTGGTTTTACCAAATATCTCCACTCCTCTCTTTCCTCATCTGTTTGGGGTACACATAAAGCTCTACATCTGAAACCTGTTTTAGGCAGGGATGTATTTCTCACCATCCCCTTCGGAGCAGCCTGGATGCCTTGGGAATCCTGGTCTCTGGGGCTTGCAGCACAGCTCATGGCTGTTCCTTGGGATTGAGGAGCATGTCTGTATGGGGCTGCTGTGGGGGGAGCTGAACCCCTCCTGGTGTCCCAGCCTGGCTGTAGGGATGGAGACCCCTCAGCTGCAAGGGCTTTCTGCTCCTCCTGCTGGGGCTGACTGGCTTATAGTTGGCCCAAGCTGGCAGTTTTGGCTGTGTCCTTCACAAATGTAATGCAGTGATTCCCGCAGCGACAGGAATTAGTAGGCACCAAGGCAGTCCCTGTGTCGTGGGGAACCTGATGGTCAGAGTTTGTTACTGCTCCTCTACGTGGCTGAGTGTGGCACACACCGTTCACCTTTCTCTTACAGTGTGGGAGTTGCAGGTGGAAGTAGCAGCCATTCCTGTGTTTCTTCCCATCTGAATCCCTCTGACACATCCTAATGGATGAGGAGCACAGTGTTTTCAGCTCTGTGTTCATCTTGAGACCAAAGTTTTGTCCTTCAGCTCTCCACTTCAGCCAGTCAATTAAAGCTCAGTTTCACAAATGCATGAAGATAACACAAGCTGACAGACCCACTTAAATGACTGAAACACCCCTTTTAAAATTTATTTGTTTTTTCCCTCCCATTCAGTAGCTTTGGTCTTCTGCCAGAGTGGTGAAGACACATCATGTTCTGGTGTGATGAAAAGATTTCAGTCCCTGTGGTTGTAATTTCAGACTGACAAACAGAAGAACTCAAGGGATACAGTTGTTCAGGGGGAGTAATCTCTGTGGTGCAAATCCTCAATTCAAATCTACCCCTTAAAATTTTGGTAAGGAAATTCCTCATTTTAGGTTAAACACAGCCCTGCATCATTTGCTACACTCTGCTAGGAGCATGGCTTGCCTGATTGTTTAGCTGTTGCTGCTATTAATGAGAGAATAATTCTCTTTTCATACAGTCAGGTAGATTTTCATAACCTTATTAATTACTTCCTGCCAAGGGCAGAAGTGCTGTGATTCAGTGAGCACTGGAACAGGCTGCCCACAGACAGTGTGACTGCTGCATCCCAGGAAGTGTCCAAGGCCAGATTGGACGGGGCTTGGAGCAGGCTGGGATAGTGGAAGGTGTCCCTGCCCATGGCAGGGGGGGGAACAAGATGGGCTTTAAAGTCCCTTCCAACCCAAACCAGTCTGGAATTCTGTGATTCTGTGATAATGCAAAAATCTGTTGATTCTAACATTCCTGGCCTGAAGATTCACAGGAAGCCAATACCGATCACTCTCCCATCATTTAAGAGCAGTCTGAACAGATTTTTCTTGAAAATTTGGGGCTTTGGAGATTTGCTCCTTCTTGGCCAAAGAAATGAAATTGTTATCTCGTGCCTCACTAACCACAGCAGCTCATTCAAGGCTGGCTGGTTTTGGCAAGGGATACCATATTCCACACAGAGCACACAGACTTCACTGGGAGGCTCAAATTTGGGGGTCAGGGAGGCAGAGGACGTTTTCTCCTTCATGTCCTATCATCCAATTTGTCAGAGTGGATTTTAAGGGCGATGGCTCCAGGTGCTGCGCAGCATTTCTGTCACAGAGATGAAAGGTCACTGGATTTCACGTTTCCTGGTAGTGACAGACCGCAGAATTATGGCCCCGAGTTGTTATTTCCAGTCCCTGTGACTTCTCCAGACAAAAGTGTGTCACTGCTGTTAACTCTGTCCTCTGCGGGATCTCAAAGTGGCCCGTCACTGATAGAGTCCAGCTCGTGGTGCCACCATCGCTGTCCCTCCTGCCCCAGGTTCTGCTGCAGTTCCATGAGAACATCCACCCACTCCACCTGTGCCGGAGCCTTTCCAAGCAAAACTTCCCACAAGTTCTGCATGCTCCCCTGGCCAGGGCTGTAGAGGTGCCTGTGTGGTGTTCCTGGGCCCTTCTCTCCTCACCCTGTGCTCTGCTTGTCCCTCCCCATAAAGCCATCCACTGCTGTGGGGTGAGCCCTGGTATTGGTGGGATGTGTGTGTGTTTTAACTCCCTTTCTATGCATCATTTGGAGATTGCTCTTCCCATTTCCTTCAACCCTTTGGATGTGGTCTGGGAACGGTGCAGGATGCTGGGATGGGGGCCATCCCCAGTGTATCATCCCTTACATGGCTTCATCTGGTTTAATCTGTCATCCAGATTAAATGGGTTCCTCTGCTTTGCCAGCTCCCAGCAACTCTCACCTACTGCAGTGCACAAAGGGAGAAATTCCCTGTGTTTTATTTTCTGGAGGGATGAACAAAACAAATATTATAAATTTTTGGGTTTGGTCTGGTTTTGCCTCTCATTTAATTTTTGTTGTCACCAATCCTCATCAAAAGAATTTGTTGCCCAACGAGCCAGATAAAAGCTAACATGTCCACAGTGAAATATTTCCTGGCAAGTGTGCTTATTCAGCCTGGGCTTCTGGAGACATTCGTGATGGAATGCTGGGCAGCAGGAAGACATTTCGTAGATAATCTGTCACTGAGTCTTTAATTAAAGTTTTAAATTATCACAGTTGATACAGATTTCCAAGTAAAGAGGCCGATCCTGCCATCCACACACAAGTAAAAGATCCCTTTGACCTTCAACCGATTTTCCATTGGTAAAATAGAATGTCTTCAGGCAAAGCTCTTGTGGGTATTTGTTATAATGTGCTATAAATATTAATAAATCCCTACAAATATCTTCATGTTTGAGGGCATGAGTGCAAAAGTGAGTAAATAATAATTTATTTCCTTGCATATAAACCCACATTTTACCTAAGCGTCTGTCTTAATTTACTGAAATAGAAACTTGCTGCTCATTATTTCTCTGTTGGAGTTAATTTGAAATAAGCATTCTGCACCCCAGCCTGATCCTGCTGTAACACTGTGTCTTGCTCAGGAACCCCCCAAGGATTTTCCCAGCCCCTTGCAGCCTTTCCTTTGGCAAACAAATCCATGTTACACGTGTCCCTGAGTGAGCTTTGCATGTCTCTGTGTAGAATAACACCTGGGGGCAGACCTTTGAGGCTGCCTTTTCTTAGCAAGTGCTATGAAGAAATGCATTTCTGGAGCGCCCAGGGGTGTCCCTTGGGAAAGCTGTGCTGTGGGCAGTGGGGCAGTTGGTGTCTGGACATGGGCCAGGCTACTCCTGCCCTGCCCAGCCAGTTCAGAAGCAGTCCATGAACTTCATTTCCATCCCCAGAGTAAGCAGGGCGGGAATGTCTGGATGCCGCAGAAAGAGGCACTGGCCGTGCAGTCAGGGAGCAGGGCTCTTCCTTCCCAGCCAGGGACAGCCAAACCCCTGGCCAGGGATTGCCCTGGGAGGGCAATGGAAGCTGCCCTCTTTGCAAAACCCTTTGGGATTTTGCAGGACAAAAGGCTCCATCTCAGTGTAAATTCTTGTAGGTGAAGGTGATGGATTAACAGTGCATGTTGGTAACCAGTACTGACAAAAACCCTTCCCCACATGGTCTCTGGTGTTCCAAATTATCGCTGTCTTGAAAAGTGCCAAGGTTTTAATATGGAATAATCCAGTGCTGGTGCTTTATTGCATAAATGTAGCTTGTTATTTACCTGCAAGATGTGGATCGCTGAAGCTCCAGGTCATTGTTTTGGAAAGCTTCTGCTTCCAACTTTATCAGTGACAAAAAAATCAAGGAAGCATGGAAAAAAATTACTAAAAGTTTGAGGAAAAAAGAGGGAAGGATTTGGGGACAGGATGTTTTGTCTGCCATTTGATTATATACAACTGTTGGAGGATAAAGGCAACACAGAAAATGTGGCAAGAGGATGAGAGAAGACTTCATGTTCATTTACTTTGTGGAAAACAGTGATTTGGAGCCATGGGGAGATCCCTTTAGAGAAAAAAAAAAACACAACAACTAAATAAAATTCCTCTTCTAATTTATTTCAGGAATTCCTGAAATGGCCAGATTTTAAGATTGCACTTAAACCCCCTTCAGTCACAGTCTATGCAATGTGCTGGTTGGTTGTGCAGATGCAAGGGAATGTGCCCAGCCAAGGAGAAGAAGCGCTCCCTGGATTTTACTGGACTCCACCATCCTCTCCCCAGGTCCTGGCAGCTGAAGGCAGTAGCATAGCATAGCCACGTCACCCTGCATGGTTCTGAATTACTGATGGCAGCCAACTTTTGGGGCACTTGGTCACCCCCATGGCCACCACCCCCTTCAGGTGTCAGCCCGAGGGGCCGCAGGAAGGACTGGATAATGTTCTTTGTGACGTCCAGCAGGAGTGTGAACTGTGGTGCCCTTTTAGCTCAATTGAAGCAGTGATTTGATTACCAACAGAGGAAAGAAAGGATTGATTTGAAAGCTGGTAGAAGATCAAGGCTGAAAATGAGGAGGTGTATTTGGGCCAGGCAGACACCAACCTGACAAAATACTCCAGTGCTTGCTTTACTGTTCCTTGAGAAGTCATTTCCCTGAAGCTGATTTTTAGTGGAGCTCGTCCATCTGATCACTTCAGGCAAAGGAGTTAAAGGCATGTAGATGCTGAACTTGCTGGTGAGAATTAGACATGAAAGCATCTGTCAAGAGCTAGATCCTCCATTGCTTTGGAAATCTCCAGCACTTGGATTATCCAGATGCTTAAATGCCCTACTGACTCAGACTGATCTGCTCCACATGGTCACAGCTGTTGGAAGAGGCCTCTATAACAGTGAAGAGCTTTGGAAAAGTTGAAACTTCCAAAATTAGCCATCCTGATGTTGGACAGCATCAGGGAGGGCCGAGTTGAATCTGCCACCTTGTGAAGTTTCAGAAAAAGTGAGACTGAGAGCAACGAGGGAGAGGAAAAGCCTTTAGAGAGCAAAAAAGCCCTGAACTGAGCAGCACTTAATGTGATGAAGTCCATCCCACAGCTCAATGCTCACACAAAGCTGGGGTGCTGGGCTGTGCAGTGACAGGGATGCTGCTGGAAGAGCTGCATTCCCAGGGAGCTGCAGCCTGGAGCCAGCGGGACAGCAGCCCCTGAACCTGATGTGTTCACCTGCACGGGTCACCTGCTGCTTCCCAAGCCTCTGTGTTCTCTGCCTCTGCCCAGCAAGCAAGAAGGGGATAATTCACAAATTAAACAGGGCAGGAAAGGCTGTGCCTGAGTGCTGAAGGCCAGGCAGGAGCTGAAAGCTGCCACTCTGAGTCTGTACCCCAGGCCCTAACCATGCTTCTGTGCTTCCACCACAGCAGAGTTGAGATGGATGTAGCAGGCACCCTGAAGAGGAGGGTCCGGGAGGATCATGAGAAGCCATTTGTGGGATGGGAACAGCTCCAAAGCTCTCTTTCAGCAGATGTGGCTCTCAGAGATGTGGGAAACACGTTACCTGGTCTGCATTACTCTTCAAACTCAGAAATATTTATGAAGAAGCTTTTGCTCATAAAGATTGTTCCCCCTTGGGGAAATGTTGCTGAAGTTTGTGTGCACTGGCCTGTGAGAGTGGTAGCTCAAGATTCACTATCATCATGATGGTGTCTTGTAGAGAAGGGGCGGGTTAGGGGTTTTTTGGAGGGGAAGAGTTCCTAGATTCCGGTTGGGAAGCCAGGCTCCTGTGCAGAACGCAAGGAGCCTGGGCAGTACTGAAACTAAAGCAGGCATCGTGTTGCTGTTCCCCACCTTGATTCTTGGTGTGACTTTTAAATACCAAAAGTGACTTTATGATCCAATGACATTGCTGTAAACCATTTTGCTGCAAGAGAAGCTTAAAGCCAAATCCTGTGTCATTGTCACTTGGTGTAAAACATGGCATTCTTTTACTTTGATTTACTCCAGCTGAGGATCTGACCTGCTGATACCTCTGGGTGGCTCAGAGGCACATTGCAGGAGGCTGGGGTGTTTTGCATGGGCAGGGGTTCTGAAAGGATTAGAGAGGGTTGGCTTTGGCTGCTCTAGAAGGTTGGGATTATGAAGCATATCTGTATGAGAAGAATGGCAGACACTGTCTTCATGTATTTCTAATTTGATGAATGTTTAATGCTTCTTTATTGGAGCCTACACCTATGCAGAGTAGGGGACTTTAAGAAGGGGTTGACTGATGTCAAATAATTTATGTTTGAGCTGCTCCTTTTACATGAAATGCAGACTTTACAGAGCAAAGAGACTGTAATGAAAATATGAATTAAAGATTAGAGCTAAGCAAGTCTGAGAACACTTAGAATTAAGAAAGATGCTTACAAGTTTTCTCCTGCTTCCTTTCCTTCCCTCCACCTTTCCTACACCTCCATCCTCTCTCCTTTGGCAGGGTGCTGGATTCCAGGGCAGCCTTCTGTCCCTCCCACACAGGCACAGCTCTGTGAACAGCAGCAGGGCAGTAATCTCAGCCTGGCCATACACTACCCCAGCCCGTCACTTGCCAACTCACTCATCACTTTGGCTGGAGAGACTAAAAAGTGGGTGGAAGGTGTGTTTTTCTTCATCTCTCTCCCTGATTTGCTGGTGAAGTGCATCACCTGGGCAGAACAAAAATAAGTGCAGTTTTGGTGGAGCCGTCTGCCAGAGGGAGCCTCACTTTGGTGCAGTACAGCCAGGGGAGGGTGCAAGGACGCCGTGTGTGGGTCCAGTGGTGCTGCTGTGTGACAGGGGTGGAGCTGCGCTGCCTGTGGGAGGTTCCTGTAGGACGGGGAGAGGCTGGATCAGTGCCAGCCGTCACATAACTCCGTTGTGCGAGGTGCTCTGCTGTCCACAAACACCAGCATCCATTTCCTTCCACCGCTTGGCCCACCCCCTCACTCTCAGCTGCCTTGCTTCGTGCTCTGGCCTTGCACAAGTGCTTTCAGCTGTCAGTGCAGCACCAGGGCACTGCTCCTGCAGCAGGAGGCTTCCCTTGGCTCCATCCCTGCAGCACAGGCTGTAAAAGAGCTTGGCTGGTGCAGGGGTTCCTTTCTTGCTCTCCTTGTTTGTGTTTCGAAAACCCTTCTGCAGTGTTGGTCTGAATTATTGCCCAAGACTGAAGAGCTTAGGCTTGGTCATGAGCAAATAAAAGCCTGGTGGGAACGAGGAGAGGATGGTGCTTTCTTTGCTGTGGCTGGTGGGGTTGGCCTGGGTCAGTTCTTTGCAGCTCTGGCTGTGTTGATGCAGCTCAAGGAGAGAGGAGTCACCCATGGGACCCTATCAGCACTTTGTAATGGGAGGTGAAGTCCAGGATGTCCATATTCCACTTGTACCCACTTCTGAAATCATAACCCCCTCAAGGAGCTCACTGAGGAGCTCACAGAAAAAGGAGTCATTACAGACCAGTACCACAGTTGGTGCAAACTGGTGTAACTCATTTTACATCAACTAAGCCACAATCTGTCCTGGTTACAAATGTTTTGTGCCAGGTAGTGCTGGTAGGGAAGCAGTTTGTTGGAATAAATGGAGCAGGAGCTGATGCTCCAAAAAGAGGAGTGCTGGTGTCCTGCCAAGGGATCTGTTGAGAGCAGTGGGTCTGTGTGAAGATGAGCACACAAAGTTCTCCCCAGGCTGTCAAAGGTCTGACTTTTTTCACTGCAGCTGCCTGAAAGTATTTGAAGAAGATGGGAATATGCTGGTCAGAAAATGCTGACTCACTGAAACCTCCCTGGGAAAGGGCCAATTACAGCAAACACGCTGTTTGTACGTTAAAAAGGTTTGGGAAAAAACTGGGAGTGATGAGATGTCCCATTTAATGCTTTCAGAACAAACTCCCTCAAATCCGGGAGGATAAAAGGGTTTTAGATGTAGACCTTTTCTATTTTGGAATATTTCAATGGGGAAGACAGAAACGAAGGGGCTTTTTGCCCTATTAATTATTTCAGACAGCCTGCTCTGATTTTTACTGGAAGCAGAAAGTGTTTGCACCTTTGACTTTCCCTCCCCAGGCGAGTGGGAGAGGAATAGGAGAAATAGCTCTGACTGTGATGGGAAATGTCCTTCCTGCTTGGCTCTCCCTCTCACCTGGGTCAGTAACCAGGTCCAGGATTGACAGAAGCTGACAAGAAAAATGAAAAGGGACTTTTTACAAAGGACTGGAGTGACAGGACAAGGGGGAATGGCTTCCCACTGACAGAGAGTAGGTTTAGACATTCAGAAGAACTTCTTCCCTGTGAAGGTGGTGAGGCCCTGGCACAGACTGACTGGAGAAGCTGTGGCTGCCCCATCCCTGGAAGCTCTCAGCATGTACAGAAAGGGCTGCAACACCCAGGCAGTGACTGATCCCCCCTAACACCCAGCTGTGCTACAAGGAAAGTGGCAAAAAGGAATTTCTGGTTACTTTTCAAGCTGTGCCAGACAGCAAGCAAATGTATTGTTACAGGCAACATCAAACTGTAATTATTAAATTGGAAATTAAATGGGTAACTGTGATAAAAAATGAAAACCTGCCCACGATAGTAACCATTAGATATATTTGCTGTGTTTTGTACAGAAACCACTTTTTGTCTTGGCCACATCATGCCCTCCCTAGAGAGTAAATACGCTGTGCTCCAGTTCCTGAGGCTGGTGTAAATGGGCCTGGCTGCCTTGCTCTGAGGGAAACATCCATGTTTTGTGTGCAGCTGAGGGTCTGCCCCCTCTCTCATTCATCCTAACAGCTCGACAGTGAAGGTATCACATGCAAAAGCAGAGTCAGGGCCAGTTCCTGTGCCTGCATAAGCCCCTCCTTGCACAGTTTCACCCAGACTTGAGAGACACCCCTGCCCAAATGGTTATTTGAGTTTCCTAGTTGGATCAACCCCTGAAATAAAGGTGCCTGCTTTTCTTTACAGATTTAGCCTAAGTCACATCTATGGATCTAGAGGCTAGAGGAGAGCTGCTGAAAGAGGAGTGGCCTCCACAGAAGGCATTACAAGCCCCAGCAAAACCAGCCAGGACTTTCCTCGCTCCTCTGTTGCGTGCATAGTGTTTTTGCAGTTTGCACTGCCCCTTCTCCTGTGCTTGTTTTCTCCCTCTCAGGAAGTGCTGCCTGCGCTCTCCCTCTTGGGTTCATGTGCCCAAGCTCCTCTTCTAGCCAAGGGTTAAAGCAGCCAGAGATGAGAGCATCAGCTGATTAAGAGCAGTGACAGGTTCTCTTGGGATGCTGGCAGGCACCAGCATTCCAAAGCCCTGTGTGAAAGCTTTTCCTGGTTGGAATAGGGTTTGCCAGACGTGAAGGTGAGGCTCAAAGTGCATCCAGAAAGTGTGTGCATTTTGTTCTCCTGACTGAGGTTTGGGCTTTCTAGACACAACATGCCCCGATACAGGAAGTGTTGGCACAGGGAAGTCTGCAGTAACCCAGGGATTGCATAGGCTCATTCAGTGTTGGCTCTGAGCTGGGGCCAACCCAATGGTTCTCATCACTGAGTGCATTAATAGGGCACAGCTGTGGGGGTCTGCAAGACATCATTGACTTCCTGTTTCCCACTAATCTGTGGGGCAAAAATAATTAAGTAAAATCCCCACATAAGCTCATCATGTGACAGGCTTCACCAGCAGGTGAGGTGGAAGCAGCAGTGTGTCTGGCACTGCTGGCAGGCCTGGCACCTGGCAGCATCAAGTAGCAATCCTGACAAATGCCATGGGCACTGCATCCCAGCAATGTGTCCCATGTGCTGTAGTGTCTCCTCGTGCTCTTCACTGCAGGGGGGCTGAGTTTCTGCACTTCTCAGCTGAAATCAGCTGCTGTGTCAAGGACTTTGGCAGTGCACCCCAGGAGGGGATCTCTGGGGCAGGGCAACATTCCGTGCTTGGACATCAGCACCCACAAATCATCACAGAACAGTTTGGGTTGGAAGGGACCTTAAAGATCATCCAGTTCCATCCCCTGCCATGGGCAGGGATGCAGTAGCAATGTGCCACATTGCTGCTTTGACTTAAGGCAGGCAGGCAGCCCACGTGTTAGCACTGACATTTTCCTTCTTTCAGTGTCTCCAGTTCAGTCTGTGCCAGACATGTATTTGTGCCCCTCATGTCATCCTGCCCCTAACGTTTCACAAGACCTGTCCTAATTTTGCTCCAAAAATCTGCCAGCTGAGAAATAAATACAGACAAGAGAGTTTGTTTCCTGAGTTTGGCAATCACTTCATTGCCCAGGGAAGAAGGATGCAAAGTAAGAGTCAGGGAGAGGATCTGCCTCAGAGGCACTGAGGCGATGCTGTCTTCACAACAAGCATTTCCCTGGCTTTCTTCTGGGGCTAAAACTCTGAGACAGAAAGAAACCAACAGCGTAACTTCTGCCATTGGCAGGATTTCCTCTTCTAAGGTCAGCTATGATTATGTTTGGAGAGTGTTTTGCTCTTTGTGGCAGTTTTGGCTATTGCTGCCATATGTACAAGGGACCATCTGGAAATCTGTTCCCAGCTTTAGCAAGTGCTAACAGGATGTTCACTGGGCCCATGCTTCCTTGCTGGCTGCAGCAGCTCTGTGTTGAGCACACTGGGGCTCCCCCTTGTACCCCAACAAGGCAGGGCGTGGGTACAACCCTGTGTCAGGGCATGCACAAAGCCTTCGAGCCTCCCCAGGAATTCCCACCCTCTTTTAGTTGCAGGGTTTGGAGTGGTTCTGGCTTTTGGGGTGTTCGTTTTCCCATCTTTTTTTACTTCCTGTGGCTGTTGAGCTCAGCTTTTGTTTTATGTGTTCAGGAGTACAGGAGTGTGCTTCATTTTCCAGATTAGAAAATGCTCAGAGGTATAATCAGGTCCTTCCACAGTATTTAATTATCCATAATTAAAGGCATCTACACAAAGCAGCAGATTTTCAAAGACTATTCCTGTGTTACATTGCTAATGAATTAAGTAATTAATTGGCATTGAAAAAATACAATAGGAAACATCAATCTTTTAAAGTAAAGCATTTTTTAGGGGTTTTATAAAATCATTAACTCACATCAGGTCAGTAGCTGTTTTAATGTCTAAATCCCCCTTCTGGCTTTAAAAAAATTTTCTAAGGGACAAAATGAACACAGGAAAAACAAGGCAGGGGATACTGAAGAGTATTCAATCATAGTAATAGCTGAAGAGTGTGGGAACGCTCAGATATGGGGCATTTTTGGAAGTCATTGTCCCTCACTTTGCCACCCTGTCCCATAGTTCCTTCCCTCTGCCAATAAGGTGTGACACAATTCCCATCACACTTGAGAAGGCAGTTTGCAGCCTCAAACCTTCCTGCTGCTGCAAGTCAAATACAGTTTTCTGCTGGGTTTAGTTTGAATAACCTGCACCCCCTCATGGGCCCCCACTGCCTCTGTGCCTCAGTTTGCCCAGTGCACTTCCCTGTCCCAGGGGAATGTGGGAGGATAACAGGTTGTGAGACCCTGATCCTGTGGTGCCACTGAGACCAGAAGGTGAGCAAGAATTTCATGCAGGAATGAAGTAATAAAAACAGACTGCAGAGAAGGGCAACGAAGCATTTGGGAAGTTTGGGCAGGAGGGATGCAGAACCACGTAAATGCACCGTAATTCTTCCGCAGCCTCTCATCATTCCCAGCTGTCACTCACAGGATAACTGTCCTGTCCCAGCACATCAGCCCAGTATCACACCTGCAGAGTATAAAGGCCCACGTGCACTGTGGTTATGCCTTCCGTGGTGACACACAGAGTAATGAGCAAAGGAAAGGACCTTCCTTTTTTCACTGGGTGATGTCATTAAATGCAATGTTCCCATGCAAAACCAGCACCACTCATTTTATTTCTGTCACCAGCCGGGCTCTTTGCACGGCACCATCTGAAAGCATCCTGGAAACGCCATGGACAGCGTTAAATTCAGGTAGTGGAAGAGCAAAACCTGGGACAAAACATGGATTACAGCTGCTTCTGCAGCTGCTGGAGAAATCAGGACAGGTCCCAGCAGAAGTGTTTAGGGGCCTGTTTATTCCAGCAGCACCAAGCTTGTCTCTTCTGTCCATCAGACCGAGGTGTGCCCGTCCTTGCAGTGCTTTGGTCTCCCCATGTGTGTCCTCAAGATCCATCCACCCATCCTGCCCTGCTACTTCATTCCCTCCTCCTCCTGTTTCCTCAGGACATGCAGATTTTAGCACAGCAGTGCCATGTGCTGTCTCTCTAACACCAGGCCTAATGGTTGGAGTGGGGTCAGGAAGGTTTTTTCCTGATTTTCCTTTTCTGTGCCACAGGCAGGCAATTAAATTCCCCATATAAACTAAGAAATACTCTTTCTGCTATTGTGGTAATTCCATGTCTACAGATAATCAATCATTTGTATGGATTTGCATAGAAATGGGAGCTTTGCCACTGCAGTCCATCCTAAATTTGTAGGGATGAAAACAGGCAGGTCCAAAGGCTGATACTGTTAAACACCCCCCAGGAGATCCATCCTTTGACTGGAAGGGGAACCTTTGCTGACTGACTTTAACTTTTACCATTAAATTCCCCTTTCACGTGGGTCTTACCTGCCCATGGCCATCATTTCTGTGTCCATCATCACAGAGGCCAGGAGGCTGGGAATAGTGCTGTGGAGGCCAGGGAGATGGGAACAGTGGTAAAGGCAGCAGGAGATGGGTTCTGCTCAAAGGCAGCAGCAGAAAACCCAACAACTCAAACACAAGCCAAGAGCAGGAAGAAATGATTTCCACAGCAGCTCCTTCCTTACATGGAAGGTTTTATCTTTGCTCTGAAATCCCATTTCTAACACAACCCCACGTTCAAAACCGCCATCAGAAAAATCTGTCACCAGGTGGGAAACACAAGTGGGACTGTGCTGGTGCCCTCAAAGCACCACATTCATGCCATGATGGCAGAAAGGCCTGAGGGCATTTTTCCATCAACTGACCCTATCCCACAGGGATCTGGACTGCTGTGATGCTGTTTTCCAGACAGGAGCTGGAGGCTGATCCCAAGCATGTGGTTCCCCAGAGCTCAGGAAACCCCCATTGCCCTGGCAGGGCCCTTGTGCCAAAAGGCACCAATTGCCACTGCAGCGCCGCCCGGGTTTGCTCCACCTCTAAAGGAACAACTCAGACAATTGTGTAGCAATCCTGGTTCTTCCCTACGTTTTTTTGCTCCTGTTTGATACAAAATGAGCCCAGTCAAAGCTTCCATTTCATTTATGACTGTTTTGAAAAAATCTCCTCACCCCATAAAACATCGCACAGCTGTAGTGACCAAGTTAGATTCAATTCTGGCTTTATATTGAGTTGACATGAAGCCAGCTCTCTTCCATACATCATCTGTGATTGCAGTTAAGCATGAAATACTGTTTTAATTCTTACACCAAATGTGGGATTTTTTTTCTGAAGAAAAAAAGACATAAAAATGTTAAAGTAGGCCATAAAAATCATTATATTTCCACACAAAGCTCAACCAAGAGGCGAATAAGTTGGCTAAAAGCTCACAAGACTCAGGGAAGAAGTCCTGCTTGTTATTCTTTTGTTGTTAACCTTTGCCTTTGAGTGGAGATACCTGGGCAGGGAGCACAGGCCTGGTGCTTTGGCATCCAGGGGCTATCTGGGCCCATATTTCCCTAGATCAGGATGTCCTCCCACGCCTGCATGGACCAAGAGCTGTGGCTGCCTGTGGGAGCTGCTGCTCCCTGGCAGTGTCCCAGTGTCCCTGCCCAGACCACTGCAGGGTGAACAGCCAGCCAAGTCCTTGGATGAGTTTGCTTCTCTGCATCCCAGCTCCTTTCTTGGGAAATACTGGCTACAGGGGCACAGTCACTGGGACCGAGCCTGTCCCCTGGCACGCGTTGCTCCGTGGCTGCTCCTGGCACCGCAGCCAGTGAGCTGAAGGCAGCACAAACACTACAGCACATTATGCATGCATTTATATTTTTTTTTTCTTCACTTAAAGGTTTAGTCTCTGGAAGGTCCAACTTCTTCTCCCTTTGGCTGTTGATTTTACTGGTAACATTGTTAGCTGATGCAGTAGTTTAATGATAGTTCTATTAATTAATTTCTTTTAAATTAATCTACTTGATACCAGCTCAAAAAAACCCACCTCACCTCACACTATGTTTGAAACCATTAAAAAAATGAATGTGCCTTCAGTGCTGTTGGAATTAATTTTGGGAAGTATCTATTTAGACAACTTTTTGAAAGCCTGTTACTTACCTGAAAGGTTAAAATTACCTCAGAGTAGCTTTCATTGCCCACAATTGCAATCTACCTGTATTTAAAAAAAAAAAAAAAAAATCTATCCTATTCTCCCAAAACTTTATGCTGTCTGCAAAAAGATTTTTAAGAGCTAATCCTGTTTGTTTGCTCAGGTAAATGTTAAAACACACATTTCTCCCTTAATAGATGGTTACTGCTGGCTTTGAGGAGTTGGTTTTCTTTCATCAGCCCAGAGTGTGCACAGTAAAACCTGGCTCAGAAAACCTGCTTTGGATGCACAGTTCCTGCCTATGCAATGCTGGGCCCCTTGGGTTTTTTTGCCATATGCTAAACTTTTCAGTGCTGATCAAGGTATTTGCACACATAGATCCCTTTAAAATGAAGAGGAATTTGGTATGTAAATCCCATAGGTGACTTTGAAAATGCCAACCTGCATTTTACACTGAAGGGAGGGGGGAAAGCCCTGGATTTACAGATGAGTCTGAAGCACTGGGAGTTGCTCTTCTGCTGTCTGGGAGCTGATCCATGTGCAGGCTCCTCCAGCCGGGTGAAACCTCCTCAGTTTCACGTCAAGGCTGCCCCCGTTTGGGTGTATGAGTCAGCAGAGTGAATGAAGGGTTATGGATTTGATTCCTAGTAATTTGCACTGCAGCAATGACTAACCCTGCTGGCTATCAGTCCCTAACCCACAGCTGGGTTAGAAACCCAGTCAAATAGGCAGACTGGGGCTGGAGGTTTTGCAGGGAGCTCAAAGTGCACTTGGATATGCTCCTAACTTTGATTTTGGTGCTCTTGGGATCAGAAACAGAAGGGCTGGGTGCACAGGATGGGGGGAATGTCCATATGGGGAGGCAGATACCATCATCTAAAGCAGTGGGAAACATACTGCTTGCATTATTTTCTTTGGTGTGCCCAGATCATGAGCTTTGCTCCACCATCTCCATGCTGCCTTCCCCAAGTGAGCTGTGCCAAAGGTCTGATCCAGAGCTCTCCTGCCCTGGCACAGGCAGTGCCCAGGGCAGGGCAGGTTGGACATGACCATCCAGAAGCCATCAGACATTGGAAGCTGTGGCTGCTCCATCCCTGGAAGTGTCCAAGGTCAGGCTGGACAGGGCTTGGAGCAACCTGGTCCAGCAGAAGGTATCCCTTCCCATGGCAGAGGGTGGAGGTGGATGAGCTTCAAGGTCCTTTCCAACTCAAACCATTCTGGGATTCTGTGCTCAGTCTTGGGCTTGGTCCTTTGCTGTCTAGCTCATCCCACAAGCACAGCAGGTGAAGAGTGAAGTGAGGCTCCACCATTTTCAGCTGGTGCATTTTAGCTGTGGAAGGGACACTGTCTTCATTTGTCTTGGTGAGGGATGGTGTCCAGCCTGTCCGCGGAGCTGGGATCGGTATCGGTGCCCATGGACGTCACTGCTCCCAAACAGACGGCTTTTAAATTGCACCCATAGATCTTCCCTGCACCAGAACGTCCCTGCTCCAGTATTTAGTGATGCCTGAAGTTACATCTCCACATCAAATTAAGTAACTGTGCTATCAATAAGGAGGAGTAATGTGGTGTATTCCCTTCTGGATGTCTCCCTGTCCCTCATTTGTTTGCTGCTGCTGATTAAGAGAGATAATGAGCCATCAGTATTTTTCTAACCGCAGTGCAAAGCAGTGAGGCCTGAATCAGTCTCTGTCACTGGGTGCCAGCTCACAATTTAGGGAACTCGAGTGGGGCCCCTGCATTCTTTAGACTCCAAGGCAGCAGATACTTGGGATTGTCTGAGCAGAGCCTGGATGATGTGACCCTCTCGGTGTGCAGACAGCCAGGAGGGGATGTGGGGCCACCAGGAGGCCCCTGTCCCACTGGGCTGGCTGGCAGCTGCTGCTGTGTTGTATTTTCTGTACTGTGCAGCTGCATCGCTGGCAGAAGTCAGTGGAACAGCTCCCATTGCCCTGAAATGAGCTTTTCACCTCCCTTTTGCCTTCTTAATGCATTCCTTCTAATGATGGAGGGCTGGCTTGGAGTGAGCAACTTAGATTTAATTTGGACAAGGATACTGCAGATATATATATATTTTTTAATGCAGAGATTAAATAACTTTCAGGCATCTTCAGGCACCCAGTAATGTGAATTATGGCTGGAAAAATCTCTCCTGTAAATAGGCAGTACTTGAGAAGGGCTGTTAACATTGTCTTGTGAGCAGTGAAAAATGCAGGAAGGATGGAAAACAGCTGCAGATCAGCTTCAAAGGAGAGTAATTCTTCAGGGCAGTGGTGCGCACGATTGAAAGCTCATGGACCTCTAGAAGGTACCACCAGATGACTCCAGGAGCTCTTAGCCAGAGCCAGCAGGGTTTGTCCACAAAGGAAAATAGAAAAGGCTCTGATTTTGCAACATTTTACAGAATAGAGTGAAACTGAGGGCATTTATTGGAGGTGCCATCTCTCCCTGGGTGGCGGGACAAGGTGGCAGAGGAAGAGTGAACCTTCCATCTTGGGGTCACCTCAAAGAGGAGACACTTGTTACCACAGGTGGGAGCCACAGAGTGACAGGACAAGGGGGAATGGGGTTAAACTGACAGAGGCCAAGACTTTCTTTTGGTATTTTAAAATATCAACAGCAATCAAAAAAAGGGGAAGAAAGCAATTCCTGAGCTTTTAAACAGCAGGGGGTTGGAAGGGTGCTGGAGCCACCACTGGCCCACTGGAGAGAGGTTTAATTTGTGGCACTCAGGCTGGCATGGGTTGGTAGATTCAGTTCTTAGTGCCTCCTGAAAATGGAGCAGCATACAGATTTTATTGAGGGGGCAGATGATGCATTGATGCAGTCTCTACATCACAGGAGAGCTCACTGCTGCCTGAGAGCGTGAGCAGGCTGACAAGCAGCTTCCAGACTTGATGGTGATTGGGATGGGGACACTGACCTGAAGCAGTCCCATTTCCAGCCCTGCAGGAGTCTCTGTGCAGGTTGCGTGGTTGGGCGATGATGGACTTTGGAGTCCAGGGGGTTCTTTTCCCCTGGTGTTTGTACTGGGAGGAGCTGTGTCCCCTGTAGCCTGGAGGACATGGACATCACCTGCAGGAGCAGGGAGCAGGCAGAGCCACAGCACAGCACTGTCCCTCCTGCCACCACTGACAAGTGGCAGACATGGGTCAGAGCCAGGTGTTACTGGGGTGTGAACTCACTGCCCCCCATCCTGGGATCACGGCAGCCCCGTTCCCAATGCACCCCCAGGCTTCAGCCATGCTCCGAGCCAGGGTCTCCAGCTCTGGCCTCCTTCTAACACAGGAAAGCTCAAGGGCTGTTTTCTTTGGGTGGGGTTTTCAGCTGCCCCTGCAGAGCGTGGCCAAATTTAATTTTCAGCAAGGCAGAGCTCAGCATCAGTGGCTGATTTCTTTATTTCTCACCTCCTGCTTTGCCCGCTGCCTCCTCCTTCTCCCAGAGATAGGGGGGCTGGCACTCTCCATATTAGGCAGTGAAAACTGGACTTCTTCCCTCCCCAAATCTTAATTAAAGCCACAAATTGAGCTCTTTTCTTGCAATCTGAAGTGATCACATAAATAGGATTGCCAGAGCTAAATGAACATTTGAAAAGGTCCTGCAGGATCAGCAGAGAGGAGTGGTGTTAACCTCCAGAAATGGAGGCCATCATTAAAAACGAGATGATGGTTTTCCTTCCCTTCTAAGCACAGAGTTCAGCCCGGACATGGAAAAAGTCCCAAGATGCAGGCCCAGGCAATTTCTTGCCTCTATGACAGAGCCTGGGGTTTCTGCTGTGTTTTCCCTCTTTTTCTGTTGGGGATCCATGAGCATCCTTGTGTGGATTCCAAGTGTCATCCTCATTTGGTCGCTGCTTTGCAAGGGGTTGCTTCAGCACCAGACACCAGTGCTGGAGACTGCATGGCTTGTGGTGTGGGATGGTCATGGTGAAGCCTGGGAGAGGCCTGTTTTGTGGAGACATGCAGAGGAAAATCTGCACTTGGCCATGCTCAGTAGAAACACCCCCCCAGGCCAAAACACACTGCCAGCAGCAAACCCCCATGGCCAGTTGTGTTCATGGTCGAGCTCCAAAAGCAAAGTCATCCAGCCTCATTCAGCTGAGCAAGCGTCCAGGGGGATGTTCCAGGATGTATCCATTCCTAAATACTGTTGGGAAACACCACCGTTTTCCACTTATCCCCTGCAACTTCAATTGTGGGGCACACCACTTGGGAGCCTTGAGGGATGGCTGCTGAATTGAGCTGCTGCTTAGCAGCTGTCTTAACTAGGCAGATAAGGGTAGCCATCAGCACCTCGCTCCTTGATGGAATCCATTGACTGAATAAGCTAAATTCTCCTGGAGTCAGCTTTAATATTTCCTAAAGGGATGGGGAGGCTCTCAAAGAAGTGGCAGAAGACATATTTTACTGAGAGGAAACTACCACTCTTGCTGGAATCAGAGGTTGCACAATGAGAAGTTCTGGTGGAGATGATGAGCTTTGTCCGGGGCAAGATGCTATTCAGGGCACATCTGAATATCACAGTTGGCCTGAAGTGATCCGAGCTTGCTGTTTGATTAACATTTGATTTCCTTTTATTGCTTCTCTGCACACACAAAGCTAAATTCAGAGCTGCTGAAAGCCACAGGCAGAGCTGCTGAGTTCAGTAAAACCCATCTGAGGAGTCACAGGGAGCTGGGGGAAGCTGCTGTTTGGCACCGAGTGGCTCCAAGGCATCAGCTCATGGTGTTGGAGAGAGCCTGGCCCCCGAATTCCCTCCAGAACAGGGGTGCAGTGGAGCAGGGTCATCACCTAAGTACCCGATCTTCAGCAGATGGTTGGAGAATTTTCCATCATTCTCCCCAAACAACAAACCAAATATGATTTTTTTACATCTCTCCCATCAAACCAGCATCTGAATGTCCTTAATACATCTCCATAAAAATCTTCACAGCTGTTCCAGCAAACAGCCTGGAGTAGTGCTGGCTTTTATGACTATTAACTATGTTAAGCAAAGCAAATCTCACTATTACACTGTCTATGGGAGCAGCAAACTTCTCCCATCAGTCTCCCTGAGCAAGGAAAAAGGGTGATTAGTGTCCTGTTATCATCACAGTCCTGCCTTTAAGATGCTTTTACCAAGAGCAGGATGACAGCCCTTGCCCAAAGCAGCTTCTTGTTCCTGCTGCTATTATCATAAGTAACCTGATGTGCTTGACGTGTCATCAAATATTTCTGAGCAGCATCTTCCTTTGAATAAGAATTAAAAAACCCTATACTGCTGTTCTGTGTCATTCTTTGGGGGTTTGTTTTGGCATTGATTTGGCAGCCCCTGGTCTCATCCAGTTTCTCCAAGCAGCCACGGTGGGAAAAGCTCAGGCCAGACCTCAGCAGTGCTGGGTTGGGGCCCTGAGCTTTTGAAACATTGGAGGAGGAAAGAATATTAGAGAATTTAAAATAGTCTGTTGAGCTCTGCTGCACAGCAAAAAAAAAAAAAACAAAACAAACAACAAAGACTTGGTTTCTTATAGTGGGCTCTGGCTGTGGCTTTAAGGGCTGCAGCCCCTCCCAGGCACGTGGCCCAGCCATGCAGATCCCCAGGTGCTGGAGGTTATCTCCACCAGTAACTGCCAGCTCTATAAATCCCAGCGTTTCTGGAAAACTCCCTGGTGACCTGTGCTTCAGCCAAGTGGCATTTTCTGTGCCATGGCACATTTTCACCTAAATTCCAGCAGTGCAGAGTCCCTCTCTGAGTGCCTCTTTCTCGTGCCTTCACCGCAGGTGCAACGCTCGCTGCATCCCGGTTTGGATAAACAGGATCCAGTTTTCCAGTGTGAAGGTGGGAGAAGTTTAAATGGGGGGAAAAAAAAAAGTAGAGGGGGAGAGGCTGGCTGATAGTGATTGTGCTGGAAAACTGGATTTCGGGCAATGGGAATTTAAGTTGAGTTATCACAAATGCAGTGTGGAAATTTTGCCTTCTGTTAGAAATCCATGTTTCTGTAGGGATGGGGATAGCAGTGGGAGAGAGAAGATGCAATAAAGTTCTGTCCAGCTCACTGTGGTGAGCAAAAGAAACCATTTCACTCAGGCAATGCAGGGAGGGCTATTTTGAGAGAGTGCTGGGAAAGAAAAGGCCCAGAGCAGTGGCAGTGTTGGCCCAAATTAAAAGTACTAAAGTCTGTCAGGAGAGAGACAGAACATCCTGCAGGAGAGTAGAGCCCCAGGTCATGTTTTCCTCCATTTTGCTAAAAGACAAAAAGAAAGAAAACTAACCCAATTGCTGTGATTTTTCCCTCAGTTCAGCCTCTGACTGCAGCTCCCTGGCCAGCCAAGGGATGCTCAGTGCTGTTCCAGGGAGGGCTGGTTTGGCAGTCCCTGTGCTTTATCCAACATAGTTGTCATTTTCCCCCTTTGCCTTACCTAGCCCCTTTGGGGCAGGGGCAGTATCCCAGGGATTTTCTGTTAGACACAGAGATGCTTGCCAGGTCCTTCCAGGCTCAACAGATGCCAGGGATCAGAGGGGCAGATCATTAGTGTTTAATTACAGATTTGCAGAGTTGACCCATGTTCTTGGCCAGGGCAGAGATGTTGCTGTGCTGCTGTCCCCAGAATGAGGCATCCCCTCTGCAATGGGGACCTCAGAGGCACATCCCCCTCATCCATCTCCTCTTTTCTTCAGTGTCTGCTTTCTGCTCCTCCCTGTCCTGGGGCATTAATGAGGGGTATTTACTGATTATTTTATTTCCATATGACCCCCTGGGGAAGCTCAGGAGGGAGAAGCGACCTGGGGCTGCTGGGAGGAGGAAGGGCAGCCAAGGGATGCTCAGATAAGCAGGATGAAGAAAAAAATAACCTTTTGCCCAGTTACCAGCACCCCATCAGCCAGTCCTAACGCCTTCACCCTTGGCTGACCATGATCCCTGCACCACTGGGGTGCCAAAGTCCCACGAGGGAGGTGTTGGGTCCCCAAAGCCTGTCTGGGAGGCAAAGCTGACTCACCTGTGAGTGAGCAAACCTGCTGGCTCCCTCACTGCCAGCCTCCCACCTTTTCCCAGCTCCCAAAATGGGCTGGCAGTGCTGTAAATCCAGACAAAGCTGTGTCTGGAGACATGCGTGGGTGTGGAGGCACCACTGGCCTCTCAAATGAGTTGCTTAACAGGCAGGGCAACAAGAGGGAAGATGATCTTCCCCTTTACTTGCCACCCTAATCTCCAGAGGAAGCTTTTTGTTTGTATTACAATGAAAAGGAGGTTTTTTTGCTCTGGGAGTGCAGAGCAGGTTGTTGTGTGGAGGCTGCCAACCCTGGGCATGCCAGATATTGACAGGCAGTTGGAGCATCCCACTAATGTGCCATCCCAGGCATTTATTTCAACTTCAGATACAGCTAGCTGCAGTTATTGGAATTTTCATGGCATTTGAACCCTGGACATTTAACAACAAACGCCCTTGCTGGGTCATAACACAACCCCACCCACCAGGCTCCAGGAAACGGAGAATTAAACCAGTGGTGAAGAGCACAGGGGCAGGGACACAGCCAGCACAGGGACTCAAAGGCTCTGGGAAAGTGTGACAACTTCAATGGGTTGCCAGAGACATACCACAGTTGGAATCACAGCCTTTCCAACCAGGATGGTGTCTTCCAGACAGATGTCAATTTGGGAAATCTTCAGCTTGTGACCAAAACAGGTCATGACTTCTTTAACCTCATGCCTGCAAGGAGAAACACAGATACCATGTGTGCATGTGTAGAGTTTGGCTGTTCTGATCATGCTCTTGGCTGGTAGCTCCTGGCTTTAAAGCTCTTTGCAGTTTGTAATGGCTGAGGTTAGAGGGGCTCTTTGGAGCTTGTCCAGCTCAAAGCCCAGCTCACAGCAGCCTTGAAACATCCCCACTCCTAGGGCTCCTCACTGCCAGCAGCCCTGTGTCACCTGAGCTCTGGCTCAGCAAGTGCAGTGGAATCCCCTTGTTTGGAGTAAAAGAGAGAAAATTCTTCCTGGAGTCCTGATGGAAATCACGTGCTGGCTCGGCCAAGGAGGAGGCAGCATGGAGGGGCACAGACCTTCCCAGTGCCACAGCCTGCCTTCCCAGGCCCTGCCCATGGAGAAGCAGCAGCCCTGGGGTACACCCTGTCACCCCAAGTTCTGTACAGCAGCCATCCAAGGCATCTTTCTCCAGCCCTTCTGTGGTGGCCTGATGAAGGTGGGTGGGAAATGTTGTGGTAGAGCTGTGTTTGAAGGGGCCTTTAATGAAGGTGGAGGGTGTTGAAACACAAGTAACACTCAGGCACCCTGAACTGTCTGGTTAAGCCCAGCCCTGCCAGACTCGTGGCCTGTCCAGCAAAGGGTCCTGGGTAGCACCTTACTGAAGTGAGGGCTCATAAATAGCTCTCTGAGAGTATAAAACATGGGACCCTGGCACTGGGCTGGCTACAGCTCAGCCTGTTTCCAGCCTCAAAAGGGAGCCTGTTTCCCTTTCCCAGCCTTAAGCCTAAGACTTAAGGAACAACTTGCCCATAATTCTGTGTCTGTACATGCTCTCACCTTTGGAATGCACCTCATGCACTGGAGGCATACATTAAAACCAGTGGCCAGTCAAGGGGTGACATTTCAGAGCAGCACTCAAGCCACAAAACACTTTTCAAATGTCTTTATGCTTCCCCGACGCCACCAGTGTGACTGCCTTGAATGTTTTGTGTGTGATGCTGGCTCTGACATTAATTCCTGGCACTAAGCAGTGAAAGAATAAGAGGGGAAGAGGAGAGAGCTTGCAGAGGGACAGATGGGCAGTGGATATTTGTGGGGCTTTTATGAGGATGAGGAAAGGGCATTAAGATCCCTTCCAACCCAACCATTCTGTGACTGGGAAATAAGATCCTTGCTGACTTGCTTCTCAGCTTTGATATTGTGTAATAAGGAAGCCAAAAAAAAAAAAAAAAATACTCAGAACAGCAATAAGCAGATTAAAGGAATTACCCTTGAGGAAAAATACCCAGATTTTATCAGGAAGCTTATTTGAGAGGTGATGCAATAAATAATTTTTGGTTAATAGCTCCAAGCTGGTGGGGTCCTTGGGGTTACCTAGTGTTGGAGCATGGCTGCCAACGGCCCTAGGGGGATGGATTGACTCTGGTCCCTGCAACTCCCTGCAGGCTTACCAGGCTGGAGCAGTGAAGGCTGGGCTGTGTCCTCATGCTTGTCCTCGTGGTCTTGTCCATCCTGCAGCCAAAATTTAAGCAGAAAGAGGTACTAAATTAGTGGTCAACCGAGTAGAAAAAGCTGAATGTCAGTGCCATTTGTTCTAGGGCCTGGGTGCAGAAACAGAGAGCAAAGTTTCAAGGCCTTGTTTTTTCCCTTTAGTGCCTGAGGGCAACCAAAAAATGAGAGAAGGGATTGCTGTGGGCCCAAAGCTCAGCACTGAGCGAGGTGGGAGCACTGCTGCAGATTTTGGCAGCACTGGTGGCATGGCCAGAGCGCAGCAAAGGCCTGGTACTGGGTCCCTGCCTGTCCCTGGCTTAGAGCAGAGTGCTGCCCCCAGTCCAAACAAGAGCATTTATCCTGTTACCCCCGTGTGTTTCTGCAGGTCCCAACTGCTTTGCGGGCACCACGATAATTCCCGCAGGCATCGAGGTGAAGGTGGACGACTGCAACATCTGCCACTGCCACAACGGGGACTGGTGGAAGCCGGCGCAGTGCTCCAAGCGCGAGTGCCAGGGCAAGCAGGCTCTGTAGCAGCCCCTGGCCAACAGCCCGCTCACGGTGATGGTGATGATGGTGACGAAGGAACGGCCTCGATGCTGCCCACGCGTCCGACCTCCCGCCAGCTGCAGCAGGGTCACCAGCAAGCCCTGCGAGGGTGCCACACGAGCAGAGATCAGTGGGGAAGGGTGTCCCCGTGCCCCCTGCAGCTCCTGTCCTGCTTTGCACACTCTGTTCCCCTGTCCTGGTGTCTGCCCTGCTCTGGGAGTCACCGGTGCTCGGTAGGGACGCGCTGCTCGAACCGGGGAGGACAGCAGGAAGCAGCGCGCACGTTCCTGGCCTGGCGATACACTGCTCTCACTTTCTACAGTGTGGATCGAGGGGTTTTTCACATTTATTTATTTGAAGGTTTTTTGCTATTGTGGGTTTTTTTTTTTTTTTAAAGTCTCTTCCTAAGCTGGGACCATTGGGACAATACAGCTATGAGTGGAGCAATAGATGGAGCATTTTTATTGTGTCTGTAAGCGCAGGTGGCACTAAGGACAGGAGGGAGGTAGAAATTACAAGGGATGGGGGGGGTTAAAAAAAAAAACCAACTGGAATGTAACCTGCAGCAGGACTGAGGTAGATGCACAGGTATAGACCGGGCAGCCAAGACACAAAGCTGTATCTGTGTTACGCTTTCTCCACTGAGTGGGGACAATAAAGTCGAAGACACCTACACAGTCAATGTGACCTTGATGGGAGCAGAGCCCACAGCAGCTGCACAGGCAGGCTGGGGCAGCCAGCCACAAGGTGCTCCATGAAAGCAACATCTTACTTGGTTTGTTTGTGTGTGATTCCTGGCTGGGGCATCAGTGGTGGAGCAGAGAGAAGAGGGCTCCACCTGTTCCTGGTTCCCGGGCTGAGCATGTGCTCACCTGCCTTGTCCCATCCCAAGGCTGCTCTCACTGGAGCCAAGGGCAGTGTTTCATTGCCTTCAGCGACAGCAGGTCACAATTGAAATACGGGATCACCCCACTCTGGAGGTTTCCAGGAATGTCCCATGGCTGTGGCAGCACTAAACTGGCTCAGCTGGCAGGTAAGACCCTTTGCTACAGTGGGAGGGAGCTGCCCTGGCTCTCCCTGGAAGCATCCAGACTGCTGGGGATAAAGCAAGCCATGGTGCAGCAGGGCTGGGCTGGGCTCCTGAGGGCTCTCTCAAAAGCAGCTGCTTTCTGTGCCTGCCTGCCAGGAGCAGAGGTCCCCAGCAGCCAAGGGTCCCCATCGGGCTGTCCAGCGCTGGTGCCTCTGGCTTCCTCAGGCTGCAGCTTCCAGGTGATACTGTAAAAGCAAAGCCACCAATGTCATCTCCCTGCCCTGCCTGCCCAGGCGAGCACAGGAGCCTTTCCCATCACTGTCCACGCCTGGTTCCCTGCTTTTTGGTCAGTGCCATGGGTGGTGGTGGTGCTTATTTTGTTCCGAGTTCAGACTCCAGTCCAGCACTTGCTCTCCACAGTGACGGCAGCAAATCCTCCCCACAGCATCCTCACTGAAGCAGATCAGCACATCAGGCTTGGTTTATACACACTATTGCCTTTATACTTTTATTTCTTCCCCATTTTGGTGTTTTCCTGGAGGGCAGGGGTGGGAGGAGCACTTAGCACAGCAGCTGCTGTCTTTGTGGCTGAGCACTGGCTCCCTGCAGGCCGAGCTGGTACCATTTGAGATGTCATCACATTTCTTTGTAAGCTGTTGCCTGTCAATGACTATCCAGTTTCAAAACTTTCCAACAAGAGTGTGCCTGAAACTAGTGAGAAAAAAAAAATCTGTACAAATGGGAGGGAGGGGTCCTAGAAACAATATTTGATGTGTAAAAGACTATATTATTAAAAAATTATTTTGTTAAATATAAAGTGTGTGAACCAGCAAAAAACCCCCAAATTATATATTTGTGGTGTATTTTACTCTGCTGATCCTCAGCCCCTCGAGCTCCCAATTCCCCATCTCATCCCTTGCTCCAGTTCTGTCTCGTCACAGTGTTGGTGAGTGCAGCTGGGGTGGGAAGAGCAGGTCTGGAGCCTGGAAGTAGCCATGAGAATTCCATGGATGGGATGGGTTGCTCAGGGAGTGTCTCAGTTTTGCTTTGCCAAACCAGGATTCCCATTTGTGGACCGTGGACCATGGACCAACACGGCTCCCAGGCTCTCACTTTAACCTCCATCTGTTTTTTTATTGCTTTTACTGGTGCCATTTTATATTTGATGCCATTTCCTGAACATGGAAATTTGCTTTCAGTTCACAAACTCCTTTTGGTACCTCCAGATGCATCATTATTTACACTGATTAGTAGTTACTCTAATTAATTGCAGCTTAATTACTGTAGTTAATGTTTGTACAGTGCTTGGAACAAGTACAGCACTATACGTGCCACATATTATTATTTTCTTTGTTATTAATTAAGCACCATCTCCATTCCATGCTGTGCTACTTCATTATTTCCCAAGGAGTCACAGTATTGCCCTTATTCCCACCCAGGAGTATTTTTCTCCCAGCTGCCAGGGGGATGCTGCAGTGCTGGATTGGCATGGGAAGAGCAGGGGCATTGCTAAGGAACTTGGGAATGCTCAGGATTTTGCCCTTCACTCTTTCACAGCACTGTGAAAAAAAAAATGGGAGAAAGAGGCAGATGGAGGGGGACCCCTTGACCCCAAGGACCCTGCACAGGAGCTGGAGCTTGCTCTGGGTCACACGAGGGAAAGCCCTGCAGATCCCATCGTGGCTGTGTCTGCAAGGTCTCTGTGGCTCAGACTGTAGAAGGGAATCTGATTCCCCCAAATCCAGCAGTGTCAGACACAGGCCCACTGAGGGATCCCACAGCTCTCCCCAAGCACCAGGGCATCAGTGGAACAAGGTCTGGGACCACAGGGAGAAGTGAAGGGCACCAATTTTCATCTGCATTTTCTAAGAAAACTTCCACTGTTTATGTGGAAGAGTTGCCAGTCACAGGTGGGCAGTGTCTCCACAGCACTGGGGGTGCCAGTAGCCCCAAAAATCATTGCCACCACTCTGCTTCCCATCAGGCTCTCCCAGGCCAAGGTGGATCCAGAACTGAATTCCCATCAGGCACTCTCCAAATACACTACAGAATTCCATCCTCATCTCAATCTCCTTCCTTTTTTTTTTTTTTTTTTTAATGTTGTAGTTCATTTCTTTCTTTAATTAATCACAGCTCTGGGCCAGCCAGACCCATTAACTACTCTTCTCATTTAGACCTTCCAGAGATGCAGTTGCAGATGCAATTTAATTTGTTGACCTGTGATCGATAGCAATTAATATCATCTCTTTAATCTTGTTGAAAGGTTCATCTTGGGCTTCCAGAGGCTGCCAGCTGAAGGGAAAGGTGCCTGGTACATATGTTATCAGATGGGGGAGCACAACCTCCTCCTTGGGCACTGTCCTCCCCGTGCCCCCAGGCTGACACTCTTGAAAATACAACAGGTTTTTGTGGGAGATGGAGAAGAGAAGGTGGATAAAGGCAGGGGAAGATGCTGAGGGGTAAAGAAGAGCAGGGGGCTTGGTAGGGCAGAAGGTAGAGGAAGGTAGAGTTGATGGGCTGGAAAAATAAGATGAGATAGAAATGGTACAGCCTAGCAGATGTGGCTAGAAAAGGGAGCCAAAAGGACTCAAGCTGGAGCAACAGAGCAGGTCAGAGAGTGGACAGCTCAGAGGCAACACCTTCACCAGGAGCAACTGTGAATTTTGCAGAAGAAACAGACCCAGAGTCAGAAAAAGTCCTTCCTCTTAGGGTTCTTACACCCAAACCTCACTGATGTGATGCCATTTTTGCCCCCCAAATGCAGCAGCTGTGTACAGCTCCCTCCTCCTCCTCCTAGCAGTGGGAAAGGCCATCCCAGGAGCATCACCTTTCCCTGTTCTCATTAATATGCCATTAGTCAAGATTGTTTTATAATTCCAGAATTATTTCCTGCACACCCCAGGGGGAATGACTCAGCTTTGGAGCACAGCAGGGCAATGTCTTTCTCCCCCAGGAAGCTGCAAAACACGCTCCAAACCAGGCTAAGCCTGGGAAAATCCCAAACTTTGGGTACTCTCCATCCTACCAGTGCTCCTGAGGCAGCAGCATGCAATGACTTCAGTGGCACACAGAAAGCTGAGTGCCCTGGTGACTGTCCCCTACATGCCAGATCCACTGCAGCAACCCCTGTCCAGCCACAGCTCTGCTGGAGGTAAAAGCAAAGAGCAAATCCCGGGATTGCAGCACAGCAAAAGCAATAAAGTGTTTCTCTTTGGTGGTTGTTAAAGGGGAAAGAGGGCCCATGTGGATACAGGGCAAATGAATGCCCTTTACAGAGCAAAAGGACCTGGGTTTGCAACAGCAAGTCAATAGAGAAAATGAAAAATTTATCAAGAATCCACCTTCCTTGTGGTGTGGAAGCTTAGCTTTTAAAACACAGGGGATGGAAGGCATGGAAAGGAATTGCCTGTATTTATATATTTAGTATCATAGAATTGGTTTGGGTTGGAATGTTTCAAGGGCCATCTAATATACCATACAGATGTTTTTGCAGATAGACTACCTTCCTTTTTTTAAGAGAAAGTATCTTTTTACCATGACTAAGTCCAGTACCTAAAAGAGCTCTGCTCTCAGAAGATGCCAGTTCATAGCCCCACTCAGCCACACACAGACAAAGGGATAATTATGCACTAAGAAATTGGAAGGAAAGACAGAACCCAACACAAAAGCTAAGCCAGGCTCCTTTGGGATGGCACAGACTGGGATGGTGTCTCTGCCAGCACTGACTGGTCTCGTCCCTGGGGGAGGTCATGGTTGCACCCATCTGCAGAGATGGCCTCATCCTTTGGGCAGGCAGTTGGGTCTCACCCACGGCTGCTCAAGAGACAGACAAAGCCTCTCCTCTCTCAGGGGTTCATGTCCTCTGACTCTGCTGGCTCCTCTGGGGCCACTATTTCATAGAATCAGAGAATGGTGTGGGTTGGAGGGGACCCTAGAAATCATCCCATTCTACCCCCTGCCACGGGCAGGGACACCTTCCACTATCCCAGCCTGCTCCAAGCCCTGTCCAACCTGGCCTTGGACACTTCCCTGGCTCCAGGGGCAGCCACAGCTTCTCTGGGCACCCTGTGCCAGGGCCTCACCACCCTCACAGGGAAGAGATATCTTCATTTAATTAATTAATTATTTCAATTAGTTATCTGCATCCCTGTGAGCTGATATTTTCTTGTTACTGGGCTTCCCACAAAAGAAGGCAAGGGCATGGGTGTGGTAGCACCAAGTGATGCTCTCTGACAGTTTCGGGGCATCCTTCCCCAAGCAGCCTTCCCAGTCCTCAGCTCTCGGAGCAGCCCTGGAGCTGGACCTGTGCCTGACCTTTTCTGCCCATCACCCCAGGCTGGTGGCCCAAGCAGGCAGGTGAAAGGAGCCTTTCTGATGCTGGCATCAGATACAGGAGATGGTGATCTGGGGAAAGGACAGGCAGAGAGGCAGGGCAAGCGTGAGCTATTAGACTTGTTTCAGTGGGACAAAGCAGGTTTCAGTAATAATTAATGCCACTATTAAAGATCCTCATTTAGACTGTAAGGCATCTGGCACTGGGAAGGACACAGTGAAGGTACTTTTGGTCATTAAATACACACAATGTTCCATGCTGCTGTTGTCTTGACAGTGATAAGCCATGAAAGCTTGAAGAGAGACCACCAGCCCATTCCCCCTCCCAGTTTGCATAGGGATTATCCTGTTACCTGTATGGATTGTCTCTTCAGGTATTCCTGCAGTGCCTTCTCTGTGTTTGGAGAAACAGCCAAATCCAAGCCTGGGGAGTTTGGGAAAAAAAAATCTTATGAATCTGGAAGGCAAAACTCCAAGGGAGCAGGTGAAAAAGGGGGCTCACCAGGCTTTAAATTGTCCTTCCAAACAATGTGTGATGATCAGAGACTCACAGAATAGTTTGGATTGGAAGGGACCTTTAAAGTCCATCTAATCCAACCCCCTGCAACGAGCAGGAACACCTTCCATTAGCCCGAGTTGCTAAGAGTTCCATCCAACCTGGCCTTGAATGTTTCCAGGGATGGGGCAGCCACCTCCTCTGGGCAGCCTGGCCAGGGCCTGACCACCCTCACTGCAAAAACCATCTTATATCCAGTATAAACTGACCCTCCTTCAGTGTAAAATCATCACCCCTTGTGCAAGTGTGAGATGATGAGTGGACACTGCAGACAGGAGCAGGCTCTGTCTTTTGGAGCCTCAGGTCCTACCCTGGAGGACTTTGGGAAAGGCTGCAATAAAGGCAGGGTGAGGAGTTCAGCTGGCGTGCTGAAAAGTGTGGCCTGGAGTGTTTGTACCATCCCCAACACTGCCACCAAGATCTTGGCTCATAAACATCAGTTTGATTTAAGAGACAGGGAGCAATAGTCATTGCTCTTTTCATTACTTACCTGACGTGGTGGATGCACCCTCTGCCTTGCCAAAACAGTTTCCTGGACTTCCTAGGGCCTGACTCTCTTCCTAGAATTTGGCTGTGTTTGCCTTTTCTCTTCTTTTTTTTTTTTCCAAAGGACAAAAGCTTTGGGAAAGGGAAGAGATAAAAATGTGAGGAACTTGCTCTCCTGCAAATACTCCACTCCCATACACACTGAAATGCTCATTTTGCAGTCCATTAAGCTCAAGTTAATGCAGGTAGAGCATGTCTGGCATCGAGAGGATGGTAAAGGTTTCGGGGTTTAATTTTACTCAGATGGAAAATCCTATACATTCCTGGCTGGTGTTGGCACTTCTGCAGCACAGCAAACAGGCCCCACAGGAAGCATGAGGCCAAGGTTAAAGCACTTCTAAGTCAAGATACTGTGATACCCAAAGAAGCAATTTCCCATTGTATTGCGAATCTTCCCGCACTTTACTGGCATGAATAGAAGCTGCGAGCCAAAGGGGTGTGTGGGGACCCATTGGAGCTGCAGATGGCTTTAAATTTCCCCTAACTTTCCCTGGATTCAAGGTTATCCTCCTGGCTGGCCAGGGGCCTGAGCACTTGGGCTAATTGCATTTCCAAACAAACAGCACTGCCCCTCCCTGCCCTGCCAGCATGAAGGGAAAGCAAATGGAGACGTGCCTGGATAACAAAGTGTGTTTGTTATCATGCTGTGAAGCTCCATGGGATATTTAAGCCCTCCTAAAAAACATCCTAAATCCCACTGCTTTTGTCAGCAGCATGAAAAACAATAAAGGGAAGGAGGTGCAGGTGCCTCAGGCAAGGGAGCAGGAGGCACTTAGGGAAAGACAAATCCTTAAAATCATGGCACAAGTGCCATGAGGCCATGGGGGTTCCCTGCCTGCTCCTCTTGGGTGCTTCTGAGAAGATCCAAGGCTGGTCTCCATCCAGCTGGAACATGGGGACCAAATCACCATTTGCAGTCCCACCTCTCTGCATCCTTCTGGGTTTGAGAAAGTGGATCACAAAGCAAAGCCATCATTTCCTAGGCCAAAACTCCCCCAATGTTTGTATGCTACCCGTGAGTGTGATGCCTTCTAGCAGAAATACAGGAATTTTCTTCTGTGAAATCATGTTAAGAGCAGAAATAGGAAATTCCTGGATAAGGGACAAGATTCTGCAGCTTAGGTCAGCGTAGAAATAGAAGTTTAGGTGGATGCACACCTGAATTCCTGACCACTGAAGCATCCTTTGAAGGAGTCACCCCAGCAAGGGAAGTGTCACTGCCCAGGCTTGGCCTGTGGCACCTCTAACCTTGAGCAGGGCACAGAGAGGCTCTGAGAAACCCACCCACACCCCAGACTTGTTCTGTCATTTTGTTAGACACACTGTCCAAGTAGTGTTACCAAGCCATGGCCTTTGGCCTTAAATTTGAGACTAAAACCACTCTTTTGAGACTAAAAACACCTGTAGAACATAACACATAGCAAAGATTCTGCTACCTCCATGTGCAGGAGCCACCAGTGCTTGAGGGGAAGCCTTGAGATGTCACAGCCTTTGTGTTACCTATGAAAAGAGAAACCAAGCAGGTTAGAAAATGAGAAAAGAAACAAACAGGAAAACAACTGAGCCACATTCCCTTCAAACAAACAGAAATTTGGACTAGAACCTGCTCCTGGAGAAGATGCAGGGGTAAAAACTGGCCTCATGAGAAGATGCTACATCCAGCACCACCAAGAGCAGGAATCTCTCCCCATTCCCAAGACATGATCTTAAAAAGCTCCATTCCCCACAGGAAATTATTCCCGTGGCAAGAGGCCACTCCATCTGATTTTCTCCTATCTATTTGGTGATAAATGTATCTTAATCCACTGCCAGGTAATCTGCACCACCTCTCAGACCCTGGAAACCTGTGCCTTTTGCAGGCTGAAGTGACCTAGGTACTTTTCCAGCTGTTATTTGGATGCACTGAGTAATACCAAAGTGACAAAGGCTGGAAGTGCAATATTGGGATAGGTCAAGCCAAAACCCAGGACAATTTAGTGGTATTAAATTAGTGCACAAACTCAAATTCCTAAAGAGGAGCAGCTGATATAAAAGTGATGCAACTATCAATGCAACCTATTATGAGTTTTATTCTTGCTATTTTTTTATTAACTAATTTTTCATCCTTGCCCTGCTGTGGAAATGCTGTGCAATAAAGGGTGGAGGGCTTGCTCACCTGCAAAACAAGAGCTTTATGGCCTGGCCTGAAATAGATCATTTGCAACCACAACAAGTGCTATTAATAAAGCTGGGGGCTAGGAAATCACAGGAAGCTGTGTTTCATATCCCTGCAAGAGAGCTAACTTTGGGGAGGAAAATGAAATGTTACCCAAAAAGCCATTTCCAAGAGAAATAGTCCCCCTGTACATCATCAAACTAATAAAAGTTACATGCAGTCATGTAACAGAAGGAAATTCTTCCTGCTCCTGGTCACAAATCATTTTAACCCCATTTCTTCATGTTCTCATCTCAGAACACAACTGCAGGCTTCTGTCAGCTTTGCTGGTGAATTTATGCAGCTCTTTACTGCTCACCTATTTTTCATCTTGGTCTTTTTCATTAGTGAATCACAGAAGCATTAATTAACTTTTAAGAGGCAGATAGCAAGTTTGTTTTTTCTTCTGTGGAACACTGAATCAAAGGTGGGCCCGAGTTGTTCAGTTATAAGTGGAAATCCAGAAATGGAGAACAGCTACAATTCCAGGCTGTGCTTTACCCAGCAGCAAAGACTTTAATATAAAATTTTACATGAAAAGAGGAGAATTAAAGAAGCATCCATTTCCAGAATAGGTCCAGGCTTCACCAGCTCTCCTGCAGATGCTTTACAAGCTAATTTTTTGTGGAAAATAAAACCTACTGCAGTGACTGAAGAGGAACACAGCGCTTTGGAAAACCTGACTGAAGGGATCAGGTTGCTGGCAGTCTTGGCAGCAAATGGAAAGGAAAATCTGGAGATGGAGGCTGCTCTTAGGTCTTGGTGATTGAGGAGTGAAGAGCTCTGGCATGGGCAGCCATGGTCCTGCACAGCTTCAGACTCTGGGAAATGGAATAGCCTGGCTTGGACCTTAAAGCCCATCTCGTTCCACCTCCTGCCATGGGCAGGGACACCTTCCACTATCCCAGGTTGCTCCAAGCCCTGTAAAACCTGGCCTGGAACACTTCCAGGGATGGGGCAGCCACAGCTGCCCTGGGCACCCTGTGCCAGGGCCTCACCAGAGGACAAGTTCTTCCTGACTCTAATCTAAACCTGCCCTCTGTCAGTTTAAAGCCATCACCCCTTGTCCTATCACCTGATGCCAGTAAATGGCTTGTGCAGGAGTTTGAATGTTCAGGGTGAACAGCTGTATTTTATGGCTTCATATAAAAATTCCATTCATTATTATTGAAACAATAAACACTGTAGGCTCAGCACTTCTGAAAGGTCTGTGGTGTTTTCAAGGCTGACATCCTGAACTGAGATGGAGGAAACCAAAGCAGCTGAAGTACTTTGATGTGATTAACTCAAGGGCTCAGGCATGGGCTGCAGCCTGGGTGCCACAGGATCCTGACCTCAGTGCCAGCCACCAGGATGTCAGGAAATGCACAGTAACAGAACAACAGAACCATTTTGGCTGGAAAGGACCTCTGAGATCATCGAGCCCACCCTGTGACCGATCCCTAAAGACAGTGGAGAGCTCCTTCAGGTGGAACAGCCCTCTGCCTTCTCGCCAGG
Organism: Promerops cafer; assembly: GCA_013398275.1. Classification (NCBI taxonomy): domain Eukaryota; kingdom Metazoa; phylum Chordata; class Aves; order Passeriformes; family Nectariniidae; genus Promerops; species Promerops cafer. The sequence goes on along the minus strand of VZSE01005709.1, from coordinate 785,838 downwards.
CCAGCCCCTTGATGGGCCCTGCTGAGGCACAAATCACTGCATGTGTGGCACCTGTTTAAATGAAATGTTACTGCAGTCACAGATCTCAAGTGGCCCCTGAAGGCACGCCGTTCGATATTTATAATCACTTAATAAACACATGAGAAATGGCCCAGTACAGCCCTACATAATCTGTGTGCAATGATCCTCGGTGACAAAGTTTAAGTGACCAAATCCTTTTCCAGGTCTAATGATATTTTGCTCTAGTAAGCCAGTGATATATCTCATATGGCAAAAATAAAGCACTCATGCATAAAATTAATACAGTAAGCTCTGAAGTCATAAAGCTTTCAGTCTGTGATATATGAGATGAGCAAATGACCAACATGTAATTCAATTTCTCCCAGCACCTTATTCCCAACAGAGTGTAGGGTCACCTGGGTGTTGCATGATCAATCCAGGCTGTTTCAGAAGTATAAGAATTATTAACCAACCAGTTCAGGGACCCACCTGGGTCATGGGCATAAAATGCCCTGAGAGGACACAGGTGGCAGGTTCTCCTCATGGAGGTCAGATGTTTCTGTTCTTTCCAAACCTGCATGAGAAAACTTCCAGCAAATTGCTTCCATCCGTTTTGTTGCCCTCATTCCTTTCAGAAGGGCTCATGATGTGACGAAAGGCGTTTGGTCCAAGTCTACCTGCTCAATTAGCTGGGCCTCTTTCTCTTCCCAATGGAACAGCAGAAACACAATACCCACACTGGCCTCCAATAAAATTGAGAACAATCTCCTAGAAGTCCTCAAAAAGCATGACAGCAACATGCACAAGCTCGTGCCACACACTGCTCCCAGAAACATTTTTCACTCCTGTGGAAACACAAACCAGCCATCCCGGGACGGTGGCAGCTGGATGCTGGATGTCTCTGAGGGGCTGGACCAGTTCTGGGCTTGTGTGCTCTGGCAGACACCCCCCTCACAAACTGCACAGCCCTCCAGGAGCTCCTGCAGGGTTCTCCTCTGTCCCAGTGGGAACTGCTGTCCAGGGAAACCTCCCCAATCACCCTGAGAAAGTGAGGAACCATCCCCAAAGTGAGAGCAGCAGGGGAGAATCACCCAGCAGTGCCATGAGTCTGCAGCATGAGCGAGGGCTGCCAAAATGCATTGCTACTGCAAAACCTGTTCCATGCAGCACCTGGGGCTCAGCAGAGCAGGGCACACAGGTGCAAACACAAAACCCTCCATAAAGAGATCAAAGAATCACCACAGAATTGTTTGGGTTGAAAGGGACCTTAAAGACTGTCTTGTTCCACCCCCCGTATGGGCAGGGACACCTTCCCCTATCCCAGGTTGCTCCAAGCCTCATGCAACTTGGCCTTGGACACTTCCAGGGATGGGCAATCCACAGCCCTCTGGGCAGCATAATTACACTCAGTAGTGACAAATATTGCAATTACCTCTCTGCAGGTGTGTTGCACACCTGATTGCAGTAACTCAGGGATCAGAAATGCAGCCCTCTGTAAGAGCACAGACACTCCTCACTCTGACTGTGGGTGCAGCACAGATCCCACACAAGGACATGCTTAGATTCCATCATTCTGTAATCCAGCCCATGTTTCAACCAGAAAAATAATTATCCTTTGCATGTGAGACGATCAAAGTGATTAAAAAAAATCAAACTCCAGCTCCTCAATCAGGAACGCTGCCAAGCTATCGAATCAATAGGTTGTTAGATACTTGAAGTATGGGATCATGTGAAAGCTATCAAATGATTTCTTTGTTAATAAACTGCTACAGTAATTACCATTAGAATAGGAATGGAAAGATATGGATCAGAAATGGAACACTGTGAATGGCTTCTCATTAAGTGAAATTAAAGCCCGTGGGATTTTTTTTTTCACTTGGCCATGATTCTGCTACGTTTGAACTTGCGTGCCCAGACCTGCTCACGCACCCTGCTTTGTATGTCCCCATTTCACCTAAAAATCTTTGTGTCGCTGAGCCTTCAGCAGAAATAATTTTTTTGTCTACCTCCTCTCCCCCAGTGGCAAAGGGGGACAGGGAGTGGGGGCTGCAGTCAGCATCACAGGCTGTCTCTGCCACTCCTTCCTGTGGGGGCTTCCAGCAACTTCTCCTGCTGCCAAAACCTTGCTGTGCAAACCCAACACACACAGAGGCAGGAGGCATAACAGCACCACCACCCAAATTACTGACTTCCTGCTGTGCTAAAACATAAGGATTCAGTTAAAGAATGTGGCACGCTCCTCAAATCATAAACACATCAGGAGGCAAAACAAATAGCCAGCCCCCCTCCAGCCCTCCCACTTGCCACTTGGGATTGTTAGAATAAATAGATTTTTTCACTGAAACAGCTTGACCTTGTCTAAAATGCAGGTCAGAGAATGCAATGAGATACTCACAGGGTTCAGCTTCACTTTAATTAGTGGGACAGAAATTGTCATGCTGGCTTCAGGGGGAAGAGGGAGAAAACCACTTGCTGCAGCTGGAGAATAGTCCAGCTGTCAAAGCCAGCTCAGCTGCCCACACAACCATCCCAACTTCCCTGCCATCCCTCCTCCTTTACCCTGCCCAGACCTGAGAGACCACACAGAAGGAGGACGTGCCAAGCAAGTCACCCTGAGCAGGTCTCAAAAACCCCCAACTCTTTTTAAGAGGAAGAGAAAGGTCATGGAGGTGGAAAACACCTGAAAGGTATCATTCAACATCTGCAAATCCCACTTTACCCACAGTGCTTAGACAGGACAATATTAATAGCCCCACAGCTCTGCACACACAGAATTTCAAGTGCTTCCAGACCCTTTCCAGACCTAATGCATTTAGTAAAATTGGTTGTCCTCTACTAGCACATAAAGAAGAAAGGAAAGAGGACTAATGGATGAACATTAACCTTTTGGTACTAGATTTCCTGATACTAGCTACTAATGCAAAAAGCATTAAAAGGAAACACCTGGGAACCAGAGTGTGGGATTGCTCTACTGCAGGGAATAAGGCTAAAATTCTGGAGCAGGCACAGCAGGGGCCCATGCAAAGGTGGTTACAAGTGCAAGATGACCAAAGAGAGCTCTCCTATCTGCTTTGGACAGAGAAATCCTCCAAAACAGGCTCTGGAGAGGTGGGGCTTGAGAAAGTGAGCTTTGCAGCTGCCCCTTTAGCAGGGGAATTTCGTTGCTCATCCCAAGAGCAGAGCCTTGAAGCCCCTGTATAAAACCTCTTCCACTACCACACAAATGCTGATGGGCAGTGCAACATGAGCTCCTTCCCAAGTTCTTGTGCTGACCTGGGCAGCACCAAAACAATGATTTCCCTCCCCCAGCAGGTACAAAATTATCTTTAATATCATCTCTTTGAAGATGAAAGAAATACCAGGAGCAGCCTGGACACAGTGTGAAGAAGGAACAGAAGAGGTGAAAGTGACCATGGCAATGAAGAGAACAGCCTCTAATGCCTTTATTTGAGGTTTTTTTCACTTGCTGCATGTTCTGCTTTGAAATTGTAAGACTTGAGTGCTTTTCTTTCAGTGATGTGAAGACAAAAGGGAAAGAATGAGACCAGAAGTGAATATATAATACACAAAGACAGTTGAAACAGTTAACATTAATGTGCACTAATTATGTGTGGGACTATGCAGCACACCCCCAGGCCTGGTCAGAACCTCTCTCCCTGCTGCACTCAGGTGTGTTTACCCACCATGGTCAAATATTACTGCTCATGCCTGTACTGCAAGTGCCACCCCCAATTTAACAGATCAATGTGAGACTGATCCAGAGCCAGTACTGCCTTGCCTGGCCTTCAGGAACTGTGGCTCCTTCCAACTTGTGGATCACAGTGTGCCACAACCACAGCAGCTCAACCACAGCAGGAGCTGCTGCATGATCCCTCACTCATTTATGTGTGAATTTGGGAGCTTCTACTGCATTTTGCATTCACAGCCTGTCTTTCAGGCCAAATCCTGCTTGAAGTACCTGAGTGCACGCTCTCAAAACCAAGGGAAAACATAAGTCTGTGTCCAAAGCTGGTCCTGATGGATGGCTGACTGCAGCTGAGCTCACTGTGCCCATCCTTCTGCACCCAGATTCCCTGCATGCTAACAAGGCTTCGTGCTGAAACACATGGGCCCTGTAAGGAGGAAATAAAAGCAAGGTTATGGGATTTGACAAATGTAGATGGAATGCAACAAGACCAAATCAAATCCTGACCCCTTTCTCCCCCCCACTTTCTCTGCCTGTTGGTGAGAATCTCCTCAGTGGCCAGAGAGATTGGTAAAAGCCTGAGTGTCCCACGCTGGCCCAGGCTGCAGGGCAGGCACAAACACCCAGCCAGCTCCTTGGGCAAGACTGGTGTCCTGCTGGTGGCTGGGACACCACATCTGTAGCTTCCAAGACCCAAGTCTAGGTAGGGACAGGCTACATCTGAGCCCCAGACACTGCAGCAGCTGCTAATTCTGTGTAGACAGCTCCTCCATCTCTCCTTACTGAGTCAAGGTTGCTTTCATCAATCACTCCAAGAGGCCACTAAAAGCCACCACTGGAAAACCCCCAAATGTTTATTCCAGGCTCTTCCCAGATGTTTTTACCACACCTTGTGCAACAGGTACACAGCAAGCAAAGAACCAGAGGCCAGAAACTTTGTACTGTGAGTGGACTGAGCTGGGGAGAACATCTGCCTCTGATTTTGCAGTTAAACAAAACTGTGACTTTAATTCAACAAAAGCCTTCTGCCTACAACCACAGATAAAATCATTCAAGCTTGGCTGGGTTTAAAACCAGAACCTGGCACCTCTTCAGAAGCACGTTAGTGAGCTTAGGGTAGAAAATCTTCCCATTGTGCCAGATGCAGCTGCTGGGACCCAACTGCTGAGAGCAGGAGTGAAGCATTGCATCGGGCACGGGCTCTGGAAGCAAAGCACACGGGGGTCAGGGGCAGGATTTGCATTAATACCAATGTTGTTTGTAAGGGGGCTTTAGAAATGATGCATGCCACTAAGAGTAGCTGGTTTGAATCCAGCCATGCCAGTGACCCTGGCTTTACACAGCCAACCTGTGGGCACATGAAGGAGTTCAACCCCGAGCACAGCCTGGCTCCTTTGCCCTCTCCCAATCCTATCATCTCCTGCTCTCCTAAAACAAGCCTGGGGGACACAGCCAGGCAGAGCATATGGCATTCTCCTGCTGCACAAGGAAAGAAAAAGATCCAGCACTGCAGACTTATTGAATTAAACATTATTGTGGCTAATGCAATCAATAAAGCATTGATTGCATTATCCATATTAATATTTAATTCAATTAAAAGGCTCACAATTTTTTTTTAATGTTCCTTCAGATCTTTTATGCTGCAGAATTAAATTTTGCTAGACCATGAATTCCAGCTAGACCCAAACTATAGCTGATCTGGGTTTCTCCTGGCACCAGCTGTTCAAAGCTGACACTTCCAGCAGAGCAGGAAAAACCATTTCCCTGGTCAGGCTGCCAGCAGCACCCAGCATAAACCCTGCAGAGAGACTGGGACCCCCGTCAGGGGATTGGGAAGCATACAGCTGTGTATGGCAATCCAAAAACCTCAGTTCAGAGGCCTTCCTATTGCAACTGAGCCCCCAGAAGAGGCAGCCTCCCACCTGCTCCCCCCACCAAAGAGCCTGGCTCTTCTGAGAATTAGCAGTTCACTAAAGTAGCAGGAAATTAACCCAGCCCCACACTAGCTGAAGAAATAAGTACATTTTTATCAGTTCAGCAAGCTGAGCAAGACACTCAGCTTAGCTGCTGCTACATGTTCCATTTTTTAACCCCTATTTGAACCCTGTTGTCACTGTGACCCTGCTTTGCCGCGGGGCTTGAGAAGGGAAGCCCTGCCCTGGGTGCAGCCCCTGTGACAGCACTGCTCTGCTGGCAGAGCCACTCCTGCTGCAGTGACTGTCACTGAGCAGGCACAGCCCCGAGGGGAGCTCAGAACTCCAAAGCTGGGCTTGCCAGCTGTGCTCAGCAGGGAAGGAAGAGCCTCCCTGCCTCTGGAACACCCTTGCACATCCAGGGCAGGCACTGTAAGGCAGCCAAGGGCGGTGCTGCTCCAGAACTCCTCCCAGCCGTGGAGCAGAGCTCCTCCCACCCCCGCTGGAGCCAGACATCCCAGCCCCTGCTGCACGACAAGCCCTGGGTAGCAGCCACCCCGTGGCTCTCAGAGCAGGGAATGGCAGCAGGGTCTCACACACGCAGCGGGGGCTGGCGGCTCTCTGCTACTTCATCAGACCAGACCTCCTGCCAGGAATTAAATTGCAGCACACAAAGTGCATCTTCTCCGTAGGAAAAAAATAAATAAAGGTGGGGAAGCTTCCTCCCCTTCTTCCATCTGATTAAACACAAAATGTTCTTCTGCTTTTAAGGGCAATTTAACACTAGTTAAACTACCATTAATTTAAATCAAACAAGTCTGAAAAGATAGAACATGCTGCACTGCTATTAAAAACAACTGAATCTTCATTTGTTCCATTGAGACAATGCTGCCCATTTCCAAGCCAGTAGTATCCAGCTGTCCAAAGACCTCTTTTGCTGTAGTTTTTAAGCTGGTATTTAAGCCTGCTTTGTTGGCTCTTTAAACACAAAACTGTCTCCTTAGATATCAAAGATTCAAACCTTTCCATCAAACTGCTTATGGGAGTAAAGGCAGGAAAAGGACATGGGGCCAAACTGATTAATGCCAATGAATGTGACATCTCATCCACCCCATTTCCAGGTGATCTTCCAGCACTGAAGTACAAAACAGCCTAAGGAGGAAAAAGGAAAAGCTTTGTTCTACTGTGTTTCACAGACTTGTCCTCAACAAGATGCCAAGATGCTACCCAGACTTTGCTGGCAGTTCAGCCAATGGACAGGACAGGCCAGAACTGCTGGTGCCCAGCAGCTCTGTCAGCCCTGCAGGGCTGGCAGTGAGGAGCTGATGTTTGCCTTCCCTCTGCCACCCTGGCAGCAAAGCTAGCCCCCAGGAGTTGGAAGCAACACAGCAAGCACAGGCAGGGGCACCAGATGATGAAGTGTTTATACACTTCCCCCAAATAACCCACACCAACATGCAGTTTTACACCAGGACACAGCTTCCCTGCAGACAGCTTTGTCCTGAGCAGAATGCAGAAATTTCACCAGCCAAGATGCAGTTCTCCTAGAAGACTGCCACATAAAATAACTGCTTCAGAATAAGTTTGGTCTTAAGACACTGGACCTATGGAGGAAATAGAACCAGCTTCAATCCCCTGCCTGGAATTATTCCCTTCAGTCACTCACTCCTCCAATGAGCCTTGCCCAGCCTGATCAGGGATAACCATGTTGGGTCAGGTTCAGCCTCAGCTCACAGCTTGGGACAGAGTAGAAGAAAGGGGCTTTATCCCCCTATAGGCTGTGTAGGTGCCAGCTGGGTGAAGCACTTGCTGACATCTTTTTTACCAGAATTTACCTTTGGACACTCTCATGCTTGTTATTATTACAAGAGGGCTGTGAGAAACAGAGCCACAGCACCTCCCAGGTGGCCATTTCTGATTTGACAGAAAAAGCAGCTACTGCTGTTTGGTACTACTTGGTTGCCTGTTGTTTCCCTGAACCATTTGCAGAAATATTGAAACATCTCTCAAAAAGATCTCACAGTATTTACTAAAAAAGTTATCTTCTGTTAACTATTAGGGATGTTAACCTGATGTTGTCACTGAACCCCAGACACTGCTATTGAAGGTGTTATCAGGTGTCCCAGATGAAATAATTAATTAAGCGAAACAGATAATTTTCAAGAAAAGATGCTTGAAAATGATTAAACTGAGGAAGAACTTCTTGCCTGTGAGGGTGCTGAGGCCCTGGCACAGGTTGCCCAGAGAAGCTGTGGCTGCCCCTGGATCCCTGGAAGTGTCCAAAGCCAGCTTGGACATTAGGGCTTGGAGCAGCCTGGGATAGTGGAAGGTGTCCCTGCCCATGGCAGGGGGTGGAATGAGATGAGCTTTGGGGTCCTTTCCAGCCCAAGCCATTCTGTGATGCACAGAATTTTTGATCAAGATCAATAAAAATATCTATAATCCTGAATGCAAGCCTTGGACTTCTATCTCTTCACATGAGGTAATAACCACTAGATGATCTTGGAGGTCCCTTCCAATCCAAACAATTCTCTATTTCTATGAAATGCCCCAATCATGAGTGCACATTAAGTACATGCAGGTTAGCAGGAGAACACTAATACAAATTCATGTTACAGCTAAGGCTCTTTATTAACCTTTAATAGATTTTCTTTGATAAACTCATCTACTCACTGCTTCTGACTAAGCCAGGCTACTATGGCCATCAGGACCACAAGTCTCTCACACTTCCTGAAATACCTTTTCCATTTTCAGCCTGCTTCCTAGTACTTTCCTTTAGTGCACCCTGGGTTTTAGATGAGAAGAGGCAGTGAGAAATGATCCCTACACACTCCTTACCTTGCCCCAGGAGTTTAGAGCCTTGCTTTCAGGAGCCCAACACCATCCAATGGATTAAGGGACTTGATCTGTGCTTACTACAAGGCTCTTTTATCAAGTGCTATCCCTCTGCTTTCAACAATGAGCAAATTAGGCAGGGTCTGTGTCACTGACCTCTTAGTTCTGTGTACTTGCAGTGCTTCAGTGGTGTTTGGCACCTGCTGCAGCTCTGGCATCGAAGTCTACTGTGAGGCTCTTCAAGGCTACATCTACATAAGCTGATCATGCTCTGAATTCCTGCAGAGACCTGTAGCAGATGGGCCAGAGTTAATCTTGGGTAAGGGTCTCTCCTCAGCATGATATGGAGTGATTCTTAATGTGATTGGAGAGAAACACTGCTTGAAAACACAACTGTATTCAAGGGAACGAGGCCGAGGTTCAGAGCGTGGCTTAAAAAAAACCCCAAAACATTCATGGCAATTTTCTAACTGAGTTTCTTTGCATCTGCCAAGGAACAATAGCTCTCTTAAAATCTGGAAAAGTGCTGCCTCCACTTTAGGACACAGAGCAGGATTACTGATGGGTCGAATTTCTTCCTGATACAGGGCAGAAAAGCTCCATTCTTAAGAATTTTGCAGAGATTCACTGCTACTTTTGCAAAGAACACTGCATTAGGTATATTGATGTGCTATGAAATGCCAAGTTAAAATGTGCTATAACTGTTGAGACAAATGCCCAAGCCCACGCAGTATTGACTGGGTACCTCATTCTCTGCCAGCATTTATCTGCACAAACCCCAAACCACATTAATCCCATGGGCTGTTCCACTTATTAATGAGCCCTGCATTTAGTGAACAGCAATGACTCAGTCTAGCAAAAGTAGTAAGATTAAGATATTCCAGCTACTCAAATCTAGCAGATGCTATTGAAAACTGTACCTGTTCTACCTACTGTGTATAAGTTCTAAGGGTTCTACAGGACCTCCAGCAGGAATGGTTACAGAAAACAGCTCTCCTCCTCTGCAAAAGCAGCTCTTGGTGTGATACACCATCTTCACAGCTGTACTGAGCTCACAGAGAAGTGCTTTCAGTTACCTGTTGAGATATGTATGGGATATGCACTTAAGTCTGCAGCCAAGCCCATGCAACAGATGCTCCAAACGTACTGCACAATAAAAAAATTTCATTATTACAAACAATACAAAAACAAACACACAGAACTTGTATACTAGCCCACAACCATCATTCTTATTGGGTATTATTCCAAGACACCATTTCTCAATTACAAATTCACAAGCTAAGATACAAAACATTACATATGAGCACAGAGTGAGGGTGTAAGATTCTGACAATAACTTATGAGCCATTATGAGAAATATTGTAACAAATATGAAATAAACATTGATCCAGTGTAGCCAGCTGTTTAGGTACAACTGTGCAAAGTGAAGCACAATTTTTTGTGATCACTGTTTTCTTTTTCTTTCAAGTAGCCATGAGAGCAACCATCCAAATTTACAAAACTATTTATTATAATAATTAAATAAGAATCTCAATGCTTAAAAGCCTTCAGAAAATAGAACTGAATTCTAGTTACATGTTTACAAGCATGAGTGAGGACAGAAGTGGGTAAAGCATGCATATTTTTACAAATAAGTAAATTTTAGACCAAGATTTTTAAGTACAGTGTTCTCAAAAGTGTCTGCTTCCAGATGAATTCAGCCCATTTATTTAACTCTGATTTCTACAAGACTTATCCCATGCCAAGAATTTCCAGCAAAATTTAGTTGTAAGAAGTTATTATAAATGTCACATGTCACCTGACATGTCTGCACAGACTCAAATGCATGGAGTGCCTTTTTCTGTCAAAAATACTGGCCTGGGAAATCTTAATAAATACAGCAGATCCTTATCAACAGATGTTAAACACAACATAAATGGGGTCACGCTCAGCTGCCTACAAAGGGCTGGTTCAAATCAAGAAAGCAAAAGGTTTCATTTGGCAAAATCCCAGTTACAAAATGTCAGTGATTATTTATTAAGCATTTATTAAATTCAATGCAAAAATAAAGCATATTAAACAAACCAAGGCACACTTTTCAATCCTTTCCTCCACTGTATGTTCACTTATTCCAGCATATCAGTCACCTCAGTAACTCACTTAAATGCTCAAAGCTCTCCTGAATCCAAACCAGAAATCACAGCTTCGGAGCAGCTTGCCAGAGCTGCCCAAGATTGAGCCCATTTTAAAGCCTTGCTCTCAGGATGCTGCTGTTTGATATTCACTTCACAGGCAGGAGCTGAAATGACATCACACAGTCTATGAGCCAGCTGGAGGGGGCCATCCACACCTTGCCCTGCCGGATTTTCTCCGGCTGGAACTTGGAAGCCACGTCATAGATGACATATTGAGTGCAGAGCCTCTGGTCAGAGGTGGGCTCTGCATGGTAGGCCACTGTGTTGATGGTCTGTGTCACGTCACTGTCTGGTTTGGGCTGCCTAACCAGGACCTGGCCTCCCCCTGCTTTCACCAGCTCCAGCAGATCGCTCTTCTGGTGCTCTTTGAAAGGTCCCAAAAAATAGAAGTAGCATCCATCAAACAACTTAGGCAGCTGTGTGGAGGAAAAAAGAAACAAGCATGAATACAGGACTTCACAACTGAACAGAGAGGAAAAAAGTGGAAAGGAAAAATTGGAGCATATAAGACCCCTACAATTTAAAATAACCACCACTGGAAACTAGAACAGTAACTGAACATGCAAGGTTCTCAGAGTAAGTATGCAACCAGGAAAAGCTTGTTTATGTGGTAAATTCTTGCTTCTGTTTAAATACTTCCCAGCACAACAGGGTTTGAACTATGAGTTAGGAATATTTACAGCTACTGTTACAATGCAGCTAATAAATTCTCCAGTGTAATCCAGCAAGTAACCAGGAATAAACCCAGTTAAATGTAAAAAAGGCCCTAAATGGAACAAATAGTAATAAAACAGGTTTTTTTTTCAGAACTATGTTCTAAAGCTGTGCAGAGAAGGCTGAAGCACATCACTTCCTGTCCCATCAGGTGTGATACTACAGAGAGTGCAATACAGTGCTCCCCTGACAAGGTTAGAGCAACATCTCCACTAATGGAGAAAAATGACAGCTTTATGGGTGTTCACGGCTCTTTGGATCACCTTGCACATAATCAAATTTTCTGTACAAGACCACATTAAAATTTTACATCTCCTGCACCTTTGCTTGTGGCAAAGGGCAGAGCTGCCCAGCCCCAGGTCATTAATCCAGGCTGTGTGGAGCAGTAAAACCCACCAGCTGCTCCCGGTTGAGCCGCCCTCGCCGGGGGCCACCTTGGACTTCGTACTTCTCTTCTTGCTCTCGAGCTGAGCTCTGCAGACAGGCTTGTACCCCTACAAAAACCACAGTAAGGGAGGCAAAAATTAGACACCCCGGGCTTTAAAACAGGCTTGCATGTCATTTTAGGGACTAAGGAGTTGTGCTAAGATAAAATTATTACAATGCAAGACATTACATTCACACAGCACCAAAGCTTGTGTGCTTTAGCAATTTGCTTTTAAAGCCCGAAAAAATTTACAGCAGTGCCTGAAGATGCAAGTGAGATGGCAAGAAGTAATATTGCACTAAAATCAGTGCTATAAACACCAGGAATTATTAGCTCTTCCTCTTACCCTCTAAAGGTCAACCACTTAATGTCAAATGTCAAACTGCTGATCACTGGGAAGCTCAAAGCCAGCGTGTGGAGCCAACACGGCAGTTATGAAATGGACACAATTGCCTGATAAAGAGCAATTACAAGGCAAGCACAAAGCTGCTTCTGAGCAGCTATGGCCTCAAATAACAAATCAGATGGGATTTCAAGGTCTCCAGGATCAGCACGAACTGGAGATTTATGCTGGGATTTAACAGTGGCATTCGTTTCTGTTAGCACTGCTGCATAATGAGATTGTCTTTTAGAGTCAACATGTTTTTACCTTGTTTTAAGGCCAGTTATTTTTTCCAATGGAGAAAGCACTGATGGTAATGCATTGCTAACGTCCATAAAATGTACTGCCTGACCTCACTCTGGGGAGAGGAATTGCTGTGGTCACCCATTCAAGGATGGAACATTTTGCCTGCATGTACATTGCAGTCATTAATAAGAATTACCCAGGAAAAAGTTTGTGAAGCTGATTTTGCAAAGGGTTCCACGAGGATTTACAATGTGGCAGAGGCTGTAACTTTTACAGCACCTCCCTCTTTCCACACTGTTTCTAATTCAGACAACTTACTTGCACTGGGGAAATAGGAAACCCACAGTATATAAAAACTATAAACTGAACAAAATCAAAAGAGAACTGTGGGGGCTTGACCCTAAAAAGGAAGAAAGCCCAAGGTTATGAATAGAAATATCACTGACAACAGCACTTGGATGCCATGGCAGTAAGTAGCCAATACATAAGAATATCTAATCTGGAGAGATCTTGAAAGAAACCCACAGTAATTTGCTGTCAGTTCATACAAACTCACAAAATGCAATGGGAATTCACATTTTAGGTAGTAGAAGTCCTTCAACGTGCTTACATCAAAAAAAAAGATAAAACCCTACAGAAAATTACAACTGGCTGAATACTGCAGCAAATATCTCCCTCCCTGTACAAGTATCAGATTGATTATTTGCACTTGTTCATTCCTTCAAGGAAAATTAACATGAACTAGAAGGGCAAACCTAGTCATGGATTTTCCAGAAAGGCAACTTACATATTCATTATTGAGAACGGCAATGAATACTGATAACTTAATTTCAGTACTCATAACTCAAAAATAAATCTAAAAGCTATTTCACATTTATTTATTTATTTTAAATCACCACAATTCAACAAGACTTCCTGTGTCAATGTGCCTCTAACTTACACTGCTATTCTTTCCCTCCAAGGAAATACAGATTTTAAATGGGTGCCACTTACATAAAAGAAGTCTCATCTAATCTTAAGAACAGAACTGTCCATTCATTAAGAGAATGTTTTATTTCAATCCACCATCAAAAGCTCCATTTCAAGGACTTTCACTACAGAGATGAGGTTTTTATGCAGTAAGTACATCACAAATTGAGCATCCAGTGCCAGCATCAGTAAATGAAGCAAATGTGATACAAAAGTAATAAAAGATTGAATGAATACAAAAGACTACAATGTCTTTTGGAACTGCTGCTTGCCTGGAAAAAAGAATGAAGTCAGGGAAGTGACTAACGTTAGTGGAGTGTTGATGTCACAGAATGCAAAATCAGTGAGGTCTGTCTTGCATACACACGTCAGTCCATTTCACACTGCCAGGTCCTCTGAGGAGCCTGACAGCCTCAGAGTTCCTTGTCACACATAATTACAATCCTCCAAGAGGGCCACAAGAGAGACTCAGCCACCCGCGTCCTGGTCTCACTGTGCCCACCAGAACCAGGAGGCAGACATCTGTTTCCTGGAGAAACTGGAAACATGCAAACAGCCAAGCGTCTGCATGATCAGCATTCTCATTAATTTCAGCTTTTCTTTCCCAGCTAGAAACAGGTAAGGTCTGTGTCATAACAGGTTTGTGACACAAAAGCTGTGATATCCACATGGCATAAAAAGCCAAGAGCATAAATTCTCAGTGCCCAGGTATTTTCCTTCAATATAAATATTTTAAGAGGTGACAGGCCTAACACACACACACCCACACCCACCTTCATGGAGCAACAGACTCTCTGGGTTCTTCTGGTGATGGAAAAACAGTACATTTTCAATTAGTGAACATATTTTTCATACAAGATTTAGAAGGAGAACTTGCTCTGACACATGGGTGTCAGTAGCAGCCAATGTTTGAGGAAGGTGCTTACAACACTGAGGGGAACAGTCAAGGATTATCTATCCATGGAGGAAGAATTCCTGACTAGAAGAAGGAATGCAAAATAATCTAAGTGATGGAGACCAGTATGGCCTTTAATTGCAGATTTTGTTCAGACTGATTTGTTGTCAAGTGGCTCCTTCTCTTCAATGACTCCTGCATGCTACAGAGTTTGTATTAAAGAACTAAAGAAGTCAAATATCAGAACAAAAACAGAAACAAAAGGGAAACATGCCCCTGTTCTCATATTTGAGATAAAATGATAGAGGGCTCAAGCTGTTTTTCTACCTAATTCAATATTTGTTTGTCTAAACAAAAGGTTATTTTCCTGTTCTTCCCCCACCCTCGCCACACAAAACTTTGTGTCAAGCCACCACTTGCCTCTAGATCTCTAAATCTCCATTATCATTATCAGGTGCAGTGAATCCTAATGAATGCAATAGCCCAAGGGAGGTTTTCAAAGACAGCATAACCAGCTCTGGTTGTGTTATGGTGTCATTTGGAAGCAGCAGGAATGTACAAGTTATACCATTCTTCCAGGAGATGGTACAACCAGCCACAAGATGATCTTGCCCTAAAAACAGTAATATCCCAATTTCACACTTGAGAGTAGGGATGCAAACAAAAGGTTACAGCATGCTGCAGGCCCTTCCAACCTGTGGTTTTTTACTGCTAGGGATTTTATTTTCTGTGAAAACTGACAGGTGAGTCCATTCAGTATAGCCTAGGTCTTTTCCTTCAGTAGGCATTATTAATTTTAAAGCTGCTAACATGTATTAGTAGCTGGATAACAAGACAGTTCCCTTTTAATGGCCTCTTCATCCAACTCAGTATCATCCTGATTAAGAGGACATATAAAAGGAAATAAAGCTCCATACTTTACTCACTGGTACATCAGTCTGCTACTTTTACAGGAACTTTTCCAGAAGCTCTTTTGACCTTGTATCACTTAAGTCAAAATCCCCCTTGGATTTCAAATGGGAGCCATGTTTAATTGACTGCCCAAACTCCTGAGATCAGACTCATTTCTTTAGCACTATACTGAAAAGCCAACAGTGAGAACCTGATGCCAAGGCACTGGTCAAATGAATGGACTGAAAAAGAGAATTACTCTGATCCTAATTAAAAAAATGACCAGAATACCATCTCCCTTCTGAAACTGAGATGGACATCTGAAGTACTTATGCAAAAACACGTTCAAAACAGGACTGAACTGCAGAGGGACAAGGACAGCCCTAAAGAAGGGCTCTGAAAATGGAAGGGAACCTAGACTTACTTTGGAGAAGACACCTGTAATTTTAGGAGGAGGCAGAGATCAGGGTTGTGTTGTTTTCTTCCACACATTTGCAGTCTGTGCATTCTTGACCAGCAAGCCTGACTAAAAATCTAGTCTGTTCTGTTCTAACATAAGACCATTCAACTTTTACAGGGTCTCAGCCAATCTTGATTTATTCCTTAATACTGCTGCCAATAAGAGCTGTGCACCATCTAGGTTTGAGGTTGTTCAGGTTTATCCATGTTCTTGAAGAGAAGAGGATGATTATTACCACTACGTGTTAATGGCCCTTTAGTTTAATCTCAGTAGCTGGATCAATCACCCAGGAAAGGGCAAGACTTTTATGAATGCAAGTGGCACTTCAATTCTCATGGAGAAGAGCTGCCTTGCAGTGCCAAGGTCAGTGTGCAAGCACTGATGGAAAAAGCTGGCCTGACACAACACCACTGTGGGGCCAGATCCCATGGCCACAGGGGTCATGCAGAGTTCTGCCCTAGAAATACAGATCACAAGCTCCAGAGCCTCTTAAAGAGCTGATTTCACACCTGCAAGTTTTAGGTATAAACAAAGCCATTTGCACCAAATTTTAGCAAAACCAAAGCCAGCAATAAAGTCCCTAGAAAACATGGCAGAAAGAAGTTTCAGCTTAATGCATTCGCATTTAGCTTGGTGCCACCACATTTGGCACAGGGAGCACTGCTCATTTTCTTCCCCTGGTTAACAAGATCAGTAAAGCATCACTACTTAGACTGATCCTGATTACCTCACTGAGCAGCTGCCCCTGCCTTCTCACCTTCCACATCTAAGAAGCAAGCAGGTTAACAGAGTGTCCACTCTAACTGACCTCTGATACAAGTGCAGCTGCTAGTACTGGAAATAAAAGAAATCATTATTTGCAAAATTTAAGATCAGAGCCCTCTAATCCTTATTCATGTAAGTCTTATTGGTTGGTAATGAAACTAACTGCATCAGCAGAAACAATTTGAAGAGAATGAAGTACAAAAAAAAAAAAATAGTTGCCAAGAACAAGTTGTAATCACCCAGAGATACCCAGGGGGTATCCCTCAGTAACTCAATTAGCCTTAGTGGAATTTTGTTGGATTTGCATTAATAAAGCAAAGAGCAGGGGTTAGTCCCAAGAATCTCTTAGAATGGCTACAAGTAATTTAGGAATACACAACAGCAACAAAGAAGATGAAATCCTACACATCCAAGATCTAGGAGAGACTGCAACTGACACTTCCTTAGCTCAGGCTGCACTGGGTTTTAAAACTTACATGCAGATTGAGTAAAGCCTGGTGGGATTTTTTTTTTCCTAGAAAAGGAAGAAATCCGGACTCAGAGAAAGCTTTAGGGGAATTTGGCATGACTGGCTTCAATTTGTTTTCATAAACAGTATCACTGGCCTCTGCTACAGCAAAGAATTTTTACTCTGTCTCTTATACACTTATGAAGTGACTTCAGACACAGATTTCCACGGAGTGAGGTAGAGATCTCACTGGTGAAACAGGAGCAGTCTGTTTTCTCATCACATGCAAATGACACAAGATCTGCAGAGACTGAAGTGCATCTGCTTAAGAATGGTGGTTTACAAGTTAATCCAGGTGGTATTTATTGAACACGATGGAACAGATGCTTAGGAAGTCCTGAAACATTCCCAGAAGCTAGGAGCACGTGATTTGAAAATGATTCCTTCACTTGGAGCCCCAGGTGTCCTATCTTCTTTGGAAAAAAACACTGCTGGCCACAGCTGTTTTCTAGAGTGATCAAAGTGACTGGAGGTAGCCCTTCCTAAGGTCAGGTTAAATTCCCCCAGAATGCTCATCCTTTGGATCCCATCACAGACTTTTTAATGAGTGAGGTTGTATTTCCTATCCTCTTCCTTACAAAGGGCTTCCTTAATGCCATGTTTTCTTCAAACCAGAAGCAAGCTAGAACAAAGGACTCCAAAAATATGGAAAACTGAGTACCTGGATGACACAGAACAGAAGGAGCTTTGGAAACACCAAGGCTTCCTATTCTTCTAGACCTTATTTCAAACCAAGCCACTTCCAAGCTCTGCAGATGCCACACTGAAGATATTCTCATGCCCATTTTCTCCTCTGTAAACCCCAGCAGCTTCACAGTGTAAAACTGTGAGCTCCTTTCCAGCAGGTGCAGACACTGTGGGAGTGCAGAAGTTCAGCCCCTGCTGGTTTGAAGCACTGCCCTCAGCTGCACACCCAATACAACCAGAACCTGCACTTTGGAGAGTTCTAAAGCCTCTCAGAGCTATGAGTCATTTTGTAAGAGGCAGCTGAACGAAGTTTCCAAGTGCAAAAAGTGCACGAAACTCCAGTGATCAAAAGTCTTGGGTGTTTCAAGGAGGGAGGGCTTTGCTGAGAATCAGCCAGTTACCTAAAGGATGTTTATGCATGAGAGACAGCCCAGCCTGAGGAGCAGTCAGCTCAAGCAGCTTTGCACTCCTCTGCTCTAATAGCCTAAACAAGGATGGGCATAGAAAATTCAGAAAGATGTTTTCACCTTGAAATGTCAGTCATGCAGTCTCCTAGCTCTTCCAGTCAGCTCCCTGTTGTTGCAAGTCCTTACAGGAAAAGCAGTTTTTTCTGCCTCCTTATAATGATCAGAACTAAATCATTGCTGCTGCTCCAAGTAAGCAAAGCAGAGGGAGGAATGAGCAATCAGATGCTTAGAATTCTGCCAGACACTTCACTGCCAGGACTGACACAAGCCTGTTTCAATGCATATCATTACTGAGATCATTTTTCATTCTCTGCTTTAACAGATGACAATAACTTTAAGGAAAAAAACAAGCTGAAAAGCTATTAAAGACTTCTGCTGGTTTTAATTACACTGTTCTATGCTTCACATAAAGCTTAGAGGAAATACAGTGATGCTTGAATCTTTGTCTCAGCCCACTTGCAGAAGGATAATGACTCGCCACTTCGTGCCCTATTACCATCCCAGAAATAATAAAGGCAGTAAAATAATGAAACCAGTGAAAGATATGGCCAAGGGCAAGGAGCACTGTGGCAACACTGCCTCGATTCAATTCTGTGCTGCCTTGGAAGTGGATGTACTGCTGACAGTGTGTTATAGACAGAAAAGGTGGGAAAGCAACTGGTAACATGAAATTCTTCTTCCGTGAAGATCTAATATTGCTCAGTGGTGACATCCTTTCATCCTTATCTCCTGCCTGGAGACAAAAGGGAATCCCAAAACTGAGGATACATACTTAAATCTTGGCTTTCCAACACTCAGCTCAAACTCTGCTGGAAAATTCCACGTCACCTCTCTACCAGTATGAATGGATGCTGGATCTGTGTGTAGGGACACACGGAAACAGGAGTATCTTAGAATCACCCACGAGAAGGAAACTGCTTTTTATGAGAGAAAGATTCACAGCCTGCTGCAACAGAAGAGTTAACATAAGAGCCTCTCAAATGAAATACTGTTTTTGCAAGATTGTGATGTTTTTTAAGACGTGGTATAATGTGCAAGCTATAAATGTAATTTTAGGGATAACAGTCAAATGCAGCTTACCTTGTAGTAAAAAAAATTCAAACACTCCCTTATGCATAGTCAGCATTTCATTAAGTGCCTCACTGAGCTTTGTTTTTTCAAATATTTTAGTGAATATTTTCAACATGAATTCACTTTAAGTGAATGGTTTAGAACAGTGAACCGTAAACAACAACTTAAATTTATTACATAACCAGAACATGCACATACTTTTGGAACTTTATTTGCATCACATTTAAGGAAACTTATCCAAATAGAAGTCAAAAAGCCACGATAAATGGAAATGAGAAAGGAAAGCAAGGACCTCTTTTTCCTAGACAAATGTTCCATCAGCAGGAGTCCCATTATTTGTTATAACAATCTTTAACTTGTAATGACTCTGAAGAAGACTGATAACAGACTGGTGGGAACAGATGGAGTGGTGCTGTTAATTATAGGCACTTAGCTGCATCAGACCCCATGAGTTATTGCTAACATTTCCCACTAGGGAGGAGAATCACTCGCTTTTAAGTAGTATGTTGCTTACTAAGCTGAGAGCATTAGCAGTCAGGATTGTATTAATCAGTACCAACAACATAAAATAAAACTCAACTGTGAAAAAAAAAACCATAAAAATATTCCCTGAATAACCCCTGGACTATTTAATTTATTTATTTTTTTCTTTTCCAATCACTTCTAAATATGAAAGTTCTCCCATGAAGATTTAAATTCAGATCTCACTAATGCAATCTCCCTACCACTCAGAAGTTTTCTAAGCATCTTACTAGCAGGAAGATGAAATGAAATAAAGGAAGCACGTAGGATAGAATGTATGCAAACCTTCTGGGCTGACTGAAGCCAAGAACCTGCCAAGGGATTCACCACAGAAACAGGCTCTTCAGTCTTAAAAAAGAAAGCATGGAAAAAACTGTCTGGAAGCCAAATGAACACCCTGAGTCCAATGTTCAACCTGATGCTGTGCTTTAGTTTGCAGCTTCTGAGGCTTTGCACAGTGTCTTCATGAACATTAGTGTCCAGACCATTAAAGAATCCTTATGTTCTGACGTTTAGTCACACAGTAGAAAACTGGAATGAAATCTGTCTGTAAGTTTTCCACGGGTAATTAACTCATTTGTAGTGTACTTATTAGCTAAAGGGACTTAGCCATAAAGGTCAAGGGGAAGAAGATGGGTTTTGCAACTACTGTGAAAGCAGATACTAAGAAATACATCAGAATAAATAAATAGAAACCTCAATATTTAGGGTCTAAGTCCACAGAACAGTTGTATAAAAAAGCATGCACTGCATAAACACAAATTACAGACTGCATGAAACATGACTTACATGCTAACTTGGGTTAGAAGTTACAACCTTCAATAGATCTGAGCTTGTATGTAAGCATAAGCTCCCTTCCCACAGGCCTTGAGCACATAGCACAAGCAAGCCAAAATCTCCTCTCAATTTCAATGCAAACTGCTCATAACAAATCCTAAAATTCAGTAAAATCCTTCCTTCTCTCCCAGGGCATCTTTCATAATCTTCCAAATCAGTCTTAATGTAGCAATGAAGAAATTCACTTCCTGCTGATACTTAGGCTATGATCCATCCAACACACCTAACGATGAAATGCACTCATTTACCAAGGAAGTAGTAGTTCTATTTCATTAAATATATTCAATTAAATTTCTAGTCATTCATGAGATTTGAAAACAACCCCTTGCACTTTGTGTCAAAGATAGCATTGATATTAGGGCAGTTGTTAAAAAAAAAAGTTTCTCTGGAATCCTATTTACAACTTCTGCTTAAAAACCCCAAGGAGTCCCACATATTTAATACTTACATTCAAACTTGAGGACCCAACATCCAGTCAGAACAGCCATCATGCATTTGACAGTAGTTGGCATTGGAACATCAGGGATAACAAGATGAGTTACTAGGAGAAAGATTACATCAGTAAAACCAAAAGCACAGAGAAATCAGAACCATGCCTGGCTGAAAAGCAATCATTATTTAAAGAATAAACAGACTATAATAATTTATCAGCCACTCTTTCCAGCACAGGGAGGTGATTTTTGAGACTATGATCCGAGTTTGTAGCAGAGCTATTAGAAATTTTGTGGATTTCAACTTACACTTGCTGTGAAAAAGGGAACTCATGGTTTTATAGTTCTACCCTAACACTTAAATCTTCAAATGAGGCTCCAGTTTACAGGATAGCATTTGTTTTTTAATCCTTTTAGAGTTGTATTTAACTCTGACACGAATCTTACTACAGGATCTCACTGCTTTAATACAGAGCTAACAGAACTTCTCTCAAAATTCTGGAGTAGTAATCCAGAAGTGAAAGATGGTAGGGGGAAATTACCTTAGCATTTTTTTCACAAGCACTCCAAAGAAAAACTAACAGGAGGGATTAAGATAATATTCCTGTCCTCAAAGAGGGGGAAAGTACTCAACCAAACCCCATAATCTGGATTCACCAATCTTAATGAAGAACAAAATCTGAAGGAAGGTAGCATGTGAGAAGACACAGAAACTTTCAGGCAATGCCATGCTCTTTTCTCAAGGCACCATCTGCCCAAGGCTCACTTCTGGAGAGTAAAAACTTTACAGGATGTCTGACATAAGCAGAGACTTTAAAGTTGGTAAAAGAGGTGTAAAGAGAAGAGGTCTCTGAGGAGACTTTGGGATTTTAAATAACAGGCAATAAACTGCCAAACTGTGGCTCCCCCAGAAACTTCCTGCCTTGATAGCCAGACAAGCTTTACACGTGTTTACATGCAAAACACACCATCACTCCACTACAGCTCCAACTCAGGGATTTCAGAAACTGCACTTCCCAGGAGCAATAAAAAACCCTTTTGCAGGTAGTATCTTAAACCATAAAGTGCAGAACTGTAGTTACTTATATTGGGACAGAGACATTTCAACAAGGCTCCATACCTCTGCTGTTAAATTCAGTGCACCTCTGGGCCTTCAGGACTGTTGCTAATTTGGTCAGCAATTTCTGCTGCTCCACACTAAGACTGCTCCCCAGTATACCAAGGGGTCCATTTCTTGGCTGGCTGGAGCTCAGTGCCTGCATGAACAGAAAATTCTGCAATAAGCTGGATATTTGGGAACATAAGGAAAGCAACTTACTTACTGGACAGCTTTCTTTTTCAAGAATAAGCATTTTGAAGCACAATTCATGGCAAGCTTAGTGGACAGGGTCCATAAATAAATCTCCATGTAACAAATCAGCTCCATAGGAAAAAAGCTGCACATGAGAGGTACTTCATTTAGCTTATGCAAGGTACCAAAACACCTCATGGATCAGTTTTTCCTCCCTTGCCCTCTTTGGTGCTTTTTAAAGACATTGGGGTGCACACATAGAGCTGGCTGAACACTGTGTAAACAGCCTGGCAGACTGCAGTGTTTAAAGACAATAAAAAGCCCAATTAAGTAGTAAAACCTCCTACTTTTAGCAAAGTATTAACAACAGATATGGTATTGAGTAACCTATATAATTAATATCTGCATTTCCTTTTACTAAAAGTCCCTAATACTTTGCTTTGTAAGCAATCAATGCTTAAGTGGTATTTTTGATGTGGGTAGTATTAATGCAAAGTAGGAGGAGCTTTATGCTGACAAGGGTAGGATACTTCAGCTCCTGGATTTTCCTACATACTCCTGATTCCATAGCACAGACACACCTTTGAGATCCAGTTACCCACAGCCCTCAGGCTCTGGATCAAGTCATCCATGTGAGCCAGCAGCCATCCTGTGGCACACACTCACCCCCAAGCAAATGCAAATACCAAAATGGTTTGTTTGGCACAGAAGAGCTGTATCTTACATTTGCTGCAGGTGCAAGGACAGCGACACTAGGCCTGTTTTAGCTGCAACAGTTTACTTTTGACCATTGGGTGCCTTGTGACCTCAATGAGGAGGGATCATTGCAGGCTGTATAGGCTGGAGTAGATATGGGCTGCTTCTATCAGCCAGGTCCAGTTTAATCCTCCTTCATAAGGAAGCACAAATCATTTCATAATGCAGTAACTTGTTAGGTCTGAGTACCAGATTCTGGTTACAAGTCCTGAGAAGTCTTTGTCCAAAGGAGGAGAAAAATAAAAACCCCAGAACAATCTCCCAAAAGCTATTTTCTACTGCTGAGCTGATACTTTTATTGTTGGACAAAGGATGATAGTGCAACAGCCTTTTAAAGGCACACAAAAAGCACCTGGAACAAAGACTGCTGCTGCTTGCAGACAGCTTGGAAAGTAGAACAAATTTAGATATGCAGAAAAACAACATCAATAGCAAAGTTCAAGCACTGATACTTGAGGAATAACACAGGCTCGTTCTCCTATAATAAAGCCACATTACAAGAAACATCTTTTGTCTTCCCACATAAAGCTGTAACAGAACAGAACTTCACAGCTTGTCAGTGTGCCCCATACATCCTAGAAATACTGTCCAAGACAGCTTCCCAGCCTATTTTAAATCTACCTGTAAAGCAGGTGATGTACTGCACTTACATCCAAGCCTTCAATACTTAAAGGAAGAACTCATGGCTTGTTGTTTTGTTAAAAAGCAAAACACAAGAACAAACCCACACAGACATTTACCTCAGAGGGCTGGTTAAGTGAAAGTGATTCATTCTTCACTGGTAACATCAGCACAGATTTCATCCTTTTGCTTTCTGCATAGTCCACAGGCCGCAGACCAAATATATTACTGGCAAAACAAGCACAGATGGGTTTAAGTAAATAAAATGTGACTTGATTCTTAACTAACCAGGCACATTAGCTGGGTAGCTTTCCCTCCCACTTTCTTATTAATATGTAATTTCAGCTAAAAGCACAAAGCTTCAAGTAAGAATTGCATCCAAGACAGATGGATACTGAATTACAAGCTGTTGCATTCGGCTGAGGAGTAAGGGATGTTCAGAGCAGAATGTTCACTTAAATAAACCACAGTCCCTGTTAAATTGTTTGAAGATGCACTTTGATATCATTTTCAAGACCCAGAAATTTCAGCTGTAATCTTTCATTGCAGTCATATAACCAAGAAATGTATTTTTGGCTTATCCATTTGCCATAAAAGACGTGTCAGAAGACTCTCCGTAGTGTATTAAACATGGGAGCTTGATGTGGTGGTGCTTTTATGGGAAAAGCTATCTGCTTCCTACTTGGGAAGCACAGCTCCCTTGCACTTCCAAAATCTGAGCATGCATCTCATTTTCCCTCAGTGTACTGTTCCACAGAACACCTTGCAGCCAATTCAGTCAGATTTTAGTTGGTTTGCCAATTTTGTTGAAAGCTATTGATTGTAGGTGGCACCTCATAGCTATTAGCTGTGCTTCCAGACTGATTTCCTCTTTTAGCACTCCTCAGACAGAGGTGATTGCTATAAACACATCAGCCATGGCTTCAATTGCTTCTTCACACAACTTTCCTGCTGCAGGACAGTAGTGAGGGGAGGAAAGCCTGAAAGTGCAGAACAGGTATCACTGCCATTAGCAAACAAGAGCCTCTGCCAGCACTCTGGGGAAATATTCTGCTTGCTTTGCCCTTTGTGAGAATAATGGCTGTTGCAGCTGATCCTCTTCTGCCCACCTCACGCAGCTCTGGCTCTCCAAAGGCACAATAAGAGCTCATTATGGAGGGGAAGCTTGTCACGAGAACAAAGCCCTGACTCAGTGTCTGAAACCTGGCAAGCTTAGTCATCAAGCAATGAAACATTTAAAGAGGTCACAGGACCAGTGCAGCTTTGAAGAGCTCTCTCTTGGCCACACATTTCTGTGCAGAGTAGGAATCCAGGAAGCTTTACAGGGAATTCCACGTAAGGCCATAACCCAAAATCCAGCCCAAAGAGCAGCTCAAATTATTAAGTCTCCACTCTGACTTAACTAGGAGGCTTTGGCCAGTGTTAAGCTGAAAGATGTCTGACCTCAGCACCCTTCTGCACCCCTGGCTGAGCACTGCTCACTAACACAGCCCCTGGGGAAAAGAGCAATCCACAAAAATCCCCCACACAAGAGCCCAGGATGGTATTTTACACTATTACCAATCCCAAGCTCTTCTGTGCTAGTAATGAGCACAGTGCAGGCACAACACAAACTCTGCAGACTGAAAGATAATTGGTTAAATCTCTGCCCAGGCCTGGGAGTTGCAGCCCATTAAATATTGTCATGCTGTTCCTGCTTTGTCGTGCATCATCAGGGTAGCTCTTGCCCTTTCTTTAAGGCAAATATTCAACTCAAACTGCTGCAAGATAAAGTTCCTTTGAACAATGCATCCAGAGAGGGGGGGAGATACATATACATATCATCAAACACCCCAAAAATCACCTTTAGACTAGATGGCTGACCTTTCACTGTGAGCTAGGCAGAGGGAGGAAATCCCTGCATGTCAGCAGTAGAGATTTGGGAGTGCTTTTCCCTCCAAATGCACAGTAAGGTTATTGGCTGTTGGAAAAAACTCATGAATGTTTACCATAGAAAAATACATTGACCACCCCAGTTAAATATAGAACATTTTCTGCCAATTGAACTGTACAAATACGAGCTCCAGCTCCTCCTTCTGTATTCACTTACAATTTTTTCCTACAGTTTTAAAAGCTTGTTTCAGTTGCTTCTTACTAGAGTATTGTGATATGCTGTCCCATCATTATGCAGCATTGAAGATTGAAGGGCTATTTATTGCATGTTAAGGTGGCATAATTAAATTGTGACAAACTTTGGAGCTGAGGTCTGAAAAAGGAACACCAGCACAAGAGATGGTTTAAGAGTTTAGAATATTTGCATCTAAGCAGACTGTTGAGCTTAAGGAGAGTGAGAAAATGTAGCTGAAACAGCAGAAAAGAGGGTTCACATAATAAAAACCAATACAAGGAACACATCCCAACAACAGATTTTCAAGTAGGATAGTGTTGTAATTTACTTTTCAAAGAGAAAGGATGAAAAGTATATTTGTACTTTTTTAGTAAGGCAGAGGAATGGGAAACAGAAGCTTTAGGGAAATGGTGCTCACATCCATCTTTATCCAGCCCAGCTGAACAAGGGAAATCATCCACCTTGTTCAGAGTAAAAGATTAATTTTAATCCAACATTCAAAACCAAATTAGACGTGCACATTACGTCCACCCTAACACACAAACAGTGTTTTCAGAAATACCAATAACTCTGTGTGCTCCTCCTACAAATCTGGGTTTGTTGGGAATGGGTCCAGTGCATATGATGAATTCCACACTCAGCAGGAACACAACTGTTACTGCTCGAAAGAAATTAGTGAGGTGCTTCAGCTGGAGTACAAGGTCCCCACAGCATCCTTCTTTCTACCAGAACACAAGTGGGCTTTCTGGAAGTTTTTTTTAAATATTCCAGAGGCAGATGTACCCTTGGGTGCAAGCAGCCCCCTATTAGCCAGTCATGAAGGTACTGAATACAAATCCAATCCCAGAGTAGGATGGCTGTGCTGAGAACAAAGAGGAGCCCAGTGAAGAGCAACTCAACCCAATCTTCTGAGTATGACTTCCCATTAAATGAGATAACACTTTAATTCTTTGTAATCAGGACCTTTAAGCTGCTCCACAAACCAAGTTCTGCCCCAGCCCCACAAAAGAGTTCAGTAGTGAATGGAGATCCTGCAGCCAGGTCTCAGTGCACTACCCACTAACTCCCACGTGGAAATCTGACTGGCTCAGGGCTCTCCAGGCAGCACCTGGATCTTGAGAATGTGCTAAGTAGAAACCTTTCCTGAACCTGTCAGAGGGAAGAAAGCCTAATCTGTGTAGCCAGAAAGACCATCTGAGCTATCCAAACAGAGCCAGGATTTTAATGAACCTACTGTCAGCAGGAAGTTAACCACACTGTCTTGCACTTAGGCAGCAAAGACCTGCACTATCTTGACTCAGAAAAAGGAGACAAAATGGGTCTAATGCCTCCTGGAATGACTGCAGGTTATAATCATTTTTGTCGCTGTGCCATTCATAATTGAGGACCATGGTCTACCCCTAAGCATTCCCACAGGTTTGTTCAGAGTCAGACTCACAACTGCTACACCTAAAAAAACAGAGCAAGACAACAGTTTTTACTAAAGCTAAACTTACTGTGCATGAAGAACTGGAAAGACAGCCCATTTGAGTGAAAGCATTTAGGAAGCACTGTGAAATTGCAAATGCACAGATCTAATTTTTCAAATCACTTGGCTTGCTGTGAAGCAAAGAAAAAAGACAGAATTCAAGCACGTTGAAAAAAGCCATAAAAATAAAAATTAGTTATGTGTAGGAGATTAACGTAAAAAAATTAACAGGACCAGTAGGACAATTAATAGGTTCACTGGTCCATATAATATTTTTCATTCATAGTTTGTATCTCTCCCAGTCAGTGAAAACTTCAATGAAGTTGTGGACAACTGAAGTGCCACGACTATTAAATCTCACAGATTTCCAAAAAAATTTTGCCAAGGAATAAGGAAATCCCAGGATTAATTTCTAGCAAAAGAGGAAGCCCTCATCTGTTCTTGCTTGGTCCAAAAGATATGTGGCTGCTTCCTGTTACATAGAGCTATTTCTTAATGCACTGCAAGTTAACATGAAAGGAGAAAAATATAGCCTGAAGGCACTTGGAATGTGCCCACTTGATGGATTTGTGAATATCTGATCTCTAAATCTGAAATGGCAAAGTCTCAGCTCTTTGGATAGGGTTGTACCTCACCCACTGAGGTGTCTCAGGAAGTAGCTGTAGTTGCTTCCAGAAAGATCCTACATCCCTCCACAGATCAGTGGGTCTTACCTGCCTTTGGGTCTGCTGTCAGTTATAACTGCACACCTTTAAAATAAATTTCACCTGGCACAACAGAGTATCATGCTAAATTTCAAAACTACTGCTCTAAGCAGGCTGTTTAATGCAAGCTCTGTTTTTATTCCAGAAGATTAACTCTTCAACACACAAGGGACATTAAGACAAAAAACTGAGTTAATTCTACTGTTACGACAGCAGCAAGACATCAGTCACTTCTGTGAGGTTTCATGCTGTATATTTCATGGTGTCCCAAGTAACATTTGAATGCATTTGTCATGTTCACATTTTACTTAGCTTAGCTAAAGTAAAACACTTAAGTAACCACAGTGAACTAATCAAACTTTCCTCCCCGCTCCTGTGAGATAAAGAAGAATCACTTTATCCCACCATATTAAGAGGGCCCTCTCCTTGGCTGAAAGTTAATTCACTGCAAGCCTGAAGAGCCTACAAAAGGACTAGAAAGGGTTTTATACAAACAGAAAAAAAAAAGTGACCCAAAATTAGACCAATTTATCTGTTTGACAAAATTGGTTTGGTATAGTCTTAGCTTTCACATTGCACACCGCTCAAGTTAAGGCTCTCCTCAAGAAAATAAGCTTTGGAGATGCAAGTTCTACTCATCACTGCTTCAATTTCTACAGTAAACCTAAAATAATGTGAAGGTCAGCATTAAGTACAAAGGGACCAATTATAACTAGCCATAATGAAATGAACTATAATTGCACCATTTTAAGTGATCACCCTGTTCTCATCTCCCTTTTTTGGAACTGTGGTCTGCTGGTTTCAGGGATCTAGGAAAAAAGTCACTGAAGAAAAACAAGCTGCCTGTCAGATGTGACTGCATTATAAGGGTACCTGCATCCACTAGGAAAAAAGAATTAACTAAACCTTCTATATGCAAGAAGGTTCATGTCCACTTACCTAGCCAAATCCAACCACTGCTTAATTAGGACTACAACTGGCAGAGGCAGTGGTTGCAAAAACACCCTGAAAGATCACACCACTGTTCACTGCTGGAAGCTACTGGGGCACAGGAGGGAAGGGAGGCACGAGGCATTCTCAGGAGTCTCAGACACACTGCTTGTTTCTGTTGTTTCTTGACAGTGTTTGGAAGAGGTCAGCAGAGCAAGCCTGAACACTTTGCTTGAGCATCTATTTCTCTGTGGCTCTAATGCTCTCTGTAAAAATAGGGGAGGGAAAACTCCAACCCCTTTCCATCATCAGTGCAACTGCAACACACATGGTGGCATTTCAGCCAAAGATA
This sequence comes from Promerops cafer, assembly GCA_013398275.1. NCBI lineage: Eukaryota > Metazoa > Chordata > Aves > Passeriformes > Nectariniidae > Promerops > Promerops cafer. Next base: position 756,730 of record VZSE01005709.1, on the reverse strand, counting down.
GAGAGCCTGCAGAAGATCTGGAAGCATCAGTTATTCCAGGAGGGATGGACAGGACTAAATTTGTGCCACAGCACCCAGACAAATCACACAAAGCTTAAGGGCAGCTAAATTTGTTCTCAGAGATTTTAACAGAACATTATCTACCTTCAGTGAAAAGTTAAAGCAGGGCTTAAGGTTTACATAAATCTCCCCTTCCCTGATTAAAAAGCTTCTGTTTCAACAGTCATGTTTGCTCATGAAGAATGAGCTGAAAGAGGTTCAGCTTGACCTCTGTTTGTGTGAGCACATGCAGCAGAGACTAAGGCTAACAGGAGCCCTGCAGAGTCCACAGCTGGCATCTGGAGCCTGGGCTGTGCAAACCCACCAGAGCTGAAACCCTGCCACAACCTCGCAGCAAAGCTGTTGGCTGTGCTGTGCTTTCAAACACCAGACAAACATGTGGTAAGTGCAACACAACCAGTTCCTCATATTCAAGTGGCTTGAAAATCTCTGAAGCTGTCAGCTTTTCCAGGAGCACTGGTCCTTGCTGCTCAAGAACAAAGTGAAGATGAACAATTGAGCCTCGTTTTACTTTTTCATGCTGAAGTCTTGAGAGCTTGTTGCTTTGTTTTGGCTTTGTCTTGTTGCTTTTTAAACTCTAATATATTCAAGATTAGGACTTTATGAAAACCCTATGCTTTCCCACAAAGTACCTTAATTCTGTAAGCTTCAAGAGTGTGAATACTGAGAGCTGAAGTGATTAAGCTGAACTTGTTTTTGCTTCTTCATGTGGCTGCCACAGAAACTTGTATCACTCTAGACTTCATCCTGTTGTGTTTCAATACACACACACCTATTGACAGCTCACACTGGACTCAAATTTATACACACAAGCCCTGGCACAACAACAGTACAACACCTAAAATGACATTTGGTGCCTGGGTTATTCATAGACTGAAAGATTCTTTAGCACCTCCTATACACAAATGCCAAAATCCTCAGGAGACTTAACTGTATAGAAGAGTCAACTGAAAATATTACTTCACTTTTTTTTTTTTTTTTATTAAAAGGTGTACCAAGGACTAGTGCTTTGATCCAGAGAGGCAAAAATAAACATTCCCAAATCTCAGCCCGTGTCTGTGTTATTTGTGGAAACAGAAGAGACTGGAGCAAAATGCTTTCTGCTAGCAAGTAGTGTAGTAAAAGTAAAGAGACAAAAAACAGCTGTAGCAGTTCAAAACTCATCTAGCTCAGCATCTTAGAGCTGACAGAAGCTGTAACAAGATGCCAACAGGAAAGTGTAAGATTAGGGTGAGCATATGTTGTTACTTTCCTAGTACAGTCTCCAGTACTCCAGCTATCTATGACTCAGGCATCCTCAGAAAAACTTAGGACAAAGCCAAATGGAAAGGAAACACCTACCCAGTAAGCACAGCAGAGCACACATTTAACACCCACCCCCTCACTTCACATAAACCACATTTCTCACTTCATATTCACTGAACATCCCCTCTGGGTGCTGTAGCCACGGCAAATGCCAGCAGCATTCCACGCATACTCACACTGCATCCCGGGAGGCGCCGTGCAGGAGCAGCAGCTCCACGATGGCCACGTGCCCGTTCCTGGCGGCGTCGTGCAGCGGGGAGTCGTTCTGGTAGCCCGTGGTGTTCACCAGCGCCCGGTGCTGCAGCAGCAGCTCCACCACCTCCCTGTGCCCGTGGTTACACGCCTCGTGCTGGGTGGGAAAAGCCACGGGGGGAAACTCAGGTGAAGCAGAACTCACAGGAGAACTCCTCTCACGGCAGCTCGGTCACTTTCAAGCGCTCCGCAGATGGCCAGGGAAGATGATGTAAGGATACTGCATTACATTCCTGACAGGAATTAACCTGGGAACCCAGCACTGACAAAAAGCCCTGAGAAGAACTGAACAAAGGCCAACTGTGTGCAAATTAGACCACAGGGAACAAAACCCTCCAGATTACAGGCTATCAGGAGTAGGAAGAAGTCATGGTTGAAAAGAACCTTTTGTTTATTTTCTGTAATTCAATCGAGCAATTTTTTCACTCCACTACTTGATATATTTCCAAACCACTGAGGACATTAGGAACCCATTAAATACAAACACTGTTTTGAATTGATCATTTTCGAGTTATCCTAGCTGTATTTTCTGCATTTGCAGAGTCACAGGCTGACTGATTTCGTGGCCTGCCCTACACCCTAGCAAAGGAGAATGACACCTGGGCAGGTCAGTGGTTGCTGATGAATTCTTTTAACCTTGTTTATCATCACTTCATCACTTTGCATAATTCTCTGTCACCTAAATGTGCGTGAAGGGAACTAAAATATCAGAGAGGAATGGAGGTATGAAGTGAAATCTGACTAGAAGACAGATGACAGAAAGAAGCCTTCAACACTCACCAGTGGTGTCCAGCCAGCATTATCTTTGACATTGGGATCTGCCCCGTTTTTCAGCAGCTGCTCCACAGCTGCCAAGTCACCCTACCCAGGGAAAAAACAGTTATGAAAAACAGATACAACACAAATCTGAGAGATGCCCAATTACAAATTTAGCTACAATAAAAATGTAATGGTATAAGCCTTCCATGTAGATATTGTCAGATATATATAGATATTGTAGATAACAAAAGCTCAACTGATCTGGAGACCACAGTTAATCATTGCTGTTTATTTATAACCACCCACACATTTTACACAAATACATATTTCTAGATCAAAACTATATATGTAACAGAATTAATTCAAAATAACTGGAAAAGTCTGCACTAATTGCAATCTGTCCACTACAGTCAAACTGCAAGGATTAAAGTCAGGAACATTTATTGAGAATTTCCTTATCCTTCAGACTAGATTTTTTTTCAAGCTAATCTAAATAGCTGTCTGAAAACATAGGTGAAATAAATTAATAAGCCTGACAAGCTTCTAGAAATTGGTTTTCCACGAAAGACAAAGAGTTTTATTTAACACTGCAATTACTACTTTATGTTGAATCTCACTGACGCTTTCTCTGACAGTTATCTACCAAAACAGTTTTAATTCACTTTTTGGAAAAGTGCAATACTCAGCCTTTACTGTAAGCAAGGAGGTGTGGAAAGGATGGAAACTGATACAGAGCCTACAGAAAAGAGGTTGAATAGAGACGAGGCAAAGGAAGCAAAAGGGCAGAATTTGTGAATCAGAGGTTTTGACACCCTGAAAAGCAAAGTTGGTAATAAGATTGGAGCACATCCAGATGCAGCTATAAATAGGTAAGGAGAAGGTGCCTGTGGAAGCTGAGGCAAGGAGATCTCTGCAGCGCAGGCCTCAATTCTTACTATTTTAGGCAAAATAAAGTGTTTCAAGACAACTGCTGACACTTTGCCTAGACCAGGGTACTGAGATCCCAAATGAAGAGACTATTAATATACAAACTGGTATGTAGCTCTTGCCAAGGCCAAATATACAATATAAAAAAAAATCTGAAGGAGAGAAATTTAATCCATGACATAAATCAAGTTCCATGCCTTTAAGTAGCAAGAAGTCAAGGAATTTCTAGGTGCTACTCACAGCATGCCTTGGAAAAGGCGAGAGACTATTACATTAAGCTTTAAATACAATAAAAACAAACTTAATCCGATTTTGTTACCAATAAACTATTTGAAAAAACAAAATAGCTTTAATCTTTACTCTTTAAGATAGAAAAAATATTAAGACAGACTGCTCTGCAAAAATAAATCCAGCAAGCAACAACTGTAAACTCAAAATTCACCGAAATAATGCTGAGACTCACTGGCTTTACAACCATCAAGCAAATTAACACATCAGAGATAAATTTCATGCATTATATTCACAATCTGGATGTCCCAGCAAAACGTTACCTTTCAAAGCAATTAAAGGATTCTAGCAGCAGCATATTCTTTATGGTTGCAAGGTAACAGACATACATCAAACCTGAGGAGTTATTCAGAGGCAGCCAAGACAGCGCTCAGCATTAAGATCCTTCCCGACAGAGAGAACACACAATTATCTATAATGAGCAAGAGCTGAGCTTATCATTTAAAGTTCAGTTTGCAAACATGTACTGCAAAGGGTTTGACATTTCAGGAGTACTGCTTTAAAGCAGGAAGCACAGCTAATAATTTGTGTGGGCATCAGATCCTATCACAGCTTTTCAGATCAGTTATGTGAGGATTGATTTGTAAAACATCACTGCGGCTTCATCAAAGGAAATGTTGCTGGTGTGGACACCAGGACTGACAACATCCCCTGACTTAAATCCTAGCCCACGTCAAAATTAGAAAATTGGTGTTTTGCTGCTTAGAGAAGATAAATATTTGTCATCATGTCATCTGTAAATGGAACCTGCTCCCTACAACCAGCACCGAGCACTGAGAGTGACAGCAAGGAGGGAAAGCTGTCGAGAGCTGTGCAGTGACTGGATGGGTGCTGCCAATCAGGATTACAAGAGAGATGTTAACAAAACAGAGCCAGGAGAATGTGCCTTTTGTGTCCTCAGAGGCTCTTCAGTCAGTCACCATAATGTGAACATTTAGCTAGAAAAAGCAGAAGACAATTTCAAGTGCCAGATCATTAATAGACATGTTATCAAGTCCCTCCTGCAAGCAGGACCACAATCACAGAATCATTTTGGTTGGAAAATACCTATAAGATCATCAAATCCAACCATAGGTGACTCTGACATTTGCCTGGATCTTCCAGAGGCTGATAACAGGTTTAGATGACAAGTCAAGCCAAATAACTGTGATCCAAGAGTAAAAAAAAGTGGTTTGGTTATTTTTTACACTGGCCACTTCTACCAAAGTTGATGGAATTACTAACATTTATAGGTTAATAAATGCTTTGCTAAACCCTAAACAAGAAAGAGCAAGGACCACACAGGTGCAAATCCCAGACACAAATATGTCAATTCCATGCCCTCCCTCCACAAGAGAGCAGAAGAAACTACACCTATTAGCATGGAATGACTAATTCCAACACGCTGCATAAAAATGTGCTTTGACTAATGCTGAAATTAATTTTGTACAGTTAGTTCCTTGAGTATGTTTGATGTAGCAGGAGAATCACCAGTCTCCACTAAGAAGCCATAACCAGAGGAGACAAGGAGAGACTCTTAGCAGTCTGCAGCAACAGAGGGGAAAACGTTAAGTGGAGACACTTCTGGCTCAGAAAGGGAGAACAAGGCAAACACCAGGCAGAAAAATGCTCCTACCATTAAGAATTCACAGGCAAGTGTTTATTTTGAAATCTAATTATCAATGAAGGATTACATCCAGCTCTTGAAGAGGCAGGAGCTACTGCAGAATGCAGAATTATCCTTCGGAACAAACAAAGCTCAGGACATTTTATGCTCATCACAAAGCTCAGCTGTAGTGACAAGGCAGTAAAGCCACGGGTTTGCTCTTCCCGGCACCGCAGCTCCCGGGAGCTGGGGGAACCCGAGAAGCAGGAAAGGCACTGGGGCCATCTGTTGGCAGAGCTGGAGCCGGCAGTAGATTAGACAGAAAAGCATTTACAGAGCTTTAGCACTTCCTCCTCCCAAGGAGAATTTAGCTCCTGCAGCCACGGTTGGCACAAGCCCAGAAAACCATCTCTACTTGGCTTACACTAGGTTGTTGGAGTCTTTTTTTTTTCTTTTCCCTCAAGTCCTGAATTTAATACGTATGGTTAAGAACTTCAAGTGTCCTTTTAGTCCTATTTTACAGGGGTTTTTTTCCATTTTGCCCTTTACAATTTCCATTAATCAAGGTATTTTTTGCCGAAAAGTCAAATTACGAAATAAATGAAAACTTATTCTACCAGAAAGCATATTCTACCAGTTAGTGAGAGAGATCCAACTAATTAGGACAGTACATGAAGATGAAGCTAAAAACCTGTACTCCTTCATCCAAATTTCTTCTTTTATTTACAAATTTCATCAAGCAACTTCAATCTTTACATCAAACAAATGAACCAAAAAGACTCCCTTTCAAACACAATGCCATTTGCTCGTTTAAGCTGTGGGGGAACTAGATTATTTACAACTCATAAATGGTCAAGGAGGACAAATATGAATTAAAGAGCTTATAGGAATTGTGAACTCTTTCCAGGATCCCACAAGTTTCTCACCTCAAAACCCTCCAAATGAGTTCCCTACACAGCAGACCATTCCCTAATAACAAACATACAAGAAGCTATGCTTAGCCTTTAATAAAGAGAAAACATGCAAGAAGTTACCCAGCCTCAGAAACAAGACAAGTAACAACCAAGCATTCTCCAAAAAGAAATGGTAATTTGTTTCCAGGCTTCCAAATCAGCACTTGGGAAGATGGATTGCTTTGACTCATGGTCAGTTTCCATATTCTCAAGTCCTGCATTTGAAACTATTGCATATTTGCCTTGACCTCCTTTCTCCAGGAGGGGAGATGTTCTTCTGTGACCCATCTCTCAACCATAACACGCAGATCCAGTACCAAAAGCAAGGAAGTGCACAGCTGACTGGGTCAGACACCATAAAACAAGATTTAAAAGCCATCCTGATGTTTGCCATCACATGCCCACAAAACCACAGCATCTTTTCTGCTGTCCTTCCTGATGTGTCATTAACTGGTAACAAAGCAATAAAAGGAGCACTCTCACAGGCTCAGAAGGAATTATCTCACAGTTATTTTACTGTGTTAATTATAACGACCATGAAGAGTCCAGCACAGCAGGCGAGCCATGGGTGAAGCCTTTCTGTGAGCCCTTCTGAGAGTGCAAGGAGGGAAAGCCATCATGAGCTGTCAAAACTAAAGGGTCCCTGGAACAGGAGGTAACCAAAACTGGTCCAAATACACCATCCCTCTCTTCAAATTAAGTAGATGCTCTGCATAGAGGCAAATTCTTCTTTCCTCAGAGCAGGGACAACTCCTTATTTCCTTCTAACTTAAAGCATCACAAGCCTTCTCCCATCTATTTCCCACCCACTCCTTGTAACAGTGCAGCTGCTGCCAAGGTCCTGAGTTACCCTTCTGCATTGCAGTTCACTGTCCCTCTCCCTGGAATCCATAGTGGCACAATTCCACTGTGCTCTGCCCCATCAGTTCCCTTAGCAAAGCAGGAGAAGCACAGGCACCAGCCAGACCTGAAATGCAGTGCCAAGGAACTGGAGGGTTCTTCTCTCCACAGCAGATTTAGGACTCTGCACCATCTCATTAAGTGGCACTGTGATTTAATTGCCATGGAAGAGCTGGTCCTGGGAACAATTTGTTCTCTTATGTAAAAAAATTCCCATATGGAAGGGCTGTTGATGGGGCAATTTCCCACTAGTTTAGAATATTCTGAGTGGAATAGGTCACATTTTGTATTTTAACTAACTGGGATTTTCACCTTCAGCGACTATGAAGATAAACGCGACTGCTGTTTGCTACAGGAAGAGTCACATTTATTTTCATTTATTAGTTTAATTCAGCATTAAGTTCATTCACACTAGAACCTTTCTTGAGAACCATTTTGATTTCAGTGAAATAATAACTAGTAGTAGTAGTAAATGGGGACAATCCTTCAGAATCATTAGAAACAGCACAACACTCTTCATGCCTGCTAACATTGTTTATGATCTCTTTTAAATAAGAAAAAAGGGAGAATTCAATTAGCTTTAATTAAATTCTGGGTATTAGACCCTAACAGCTAATGAAAATAATACAGATTTATTTTTATAATTAATGAAGTCCCAAAGAATTAGACCTCATTTTACTTTGGGGGAGGGTGGCAGCTATAAGTCTGTTTCCCTTTACACACATGGAAAAACATTACTGGCTGCGAAAACAAGAAAAAAAAATTGCCCATAAAACAAATCTGGAAAAGAAATGCTTCTTTCAGAAAAAAAAAAAATTCAGAACTAGTCTGAAGGAAAAAAAAAACAAAGCAGCAACCAAACCCAAACCAACAAATCTAAACTCCACACTGCAAATACACAGAGGATAAAGCCTGGTATTTGCAAGACCAGTTTGACAAAATCCTTTCATCAGTTCATACAGGGTTCCTGCAAGTTAAAAAGATTATAACCAAGGGATCACTTTCCTCGTGTTATTTTAGTTCCTTTTCAAAGCAAACTTTGGGATCACCCTGAAGCCCTACCTAGCTACACACGCCTTTGCTAATGAGCACCTCAATGAATATGGAGCTGCTGGATAAAAACCACAGCAGAACTAATGAGGAACACAAGCCATTTCCCACTTTAGCTCAATAATTATAAACATCAAAAGACAACACTGAAAGGAACTCACACACAGGACTGAAAAAGCCCATCCCACTGCCCACACTCCAGCTGGAAGTCAGCTTTTTTTTGGCTGTACCAATGCCAGTAAGGAGCGCCAGCAACACCACTGAACTTCAATAATCAAAACATGTTTATCCTTTTTGTCTACAGCATGAACTGTATCATTTTCCTCATTTATCATCAAAATGCTTTGCAATGAAAAACCATCTTATTGGCATATCACCAATATGCCAATACTCCAAGTCTCAACAAGCTGCAGGGATGCTGTTTTCTTAGATTAAATACCTACATTCCAAAGAAGCATCAGGCATACTGCTGGAAACCATACCTGTGTGAAAACTTGTCAAGGCAGATGTATTTTTTTCAGAACCAGCCAGTCATGACTGTATTCATTACAAACTCCCAGAAAAAAACGGAAGGGTAATTTGTAAACAGTGTTTTAATGAAGAGGAATATGCAGGACTTATGACAAGAAGTAACAAGAGATCTCTCCTTCAAAGCTCTTGAGTCCTGTGAGGACAACTTTTCATTTTCTCCCCCCTAATTCCATATTAATGACATCAAATATGAGATTTGAACTCGACTCAGCTCAGCTGACACTTCCATTTAAAAAGGTCTCGTGCAGCAGGAGTGGCTTATTAGAATGCCTTTGAAAGAGGACACAGTTATTTATCAAGAACAGCCTCTGTCTCACCAGACAGAAGTGCTGTATAAATGTCAGGTGCTTAGAGAGGAATAAATTCTTCCAGTATATGCAGTTTAGTAACCACACAGCATTTGTATTTCATGATTTAGCACAAAGTACATTTAAATTGCCAGACTACCAACTCTTTGGAATGACCTCCCAGAAGGGAGCTGCCATGAGTGCATCTGATGAGGGGGACATGTTTTACCCAGCTTTTACAAAGTAATGGGCAAGGACAGCCCCTGCAAAGAGCAAAGTCATGAACTTCTACCACACCAGGAACTGGTTAAGATATTAACAGCATAATGAGTGATAGCTGTCATTCCAAGAATAATACTGATCTTACATAAAACTGAGAACACCCCAACTCTGTCCCTTCCCTCCAGAGCATAGGGCTCAGCATGGGAGTCACAGGGTGCAGCAGCTCATTCCCCTTGAGCCAACACTTGCATCAGGTGGTGGATCTATAAGAGTTAACTAATGTTTCACAGAGTTATCTTTATATACATAACTCAGATCTTGTCCTGGCTGAGTTACCAGCTCAGAGTGAACTGATCAAGGTCACTCAGTGAGATCTGAAATACTTCCTAAACTCCTTATGACAAATCAGAGACAGCTTTCTGGCACACAAGGCCAAAACATTTAAATGCTTATCACTTCCTAGAACTCAAAACTGTAACTGACACAGTAACACTTTGAGTTTCCAAGTACAATCATCTTTGATCATTTGAACAGTCATTTCTTTATGAAATCAGAGAATCAGGTTAGAAACTTGCCAATAAACCTAGAAGAAAAAGATCACAAAATGAGATTTCCCTCCCCAAAACAGGATGTTCTGAAGTAACTGGTTTCCAAAATATTTTTAAAACATTGTCTTTTTAAACATCTGCTTAAAGCTGAACTAGAAAATGATGGGCCTACCTTGATGGAAGCAACATGGAGCAAAGTCTCTCCCTTGTAATTTCTTCTGGCAATTGTGTTGACACCAGGGGATTTCAACACAGAGGGACTGAGTGGTGTTGCTACTTGACTGCGAGTCTTAGAAATGGATGGGGTAGAGGGAGATTCTGAAAGTGAAGGACTGTTCATCGCTTGAAGGGCTGCAGATCTTCTTGTCTTCATTCCAGTGGCAGTGAGTTTGGATGCAGAGGAAGAAATCTGAGCTGGTGTCTGTTCAGTGGCTGGGGAGATGGGGGAGTCCTGCAGTGACTCCTCCAAGCCATCAGCCTGCCTGCCTGACTTCCCAGGAATGCCCCTCCCACTTCTCCTTGCTCTTTTAGACTGAGGAGTACCCTGCAGTCTGGATTGCTCCCTTCCACGTTTCAAAGGTGTAACTTCAGTTGCTATTGACAGCAATGTCTCTTTAGCACAATTTCTTTCCTTGCTATCTCGTGCAGAACACACAACCTCACTGTTATCTTTCTTCTCTGGGGATTCCAGCTGTGGTAGAACTTCCACATAATCTTCTGTATTGTTGCTGGAGTCAGCTTTCTTTACAGACTCCTGCTGAGGTCTTTCTTCAGGACTCTCTGCTTCCTGAATGGACAGCACTACTGGTTGACTGCAGATGGTCACACACTTTTCCTTGGGAGTCTTCTCCTTGGCTCCTTTCTGCTCAGGTTTCTCTAAGCTCCACTCTTTGTTAATGTCTGCTAAATGTTTCTTCTTCATCTTCTTAATCTGTCTCCGGGTTGGTCTTTTTGTTGGCTTGGAGGGCTTTTCATGAGGAGGGGAAGGAAAGAAATCATAAACTGAAGACGTGTCTTGACCAAGGTCATTGCTTTTAGTCTCAGCCTTACTCCTGTTCATGATGCATCGAATCTTCCTGCTTCTTGGGCTGAACCACATTTTTATCTGCTCCTTCTTGCTCTTTTTCCCCAAGTCAGTGTCAGTCGGTGTGGATGTATCTTCTGCTGAATCTAAGTGCATGAGGAAAGGGTAAAAATAATTATGGAGTACTCTTCAGAACCTCACAAAGCAAAAAAAAAGATCATAACAACAAGTGCAAGGACTGATGAAGTGTTACTAAATACAATCCATGAGTGCCTTCATTCCTTCTGAGGAGACACATGTGGTGACTTTAAAAGCCCTGGCAAGGTCACCCCTCTGAGAAGACACACGTGGTGACTTTAAAAGCCCTGGCAAGGTCACCCCTCTGAGAAGACACACGTAGTGACTTTAAAAGCCCTGGCAAGGCCACATGCCACTCTGGAGCTCAGAGATCCCAGTGCAGCTACAGCTATCCATCAGGCAAGTGAGTATCCTGGCAGAGAAACTCCTTCAGCAGTCTGGGTTCACAACACAGCACGTGAACGGCAGAGTTCTGACCAGGCCAGAAAAGGACAGAAGTTGGTTTTCTCACTGAGTTTTCCTTGGAAACAGGTTTAATGAAGAGGCATGTGCATACACAAAAGAGCACAGAAACATTTTTCTAAAGAGATATTACAGTTCATCCGAAGATGAAAAGGAAAAATAGCTGTAAGCAAGCAAAACCAATATCCTTATAAAAATGTCGAACATTCCTGAGAAATTTTGATTCCACAGATACAGCAGATGAACCAGAGGAATATATAGAAAATCTGTAAGCAATTGTGTCCTGTCATCTGATCCTTTACCCCTGGGTAGTAAATAATTTCAAGGAAGCTAAGCACTTTGATGATCTCAAGCATTTCTTTAAAAATATGCAGTGGAGCAATTTTATAAATCACACTGTACACCACACTACAAATCAATGACCAGGATGACGGAGGAATATCCTGTACTCCCAGCACAGGGAATAGCAGTTGAGAACAAGGACTGAGGACATAAATACTGTATTCAATGGCTTAAGAATAAATTAAGGAGTATAAAGTGACCTCAAAGTTAGAGACTTAATTTAATTTGACAGGTTTTTTTGACACGAAAAAGCTATGGCAGATTTTTTACCAATTCCTTCATTCTGAACTGGTGTTATTTTAGGTTATTTGGACAAGTCCTCCAAAGTAAATGCACAACTCATTCTTCCTGTTGCCTCAAACCTCAGGGACTATCACTCACAAAAGTCTTGGTGATTTATAGCAATCAAACACAAAACCAATATGAATTTTGTTTTGGGTTTTTTTTTTTTTTGGAAGCAGCACTAAGACCAAGATTAGAGGGGAGAGAAGAGTTTTAAGCATTCTTTAAATAAACTTTACAAAGTCTCCATTATTAAAAGTGACAGACACTCACTGCAACAATCTATCACTTTCACTTCAGTGCATTAACTTTCTATGGCTAATTTATTATCTCCATACCTTCTCTTTTATTTTTGGTGTTAGTAACTACAGCCTGTTTTTTACAGCAAGCTGGGATAAACTCATAGCAGCAAACACACTGGTTCCAATCCCTTAGTCACAAAAAAGTGCATTTGAAACTCCACTTAAGAGAGAACTGTGTAGCTAGTAATTCAACACTAAAACAGACATTCACAGTTGTCTTTTAAAGCAATATTGCAAAGTTAAATGTTTCCTTAATCTTGATTTCAATTACCCTACTTACCCCCCGAATTAAATCCTGTTACATATTAGATTTAGCTAGAGGAATATGTAAGCCATCAGACCAAAAGTGTCATTAAGAATACAGCTTGAGGCTAGTTAATCAATCATTTAGGCATCTAAAGATAATCAAGTACAGAACTGCAGCTATTTGGTTTTCCTCTAAGGCTGGGCTTGGTACAAACAAGAAAAAAAGCACTGAAATTGAGACTGAAATCTCAGAACTAGCTAGCCTTGAGATCATATCCAATCTCATTCTGACAGTAACATCTAAAAAAAGGAAGAGCTTGATTGCAAACAGATGCAAAATATAAAACAAGTTACTATTTACTCATCTTGCCTTCAGTGTTTACACAAACTAGCAGATCTCCTAGTAAAATATTTACCTTGCTAAAAGTATCAGTCATCCCCAAGCAAAAAGAAAGAATAAAATCAGATTGCAGAAGTAATTTGTGCAACCATTTTATGATGGCCAGAATTCTTTTTGATGTGCATAGCACAGCAAGACTTTAAAGTCCAAGTGACAAATTCAATCAAAGGCACTGTCCTTTAGAAGTATGATCTAAAGCAGCAGAACACAATGAAGCATTTACACTGGATGTACCACTTCTGGCAGCAGAAAAGCCTGTGAAAAATCCACCACGAAGCTTCCTGAACTGATCTGTTCATTCCTGGTTGCTCAGCAGGGACTTACTAGTCAGGTTATTAAAAACCTGCAGAAAATATAACATGCCAAATAAATACTTCCCAGAAGTGTTTTTCCTCACCTGCAATGAATTGAGGTGTAACAGAGTATGCTGCATGTTCTGGAACAGGGAGGCACTCATGGGACATATCCTGACAAAGAGACCCACCCCATCCAGAGGCCAGCCCTGCACACCCAGGGGAGCAAACTGCATTTTCTGGTTTTTCTTAGACTCTGCTACCCCTTCCTCCATTTCCAGAGTGTACAAGGCAGGGAGCCCAAGCAACTTGGACAAATGGCCAATCTACCTTCCCAGAAAGTCAAATCTTTTGATGGACCCAGAGCTGTGAGAGAGAGAAAGAAAGAGGGGAGATCCAGCGCCAAGAAGTTGAAAGGAAGTTCTTATGATTTAGTGAGTAAATGTTAATTTATATAAAGAGGGTATTATCTGGTGGCTAAGTTCATTCAGTTAAAGTACTTTCAGAGAAATTTGCTCACAATAAAATCAATCCCAATGAATTCTCTGCTGTCTCTGAGTTTGAGATCCAAGCTCTGGCTTCAACAGGATTGAAAAACATTACAATGATGATTTTGATTTAATTATCTTTTTAATACATAAGTGTCCTCCCAAAAATTTTCAAAGAGGCATTTAGAGTAAATCAGGAGAGTATTCCTTACTAATCCTAGATTTTAAGCCTCTCCAATAGCATAAAGAGCATCCACAATAACAGTATTAGAATCAGCCTATAATAAATGCAGTAAATTTAGTCTCCATTACCTATTAAATGTAACATTCAGATAGACAATGTAGTAACTGAATTATTTCTAAATTACAGTTATTTGCACATAATAAGCCTAAGTTTCTCAATGCTGACATTTAATAGAGTTGGATTTCTTAAGTGTTAAAAGGGTTGAGAGTAGACAAAAATAGCAGGAGATAGTCAGTGCCTTGCAACTAGAGCTCCATCTCCAAGTTCTGCTGTAGTGCAATAGCAGGCTAGTGGAGGGGAAAAAAAAGTAGCAATTAGAAAATGTGGTTTAGCTATCACTAATCTGCATCAAAGGAATATAATGATGCACATTGTGTGCCTTTCAAATTATTCTCTATTACGGGTTTCAGAACAGAAGTTGAGAAATCTCTTTGACAAACTAGTCCCTTATTAAAAATCAAAGGGAAGAGCTTTGGTACCATCTGTGCAACATTAGTGCCTTCACTGAAGAATGATTATTTTGCAACTTAAGTATTCAACACCGAGGGGGAAAGGGAGGAATTCCAGCTATTCAAAACTTCATCTTTAGATATTATGAAAAATGTCACAGCATCCATGAAATGCACTGTAATCTCACAGGAGTAATCTTACAACAGGAGTTCCACATCCAGTAAATGTGAAACAAAGTCATGATACTATAAAGGCTGATTGATCTCACTGACTGTCCACCAGCATCAGCATGAGCTTGGGAAGCTCTGATCAACACCTGCAAGGTGTAGCTCTGCAGGAGAAGAGGGGAGGAAGGCTTTCTCTTTGATGTGTAAGAGTGAAGCAGATTGCTACAAAGAATAAGGTAAAATAGACTATAAATGGTCGGTGATGGTTCTGAAAATTTACAACAATCTCTTCTTTTTAAAGAACATTACACAGAAAACTCTAAGTATTTAGAACCTCTCTTTCAAAATCATCACTGTAAATCAGCAAATCTAGTGTTTTATGTACACTATGCCCATGATTCAACAAGTCCTCAGGAATTACCAGCCCGTGAAGCCCATCATCCCACCAGTGTCAGTTCCCGAGATGTCTTGGACACTGCAACAGTAGAGCTGAAGAGTTTGAGCTGCAGACATCCTCTCCACAGTGCCTGCCAGCCAGCTTCCCTTCACCCTTAGGAAGGTACAGCACAGGGCCTCCAAAAAGTCAGACACCTCTCCTCACCCTGGACTAAGCACATAAAACTTCTAACAAGTGAATTAATTTGAAGGCTCAGCATTTCCTGCCTACAGCTTTCCTAACTACACCTATAATTTACGTTTTCCAGCCAGTTTCAGGTTCGTTGTTTGTCAATTCATCTTCAGCCACCCCAGGAGTGTCATTTGCTGTGTTTCCCTCTAATTTAAAAGGGAAGTATTAGCTGTTTTGTGCAGTCTTTCCTGAATTATTTGCTGCTGCTTCTTACAATGCACATGCTGTTTGGCAGAAGCTATTTTTATCCCAACGGAATACAAAGTGAGATCCCTCTCATGTCTACTGTGGAACCTCAGGATACAGGGATTTTTGTGCTTGAAATATTCAGTGTGAGCTTAACCCTATCCTTTTCAGTCACAGCAGTTCCAGGGTTTTTTTTAAAAAGAAAAACACACAACTTACTGCATGCACTAGCTCTGTCAGAGACGAAAAAAATTACTAGTAGGATGCACTTAGAAATTCCAGTGTCAACAAAGATCTCCAACAAGATTTAAGAGAAGCCACAGCTGTCTCAAAACAAGGCATACACAGCAAATATGCAAAAGGGCCATAAAACAAATATATGGAAATATTCTTTTTTTCAACTGCTTCTCTTCCTTTCCTGCACTGAAAGATTGATTTTTCGGTCTATTTCCTTTAGTGGAACATAAAGTACAATTTCTGACCTTCTAATACAAAAGAGAAGAAAATATTGTTGACAGAAGTACAGTGCTGTAAGAACATGAAAGCAAGGCCTTAACAAGAGAAGAGATCCCACGATTCTCCAAACTCAAAACATATTTCTCTTTGGATACATTAAGTTCAAGGCTGAATTTAATGTATCCAGACATCTACGGGAGGTGAGGGATTTGCGGGAGATGCGGGACAAAACATCCTGAAGAATTTGCTCTCAAAATCTCTAAAGCTACAGTGTCCTGTGATTTTCAACCATATATTTTTTTTTGCCAACATATAATTGGTTGTTCTTAGAGGTGTGCTCATTTATTTTGAATTCAAGCCATTGCTGACCATGAACTATTACCAGCTTGGGAGGAGTTTCTCCTAACCTCAGTATCACACATCCAAAAGGCCACTGTGCTAATCCTTAGCACGCTGCAAAGATTACAAGTGATAGAAAGGCATCTCCCAAACCATTTCATATAAAACACTCCTGTAAACTTCTATTTTGTGTCTGCTTTTAAGTCAGAACAAGGGGTGATAAAAAGAACATCATTTAGTTCTGTGGCCTAGCCACACCATGCAGACTTTATTTCACAAGAACTATGAGATTAAGTGTACTATTCAATTTTTAGTACAGTTAAACATCAGACCAATTTTTAAGAGTTAATCCATCTCTAAGAGTTCTCCAAAACATCTAAACAGTATCAATAACGCTACCATGTTGTATTTTAAATGCTTTATTTATAGCATCACAAATAGTTCCTCTCACAATGATTCTCTTCCGAGTGCGCTTTTAAAAGCCTTCATCACTTAAAACATTTCCCTGAAATCCTATTTAAGCCATCATCTGTTTTCTATGCTCCAGAAGATTTAATCACCATATGATTTTATACCTATATAAAATGTATTCCTTTACACTTGGACACGGGCTTCCAGCCTCATCACTTAAAATCCCTTTGGTGTCAATAAAGAGCTATTCCATAAATGAATGAAGGTGCTGATGGGATTAGATATAGAAAAAGAATCTTTAACTTAGACAAGCATATTAGGAAGCAACAATGAAGGAAGAATTACCTATTCTGTATCTGACAACTAAATGAATGTTTTCTAAAACTTCGTATTACATAAATGCTCCTCTCTGAGCTTGAAGAGAAACACACAATCACCTACATTTATTTCACTACAGTTTTTCCTGCTTTGACAAACAACCTAAAATGTGATAGAGATTCATTCCCAGAGTATGCTCTCTGCAATCTTCTAGCACAGTCAGCAATGACAAAACTTCACTGCAGCAGATTAGCTGATTGTTAGGGGCCAGAAAATAAATGGGTTAAGACTTGCTTCCTTCCCCTTTTTAGGCAAGGAACACAGATAATTTTTCCCATGTGCAAAAATCCTGAACTGAAAATTACTGGGACAGCAGGCACGACTCGGTGCACAGAAACCCAGAGGCAGGAGAAGATATGCATTAATTCTTTAATAGGGCCCCCCTAATACAATGCAGAACATGACACACTGGGGCTCCTATAAGATAGGACAACCTGTGCCCCTGCTTTGTGCCACGTGACTCAGCAATCTCTCCCACTTTCATCTAATTTTGGAAAATGGATTCTAATGAATTATGGACTAACCCACTCACGCAGAATTTTTAGTAAAACAGATTCGAAGAACAAGCAATCCATACAGACAGTTCTCTTCAAATCAAATTTTCCAAACCTGATCTGGAACAGCCTCTTGGAATTTTAAGCAGGGCTGCACTGCTCATTCCCTGTAAAGCCTGTGAGATGAAACGGGGTGGCCTGGACTCTGCAGCCACCAGGGAGCCGGGCGAGTCTCACCTGAGGCGCCGGCGCCCAGGAGCTGCCGCAGCTTGCTGCAGAGCTGGATCATGTTATCCAGCTGCCGGTTGATCTGCGCGTCCTGCACCCAGGCTGGCACGTGGCACACGGGGCACTCAGTGCCAACACAGTCACCCACGCAGGAGCTGGAAGGCAAAGGGAAAACCCATTATCCAGTGGAAGTCATCTACTGCACCCGCCACCAACCACCTCACAGCCCAGCGAGAATCCCTTGTTTAAGCACCGACAAACCGCCATAAAGCCCACACGAGTTAGTCACAAATGCAGGACAGGACATATTTATAACAGTAAGGGACAAGCTGAACATAATTAAGCAACCCACTTCCAGAGCCTTGTCAGGACAGTCATGAAATACACAGTGCCTCACAAGCTGACCCAAATTTTCAAAAGCTCCACTGCTGTTTTGACCCCAGGTGACAATTAGGCTTAACTGTTAAAACCACACGTTCTTTTACATCTGCTATTCTGCAGCATCTTTCATTTTTAAACAAGTGCCAGAAAGCCAACCCATAGTAAACTACAATTTCCACTTTTTCCTAGTTAAGATTTGCTTGATGCTGTGAAGAAGTTTCACCTGTGTAAACATTTCTCTGTATGAAGTCCCATGAGGATCTCTAGGTGCTCAGAGTATTTTACCACTGCTCTCTTTCACAGCATTTATGTCAGATGATCATGGTGGGAGAGGTGGGGAAACAGATTTACTCAGTAATATTACTCTCACCAAATCAGCCTAAAATCTTTTATTCTTTGGATTAGGCCAGTGAGAAGACCTTTTGATTTGTCACCTGAACTGCAACACTCAAGGGCCACTGCCACATCTCATCTCCAATCTACCCTATTAAATAGAGGTTATAGTTCCACACAGCCAAGACTGAATCAATTTCAACATTCTCAGTTACCTGACCACTGCTCATGTAAAAATTGCTGCTAGGTGTGTTTTGTGCTTTAAACAGGCAGAGGCCCTTGTGGCTGAGGCACTGCTGTGTTTGGGAGACTTGGAGCACAGCTCTTGGCTCCAATATATCCTAGATGACATTTGACAAATCACTTGGAGCAAAGGGAAGGGCCAAGCAGGTCTCCTTCTCTAGGGAAGCTGGCCTCAGGCTTCCCACCCGTGTAAATGGCACTGCAAAGGAAACGCAGAATGACTTTCATGCCAGGACATCTCTTAATTGCATGCAGCTGTTGGGGTTTTGTAGTCCACTGGTAATGCCTGCAGGTAACCTAGCACAGCTACCCCAACAGAACTGCAGAAACTGATCTTGATAAATATCCCTGTCCATAACAAAACCATGGTGAGGGAGAACCGGTTGTTTAATGTGTGACCTGAGTACTGCAGTTCATTAGTTTCAGATCTTTCACTCCATAGTTCAGAAGCCAGCTCCAACCACTTGCCCCAAACCTCCCCATGTGTGTTAATAAATGTCCATCTTCAGCAGCAGACCAGAATCAGTTCTCAACACTTACACCTGACAGAAATTAATCTAGACAGAACCTAAATTTAACAGAACCTAAACCTGGCAGAACTTAAATGTAACAGAACCTCAAATTAACAGAATGTAAACCTAATATCACTTAAATGTAACAACAACTAAAGTCAGAGCTAAGAGTGTTCTTTTAAAAGTTCCAGATACAACAGAATTTAACCCATTTTGACTCCAGCGTTACAAAAAGGGTACTGGAAATTTGTCATACAACAGTTAAACATCAATGAACAATATGCAGGCAAACAACTGACTTGGAACTGAAATAGCAGCAACTTTGACTTACTGGAGAGATTATAAAGGTGTGGCAAATAACGTAGTGATTTTATGTAATTTAGTTTTGAGAACAGCTCATGGTAACTGCAAATATTATTGAATATACCTAATTTGCTTCTAAAGAAATTAATCTGAATTTCCTCAGGTCTATTTTTAAAAAATAGCCACTGCCCAAGACTCAGTCATCAAAAGACAGATGAAATTGCTGTTAAAAGGTCAGGCATACAAGAGAGAAAAGATCAAGCACAACAATAACTCAGATAATAGCAAATAAACTCCTTTTTCTGGAGCAAGAAATAGCTGCTAATGAGTGCTTAAGACTCCTGTTAGCTACTCTTTCCAGCCTCATCAATACAAACTGCATTGTCCTCTTGATGTTTGGAAAATTCTTCTTTAAAAACCCCACAAAACTTCAAGGAACAGTGGGTAATTTAAATCTATCACCTAGAATACACAGGGGTTATCCAAAATAAAACCACAAGGCCTTGGATGCCCAACAGCTAAACAATTACATAAGCCACATGTTCCTATTTATAAAAATGTTTTACAAGTTTCTAGGGGTTATTTTACAAAATAATCTGTAGACAGGTTGTAGAAATGAAATAAATAATTTTAGGAATTCCTTCAAACAGCAGAATCATAAAATGGGTCTGGTTGGGAGGGGCCTTAAAGCCCATCTCATTCCACCCCCTGCCATGGGCAGGGACACCTTCCACTATCCCAGCCTGCTCCAAGCCCTGTCCAACCTGACCTTGGACACTTCCAGGGATCCAGGGGCAGCCACAGCTTCTCTGGGCACCCTGTGCCAGGGCCTCACCTCTTCTCGCAGGGAAGAATTTCTTCCTAATAGCCAGTGTAAAGCGATTCCCCCTAGTCCTGTCCCTATGTGCTCTTGTAAAGGTCCCTCTTCAAGAATCTTCTACAGCAATTAACGGCCACAGCTGGGAAAGAGCACATGTCTGGAGAGAAATAAATCATCTGTGCATCTCTTAGTACATGCATGCTGGGGGAAGAGATGCTGAGGGCATCTGTTCCATAATAGTTACTCCTTAAAAAGCCAGTAAATAGTCTACTTGTATTTTACCTTTCAGGCCTTCAACACTGCAAACTCCCAAAAGAAAAGTGCAGCCGAAGACAGGGAGTGGATACACATCCACGAGTGAGGGAGGGTGGGTTTCCTTAGCTTTTACTGACATAGTGACAACAGATTAACAGGAAGCAAAGCTGAATATCTATGCTGGCTTACAAGCAGAGGTTAGACAGCATCGTTCTTCTTCACCCTAACAAAGGTAGGATTTTATCAGACTGCTTACACCTGTGCTGTGGGGAGAAACTCTTTAAGATACACAGCAAACCTTTTAACTCCCCATGTTTGTATGTGCATGCTGCAAAGAGCAGGGACACACAGGGCAGCTAAAAGGTTCCCCCACCTCACCCAAAGGCAGTTCTGGGGCACAAACATTTCAGCCTCTGCCTGCATTGACAATTCAGTGAGTTGTCCTACAATAGCCGACGATACCACCACCACCACCTCAGAAGCGCCTTGCTGGCAGAATGTTTCTAATTTAAGTCAGTTTTTTGAAGCACTCAGATTATTTGCCCAACTCTAAGCAGAGGTAAGCCTGCCTATGCCAACATGTTTGGATGCGTGTGAAAACAGGAAACGGCACAGAGGCAGATCTGAAGGAGCAAAGTCTCGGTAGTAGAAGGCCAAACCACAACAAGCACCACCTAACCCTGTGGGGCACAGGAAAACCCCCTCGGAAACAGGAAACACCTTCCCGAAATGCTCTTTTTTCTTTACGTGAGGAGAAAGAGAAAGGAGTTGAGGACAATGAGATCTGCAATTTGTTTTGGAATTCTACCCCACTACAAGCGGACAATTCGCTCCATCACACTGGAAGTTCCCTTCACCTGGCCAGCATCCTGAAGCCTAAACCAGCGCTCCAGCATGGGACCCACAGGGCAACAGCAGCTCCCGCTTTCCTCTCCCCCTCAGCTCCCCGGGAGGAGCAGAAGGCACCACTGGTGCCCACCTCCCCGTCCTTTCTCCACAGCACGGCGGCGGGCGGGGAGCCCCGGTACTTACAGGCAGAAGACATGCTCGCACTGCCCCAGGGACACGGGCTCCCGCAGGACGCCGGCGCTGTGGGCAGAGCAAGGAGAAACGCGGCACTTTTAACACGCGCGGCCACACGGCAGGGCCCATGGGGGAAATGGGGGGGAAGGGGGAAAGAGGGCATCCATTACCAGCGGGAGCAGTTCAGCGCCTTCTCCAGCCGCCCCAGCGCGGCCCGGGTGTGGGACCAGGGCTGCCCGGGTGCCGCCATGGAGGGGGCGGCGGGGCGGAGGGGGCTGCTCGGGGCCGGCTGGTTGCCCGAGCGTCCGCGAAGCGCCTCCCTCATCGCTTCCCTTACAGCGGTTCCCTCAGCGCTCCCTCATCAGCTCGGACCTCAGCCCTTCCTTCCCTCAGCGCTTCCCGCCGCCGCTCCGAATCCCCCGCGCGCAGCCACTGCGCAGGCGCGGGGGCCGCGCGCGCGCTCCCCGCCCTCAGCGTTTCCCGCGCTCCAGGAGAGGGGTCGGCTGGGGAAATGGCGGGCTGGGAGAAATTCGGGGCGGAGATTGCAGAAGCGCAGGGTCACTGAGGGTGTGGCAGGAAAAATGGGTGCTAATGCCTTTCACCTGCGACTCGACGGGTGGGAGTCTTCAGTAATTATAGGGAAAATAGGCTGTTAGTGTCTTCAGGAACGACTAGATCTGAAAGAATGCTTGACGGTCTTGAGGAAAAATGTGTCTTTTTGTCTCTACGAAGATCACACTGTGCAAGTTTGTTACAGGACCCAGACAGTTTAAACTTCTGATCTTTAGGGTAATAGGAGAAATGGGTCCGCACAAGTCTATTGCAGAGCCCAGAGCGTCTGAACTTCCGAACTTTAGGGGCAAATGACCATACATGTTCAAGCAGCTTGAAGCCATTTCCATCCCTTGTTGCCTGGAGCAGAGCCCGACGCCCCCGGCTGTCCCCTCCTGTCAGGGAGTTGTGCAGACCCAGAAGGTTCCCCCTGAGCCTCCTTTTCTCCGGGCTGAGGCCCTTTCCCAGCTCCCTCAGCCGCTCCCGGTGCCCCAGCCTCTTCCCCAGATCCGCTGCCCTTCTCTGGACACGCTCCAGCCCCTCAACATCCCTCGTGTGCTCAAGTGCCCAGAACTGGACACAACTCTTGAGGTGTGGCCTCACCAGTGCCCAGCACTGGGGAAAAATTGCTTTTCTGCTCCTGTGGCCACACTATTGTGGTACGGGCCAGGTGCCATTGGCTTTCTTGCCTACCTGGGCTCATGTTCAGCCACTGCCTCTGGCACCTCCAGGGCCTTTCCTGGCTTTCCAGCCTCTCTGCCCCAGCCTGGAGCTGCAGAGGGTTATTGTGGCCAAAGTGCAGGACCCACTTGGCCTTCTTGAACCTCATGCTGTTGGTCTCAGCCCATCTAGATACAACAGCATCCAAACTGATCTCGTACCCAAACGTGATGCTCCTATGTACATCTTTCCAGTGTCTGTGTATGTATAACATGTGTAACACAGCATAAATACCCCCTGCTCAAAGGGGGCACAGGTGGGTGGGCACGGCATTGTGGTGCTGAGGGCAGCCACCCGTCATGTCACCCAGCCCAGTGACACCCACCTGCCCCGTGCCAATGCCTTTCCACTTTAAACATTTCATTTTCTTCTCTCTCTTCTACCCATTCCTCAGCTTCCTCTGGCAGAGTCATCATTATTTCAGGTTTCCAGGGTGGTTTTTCCCTCAGCACCCCAACCACAGCCCAATCTCCCACTTTTGCAGGTTGATGTTTTTTAGGTGGTACCTGCACAGAGACGCAGCCCCCGTCATCCCTCTATACAGCATAATTACTGGAGCACATAAAGTAGTTATAGCAGGAATTTATCACTTTCAGGTAGAAATACTCCTGGCCAAGTAAAAGATAGAGCAGGAATGCCAGGAGCAATTTATAACAGGCTTACTGACATTTCACATGGAGAAGCTCCGCCAGTGAATAAGCATCAAGCCATAAATCTCGGAGAAAACATGATTAAAGCGAGCGAGTTATTCTTTGAAGGAACTTCATCATAAAAGGACATGGCGGTGTGGAGCTGCAAAATTTGGTTTGCGACAGTCGTAGAAAACAGCCATCAGAGGGGTGTCCCAGCCTTACCTTATCTAGGCAGAAGGAGTCCTACTTAAATGGGTGCTAAATCAGGGCTGAAAGTATTTCTTAATAAGTTATTAATGTCTTCCAATAGGGAGGTTCCCAGTTTTCAAGGGTCACACTCTTCTGCTTTCGTAGCTTGTTCCCTCCGTGGCTCCTGAACACCAGGCATGGTCTAAATTGTGAATTTTATAGTTTTTTTCCTTTATTTAGGGAAGGCTAAATATTTATCTTTTTTACTAATATGAGCCAGAGGTGCAGGGAAGTGAGCTCCACACAGGATGTGGAATTGTCTCAGAAACATTGAGATTGAGATTTAGATTCTCAGAGATTGAGAAATCTCTCTGCCCTTTGGATCTGAGAACGTTTGCTGCTGCCGTCTGGGGCAAAGCTGACACATCGCAGGGTGAAGCAGCATCACGCTCTCTGCATTCATGGTACCTCGCAATCGCTCTCCGTGAGAGAGGAATACCTGGAGGGGCTGAAAGGTCACACAGCAGCCTTTGCAGGGGACACTGTCCTCCCAGACCCGGCGCCAGAGCGGGATGGATGCCGGCACGCCGGACCTCCCTCGCCGCGTTTCCCCGGTGCAGGGAGCGGGGCTGTTTGATGCCATCGGCAGCGCAGGAGCTGCATCAGTGCGCTCGGATCCAGCTGTGAAAAGTGCGGCCGTGTCTCCGTAATGGGCTGTTGTTTCCTGGCGCTCAGGGAAGCCCCGCTGCGTTAATAACACCGCGCTGCATCCCCTGTGCCGACAGCCCGGCACCTCCGGCGGCGCGGATCCGCCAAGGAAGCGGCGCTGGGGAAAGAACAGCAGCCAGGGAGGCGAGCGTGGAAGTGCAACAAAAACCACTTTGTGTTACAAAGCACACCTTGTAAGGGACACGTGCGGGTGCCGGATGCTCGCGGGCAGCAGGCGGGCTCGGACGTGTGTCTGACAGCATCTGGGTGCAATGAGCAGCTTCGGGGCACAGCATCCTCCATTCCTGTCTTGGGACAGGGAAAGGGGCAGAGGTGCCCGGGGCCCGTGCTGCCCAAAGAGGAGCTTGTCCCCAAGCCCTGCAAGCCAGGGGACTGGCATGTCCCATGGTGCCTCTCCCCACCCTGTGTGCATGCACAGGTGGATGCAGGAGGGGGACGACAGTAAGGGACGCATCGGCACACTCACTCCTTTCCTTGGGCTGCAGGGGGTGGAGCTGGGACAGGGATCTGCTCCCTCACATCACCAAAACCAGGATAAACTCACAAAATAAGGTAAGCCTCTCGTTTTTCCCTTAAGAATGAAGAGTTGCCAGGTGCAACCTTAACACCCTACTCCCTGTTAGTTGGCTCATCCTGTGCTCCAAAAACCCAGTTCCCAGCAGCTCCCAGTGCACCAGGGATCCTGAAAGATGGCAAAAGGCCTCACTGCTGAGATGAAACTTTAACACAATTTGAAGCATTTGGAGCAGGTTACAAACAACACTTGATCCATAGATCTCTTGAGTCAACCTGGCATTTATGTTCACAAAATATGAGATGCCGATATATACTGTATAGCACAGTAAACCAGATAAGTGCCTCCTCTTCCTTTCCTCCAGCTGAAATATGTTTAGTGTCTCTCTCAATAAATCCACAGATGCAATAGTTTCCATTGTGCTGAGACATTATGTGGGAATTTACAAACATTTACAACTAAGTTAAACTGAGGCAAAGCACTGCCCTGGGCAGCCTGCATCTAACAAATACTTTCGTCCAAGAAAGATGTAAAAGTCACAAATGATTCATTCCCCTTAATTTTATAAAGGTTAAGGAGCTGGCGCTCTTGGAAATCTAAGAAATGTCTTCTTCAGCAGTGAATTACTGCAACCAATTGGACAGTCAGAAGCAAAAAAAAAATGATGGGGGGAACAGAGGGAAGCGAGAAATATATCTCTAAATTTGGTTTATGCAGTATTTAAAGTACAAGTAAAGCCATTCCAGGCGGTATAAGGCCCACAGACTTTAAAATAAATTTGTGGCATGACAGAAAGCCAGTAAAAGGGTTTCAGCAGTGGTGTGATATAGTGAGGCAGCGGCGCTTGGTGCGTGCATGAATCAGCGGCTCCGTACCCCGCTGAGGCAATGCTCATCCTCACCGTGCTGGGCTGGAAATGGGATTTCCAAACAATGCTGGGCTCCGGAGCCAAACCCGCGCTGAAGGATGGCTCAGCTCCCTGGCTGACGAGGAAGGTAAAAAAATCCTCGCCTACCTCGTGCTTCATTTCAAAGCATTGCCCATCTGGTAAAGACCTTTTTATGGAAATACAGCACTACCTGATATTTTATTCATTTAGTGAAGTTCCCCAGCTGTTTCTCAACAAATATACAATTATTATGTGATTCATCTTGCAACAGGAAGGAGCGTGCAAAGGGAAGCAGTTCCATTGAGTTTTGTAAATCAGTTGTTTTCCTAGGGGTTAAAAGAGCCAAAGCTCCGTGAAGAGGGGATCCCTGTGCTCTCATCCACCTGAATACAGACCACATCCTGACAGCTCTGCACCCTGCCAGGAAAGGGTGCTCAGCTCGACGTGCTGAGCACCCACACCAAGCAACAGCATGGATCCTCTTCATCAGAAGACTGCAGAAAAAACTGGAGGAGGTGCAGCCCCATCTTTGAATTCCCTCTCTCCCCAAAAGTCTGAATCACAGGCTTTAAAAGGCTTAGTTTGCTCCTCAGGCCACCCCTCTGGGGCCAGTTTTGCTCCACACCCAAAGCCCTGTGAGCTCACCGTGGTCACAGAGGCAATCGTGGGCTGCAGCGCTGGTTTTACAGACATTGGGCTGCTGAGATCACTCTCAGCAGGAATTGATTAGGGCTGTTAGACTACCAAGTTTTAAGATTTCAAATACTGAGGGATTTGATCCCTGAAAGGAAATAATAATAATAAAGTCTATTACACTTTCAGACTGAGCAGCACAGTCAGCATTGCATTACACAGCATTAAATTATTCCTCGAGTCTCGATAGCAGGAACATCTGCTGGTGTTAGACATGGCATTTTTAATTAAAGGCAGCAGCAGAGAAGCCTGTGGTTCATTGGTTCTGCTTTCACCATGCGAATTGCTAAATCCAAAGGGCACTTGTACAAAAGATTTGGTCAGAGCAAAAACTCTGAGCCCAGCACTGCAGAAGCACAAGCAGAAAAGCAACAGAGGTGACAGGTAATTTCCACCTGCCCATCGCCCAGCAGGAGATCTCTGTCCATGCCCACATGGGTCAAAACTGTGGGGGATTTTACAAAATTTAAATTGCCCTTCTGATTTGACCAGAAAAGGGATTCCCTGCAGACAGGCAAGTAACAGAGAACAGCAAAGTTTGAGAAAACCCTGTGCCCAGCCAGGGACCACGTTTACACCTTTGCTGCAGTAACTGCTGATGCTCCCCTGCTCCAGTGCTGGGGTGCACGGATAGATGGCACAGACTCTCCCTACCAAGTGGTGCTACCCAGAATTTTAACTTCTGAAGGAAAAAAGGTTTGAACAGGGAATAATTTGCATCCCATGTCAGCTGCCCTCCAAGAACTCTGGCTCTAAGCAGATCAATCAAGACCAAAAATCCCCATCAGTCCTGGGATTTGAGGGCTTTCAGCATGGCTGGAAAATGCCCAAAGCCTCCAGCAGGGTGGATACATCCAAGACAGAGCCACCCAAAAAGCAGCCTTCTTGCCTTCTTCTACCTACCACCACCCCAAGGCAGTCCCACTAACCTTGGTCAGGCTAGGCAGTCTGCTTTGACAGGACCCAGCCTTTCTTCAATAAAATCTGAATTTAAATCTGCAAAATGCCAGGTCCTGACTCAACTGGGCGGATGGGCAGAGATGAGGAGCAGAGGGAAGTTCTTGTCTCGGGCCATGGATGTCAGAAATGTCAGCCCCGTGGACACGTGTGGCTGCCTTCCCGCTGGCGCCGAGGGGGCCAGGATTTCCCTCGGCGAGCCCCACAGATGGTGTTTGTTTGCTCAGCCACCATAAAAAAGGAAAATATTTGGTGCAATCTGCTAGCAGACAGAGACAGACATATGGTGGATGCAAGGCGAGCCTGGATGCTCGGGAAAACACAGTCAAGGCTCTGCAGTGGCTTTTAGATGTTGGATTGCCCTTGAGCTGAGTGGGAGACAAGTCCAAGGAAACCACTGAAGAACCTGGCAGGTTCTGTACTGCTGTGGCTCGAACCCTCTTATTAGCCCCCCTCTAATTAATCTTATTATACTATCCCTATTGCGCTAGAGTTATTATAATTAACCCAGTTTTAATTTATGCAAACCTCAGCTCTGGCTCAACGCTTGGAGACATTCACCCTGGTTTGATGTCTGTTCATCTGGCACACACAAAACACAGGTTAAAAATCACAGAGACCATTAATGGCAATTACTTGCATTTTTCAACCCGGTGGAGTCAAAGTGCAGGTGCAACATTGCTTTTGTTCTTTTTACCTGTCACTGTTTTTTTAAATGTATCATTGCAGCTTCAAGCCTAAGGAAAATCTTTGGGCCACCCCAAAAAATCAAATTCTTTTTATTTCCCTTCCAGTTACATTTTAAAAATGCAAACCTTAATTGTTTCCCAGATATCAAGGCCTATTCCTTAATCAGGACTCACCTCCAGCTAAAGCAGCAGTGGTGACCTCCATGAGGTCAGTCAGGGATGTCCACGCCTTCAGCCAGGGCTCAGCACCTCCAGTTCCACCAGGATAAAGCAGATAACCAGGACTGTGAGTGCTGGACTGACTTTGGGAAGAAATGTGCTGTGATTTCTTAACAACAAACCTGCCTCACCTTAAAAAATTCAAGTTATTTTGAGGGGTAGACACCCCCCCCTTTGCCTGAGTGCTTGAGGGCAGAGACAGATGCTGTGCCCAAGCATCGAGATGAGGATCCCTGGGCAGTGAAGCTGTGTCACCACCAAATTTAGCAATGATCTGTGGAGAGGGATGGAGCCAATCTGGCATGAGCTCCACACCCAAAACACCAAGTACGGTCATGTTGGTGCCCTGCCAGCCTTGCTCTGGTGCAAGAGTGCCTCAGCCCCATCTTTTAACTTGGAAAAAGTCAAATTGGGGGGAAAATAGTACATCAGTGAGGAGTACAGCTGGCATTTCTGGAGAATATGAAATATGTGGGCAATGCTCCCTTAATTTAAAATGAAATGCTCCTTCCCTGCTAAGCCTTCCTTCCAAAGGGAGGAGAAGCAGGCTCCAGCATCCCACCAAACCCCTGCCTGGTGCTTTTTAAATGTGAAAGCCAGAGCTGAGCTGCAGATAAAAAAATAAGGAAACCCGTGGAGTTACTGCAGAGATCCATGGATGCAATGCAGTAGCTGGGAAGTGCCAGCACCGTGCCTTGCACTGGGGCTGGAGGGAGGGCTGGGGGTGGTGAAACAGGTCCAAGACCTCCCGGTCTTGCTTTCCCCCTCGGTGCTGATTTACTGTGTCAGCACAAGACAGATTTTGTTGGGCTGCAGCTTGGCCTGAACTGTGGCAATCCCTCACGTAGAGAGCTCCCAGAGCATTTTCCTGACTTGCTTCCTAGCTGGAGGAAACTAAGGAACAAAAGCCACAGCACATCTGTATGTGTTTACAAGTAAAGTTATGTATTCTGTAAATAGGTGAGGATATTATTTTTTCCATACTAAATCCAAATTAACATGATAGCAGCTCCTGATGATTTATGTTGTTATAGTAAATAACAGCAACTGCATGGCACTTATCTGATGATTAATGATCCTTATTTACAGTGTGTTCAGCTCAGGTCTGCAGTTTACACTTGCAAACATCAAAGGAGAGTTCAGCTTTCCTTCTCTCCTGTATTTTGAGGCCACATTGTAAATCCTGTACCAGCAGCCTCGGCAGCTGCATTTTAATCCACAAATAGGATTGCCATAAACTTCCAGAAGAAACAGTGGTCTGACCCGTGAGCCATGGGGGCTGTTTCCCTCTGGCCTGGGAGCAGGTCTGGCTTATCCAGCCTCTGCAGGGAAGAGAGCCAAACTGTGACAGTAAATGACACCATCACACCCTCCCCTCTGGGTTATCAGGCTCTGTCACTCAAACGTACCATGCTGCAAGCACAACCCCTATTTTTGTGCTCTGGTTCTGCTGTAATCTCTCCTCTTGATCCACCCGAGGGAAGCAGGGTGGTTTGTGAGCTCCTCTGCCCTCCCAGAGCCACTACACATCCCCAGCCCTGCACCCACACTGCCCCATCCTGCCGCTGGGACTCCCCAGCCCTGAGCCATCCAAACCCTTTGGACAGGCTCCTTTTCCCTGCCCCACTCTGCAAGCAGGCCTGTGGGGGTGGGAAAGCCCTGGCACAGACCCTCCTGTTTTCACTAGATTGGTGCTGAGCACCTCTGCATTCACAGCCTGGCAGGATGGGAAAACAGCTTCCCACATCCTAAGGTGATTTCAAGGACTTGTATAACCACATAGGATGGAGTGCTCCCTTCCACAGCCCAAGCCAGCTCACCCCGTAATTCCTGCTTGAGCCAGAGCTCAAGAATGCCAAAGGGGCCGGGAGGGAAGTACACACAGTAGGACACAGCAGCTTTATCAGGATGAGGCTGGTGAGTAATACAGAAACTTAGTAGTCTAGAGGGGACACTTGCCTCTCCCATTTCACTTGCTGGGAGAAGTGGTGCTATATTATTCACAGGGGCACTATATTAGCATCATATACGAGCTGATTTCAAGCCCTGAAATCACCTCGTGTAGGATATTCACAGTGGAAAAATGACCCCTTATAACATCAAGACTCTCCAAGGGAGCTGTGAAGGTTTCCTTCTCTCACGGGTCACTGACATTCACCCAGGAATGGCATTTTCCTGTAGGCCAGCAGAGTTAAGTGGTTCTGGCACACGGGATTTCCGGAATGGTTGAAATATGAACTCAGTCTGAAACTGCATCCCTCTGCTCTGCTGCCTCCACTGTCAGGAAAGGCAGGGCAGCAGGCATGGAGCAAATAATCCCATTCCTTCTCGAATATCTCCATCCCCTGCAGGCTCCTGGGGGCCCAGCCCTAGCTCTAGGACCTTTAAAGGTTGCACATGCTTGTACACTGCCTGGTCTTCAGCCCAAATCCTCCCAGTGAAGGTCCCCATTGCTGCAATGGCATGGTATTCCCTAATCCTGCCCTAATTCACACATCCCAGTTTATACCCAACCCTGAGGAGCAGGAGGGTCCCTCAAACAGGCAGCTAGGGTGGTTTATAACAAACATCCCAGCTTTGCCTTTGCTGCCATCCACCGATGTGTGGCAAAGAGCTGATTATGGGGGGGGGGAAGCCCTGTGCTGAGTAATGAGGATGGTCAAATGCTGAGCTGCAGAAAGCAGGGGAGAGGAGAGGCCTCACTGCCCATCCCTAGTATGTTCATACAGGGTGTTATCGCAGCCTGGGCACCAGCCCAGGAGGAATCGCTCCCTTTGCGCCGCTGCGCTCCTCAGACAGGCTTTAATAATTTCTGGGGAGGCTCTGGAGGCTCATAAAGAAATGAATAAAGGAGTCAGGCTGAGCAATGGTTCTCTTTCTCTTTATGGCAAGCCCTTGTCTGGCTGATCAGGTATGGCTCCGATTCCCCATGTTCCTGGAGCAGAACGGATTCGGCAGCACCGCAGCTGCTTTGCAGTGACGGATGGGAATGATTATAATTGTTAATCTGATTAAGCCTATGCTCTCAACTTTTGCTCGTTTTACTGACACTGAAGGTACTTAAAGAAACACTTGAGAAGGAGCACATGAGGATGGATGAAGCACCTGCTTCGTGCACCTCTCAGAACTGATCCCAGGGCTCGATGTGGTGCAAGTTGATGTGAGTTTGCATTAAAACGGGGTACCTGGGTTATTGATACACACCAGCCCTCAGGCTTCATGGTACAATGGGCAAAGGAGCTTTATTCAGCTCCTTCAGCTTTATTTTCTCTCTTTGAGAGGATTTTAAATAAGGATCTGGGGGAGCAAGGCGTGGTTACACAGCCTGCTGCTGTCCAGAGCAGCCTGACTACAGGCTTTGACAGGGACTTCAACTAAGGCTCCGCACCAGGGGCCATACTCCAGACTCACAGCTGGCTGCTTTGGGGCTGGCATTATGCTCAGGTTAAAGGTGGGGAGGTATTTTGAGTTCTTTTACCTCAAGTAACTCCACAGAGATGGCCGAGGGACAGCTAAAAGTGCTCTGGTGTTTCTAGCAATTCTTAATGTTTGCACTGTTAATTTTTTAATGAGTTTTCTTATCAAAGTCAACTCCGCAGCTTTAACTTCCATGGTTCCTACCCAGGAGGCAGGGTACATTCTGGCACTGCAAGAGGGAAATTTCATGTAAAAAAAGTGTGAAAAACTCTTACCTTTTAGAAGCACCTGGATCTTAATTGTTTTCCAGCAATTGTCTGTTGGAGAAAATTGCTCTTACAAAACTGAGAAGATTTTCTGTGTTTCTCCTCTGCCTTGCTCCCAGGTCTGGCTGGGCCACCCTGTGGGCTCTTTCCCAGGGGAGGAGCAGGCCACTCTTGGTGATGCAAAGCTATGTGTACCTCCTCTGGGACCTCACAGATATGGGTCACCAGGCAGGCTTCAGCTCTGTGCTGCTGGCCCTCTCAGCACATGTCTGTTTGAAACTGCACTGGTGTAATTAAAGGTACGCTACTAATTGGATGCGCAACCCTAAGGGAACTCCTTTAATTGCATTTCAATCTGGTTGGTATCATTTTAACTTAAATTCATTGCTGTCTTGTGCAGGAATAACTCAGCTGGGTCTGGTTATGGAGAGGCAGATCATGCTGCTTCCTCCTCCCTGTCACACGCTAGATGTGCTTCAATTTGTTTGTCTCTGGCTGGGAAATAGGCAGCGCACACTCAAGCAGAGGGCTGGGCAGAAACCCTTCCCCTGACAATCAGGACAAGGAGAGTAGAGGGCTGAGAGTTCACCTTGACCTGCTAGTGGAGGTAAGAGCCTCAAATATTACCCTGTCTTCACCTGGATCTCATCTCGTGTGCATTACCATAAATTGTCATGGCCGTCCTTTGGTTTTTTTTTTGTCAGTGAAGACCTGAACTCTTTCCAAGAGATGCTTCATCTCTACCCAACTTGCTGGTCTAGTGAAAGACTCACTGCCTAAAACCAAAGCACCTCTGTGACTCTCGAGGCTGGGGAGGTGGTGGGGTTGTTGCTTTGAGCCTTACAGCTCGTGGGAGTGCTGCCATTTACTTGTGTCACCCCCCGCACAGGGCCCTCAGGATTGCTCTCCCTGGTGGATGCCTTGTTTCCAGAAGCAGCAATGAGCAATGAAGTGGGGGCTGCATCCCTCAGGATGAGCTCTTGGGAGAGGGAACTGGTTCCAAGTGTTGCTCCATGGGTTGCAGGCACAAGGATGTGTGATCCCAGGCTCAGCCAGTGGGACTCTTCCATTCTGGCACGTGCCACCATCCAGGTGCTGCAGGATTGTACCATGACATGGGGCAGCCTCCAGCCCCAAAGCTCTGATACTCCCTGGAGTGATCTTGTGCATTCTACAGCTATTTTGAGGAGTCAGGTCTGGCCCAAAACGGGCTGCACTTGCCATTCTGCTCCTCATCGTGCTCCTTCTTTCCCAGTGCTCTGTATGTGAGCAGCATGAGGAGCAGAGCCAACAGCAAGAGCTGGCTGTGTCCCTTACTAATGTTGTTCTTATTATTTCAGTGCCATCTTCCTTCTTTCCATCCTCTCCCTGAACAACTAAATTAATTAGAGTGATTTTTTTTATTTAAATACTGCCATGGAATAATAATCCTACTGAATTCATTTTTTTTGTCACTCCCCACTGCTGCTTTTCTGTGTTGTGCTCACTTTTAATATGCTGTTGATACTTTGTTAGAGCTATGCAAGATCACAGCTGTTGTCCACAAAAAAAAAAAAAAAAGAGTAAAATCATGCTATGTGCTGTTGCCATCCAAAACCCATTTCTCTTTCTCCACCAGCTCACAAAATAACCCTTCCCCTATTAACTGAAGAGAGAGATACTTTTCTTGGCTGGTAAAAGCCAAAAAGCCTCACAGCAGTTTCAGTGAAGCTGCAGCAATGGAAGGAAGCTGAAGCTCCTACAACAGGCTAAGCCCTATCCTGAGCCTGTTATGAGGATGGATCCTGCAAATTCTGGATCCCAGGAGTGACTCCTCACAGGCTGCTGGTCTTGGGGCACCATCAGCTCCTCACTGAATTTTGTTGTACCTGGATGTGTTCGTCTGAGCTGTAAACATGTTTTCTGAACTGACTCAGTAACAAAACCACTCCTGCAGCTCTCATGAGAGGACCAAAAAATCCCACTAGAGACCTTGAATTTATATTTACAATATTTTACTTAACACTGGCTCCTCTGAACAGTTTTCCCCAGCCCCTGCCAGACCCTTTCTGACCCTGCAAAACCAGCCCTCATGGCTATTTGCACCGAGAGCGGAGCTAAGCAAGGATCAGGCCAGAGCAGCACTGGGCACAGAGCGATTAATGAAGGAGAGCCAGGATGGAGATTTGAATCATTGTCTCCAAGTCCACAACTCAAATTACAAACCTGACTTCAATCAGCCTCGCAATGCACACAACCAGTTCTGAAATCCCTCCTTGACTCCCTGCCCCTGGCCCTGCTCAGTGACTGCACTGCCGGTCCCTTGTGCGCGCGATGTGCCGGAGCATTTGAAATGAAGCCGCGGCTCCGATGAACGCACCGGGGCCGTGTGACCGCGCTGCGAGGGCTCGCCCTGGCACTGCTGCCTCCACCAGGGCACTGGGGTGCCTGAGGTGACGCTGCAATAAAGGAGGAAGATGAAAAGCTTGTTTCCCCTGGACTGCAGCACTCACCTCTGCCTCCTGGAGAGGTGCCGTGCCGTGGTAACGCAGCGCTCGAGGGGCAGCAATCTCAGCTCCCTGCTCAGGCCAGAGGAAGGAGGCAGCTTGGTGGCTCACTTTGAAAGCAGAGTCATGTAAAGCCAAAATTTCTGAGGGGATTCAGAGAGGGCTGGCAGTGGGGGGCACCCAGTATTACACCCACAGATAAGGATGGGGGAGTGACCCCATCCTTGCCCTGCCCTGTAAACCCTGCTCAAAACCTTTCAGATTCTCAGCAGTGGTTTCTCAGTCAGTGCCCCGTATTCCTGGCCACCCCTGGAACCTTCTCAGGGAGACAAAGAGGTGGTGGGAGGCATGGAGCTGGCGTTCAGAGGCAGGAGAGTACTGGCTTCCAAGGTTTTTGCCTCAGAACTGAGCTTGGAGCGTGTCCTACCTCTGAAAGGGACAGGATGAATCTGAGGCTCTGCAGGGGATGGGGATGTTTGTAATGTGGCACGAGTGGTGATTCAGCCCCTGGTGACGTTATGTACAACCTCCCTGCCAGATGCTTCCAGCCCCCAAACAGTTGTAACTGCTTCTCCACGGGCCTCAGCTAAATTCCCCCAGTATATAAACTCTGCCTTGCTTGGACCAATACCCACAGACTTACTGCAATAGCAGATGGTTTATTTTTACCTGCGAGTGAGAACGGGGAGCATAGATCATGGCCATGACACACTTCACATGGAGCAGATGTTTCTATTAATGCCAGAATTGGGTGGGAATTCAAAGGATGCTTTTTGTTTTTTTTTTTCCCTCGAAACTCTATTTTACACAATTAAATTGCAACTTGCTGAAGTATTCCAATGAATCACTTCCTTTTTTTTTTTTTTCCTGTTTGATTAGTAGGCTCTAAAGGGACAAAAGAATAGTTTTGTATCAGTCTCCCTCAATTACATGGAAAGTACATCTGGACAGAGTCTGAAGATCCATCTTTCACTGGCAGTTGCAAAGCCATCGACATAATAAAATAATACTCTGATTGGTATTACAAGGCTGCATTTAAATCATTGGCATTCATGCTCCGAGTCCTTTGCAGGGAGCAAAAGCCCTCCATTAGAGAAAAGCTTAATTTTATACTGTGATCTGTGTAAGATGTGCAATGAAAATGAGAAAAAAGAGCTTTTGCAGAGCTGGAGACATAATAATAGAAGCTACAATGGATGTCTGGGCAGCTTTTTCAGTCACTTATAAACTGCAGGTGTCAAATGCATTCTGGAAAGAAGCTGAATCCCAGTTTTAATTACAGTCAGCAGGTTGAGGCATAATTCAAAGCTCAATAATACTTTCAATCCATAATAAAACCCCTCCTGCTGTCAGTAAGAAGTTTACACCAAGACCAAGGAGAGGATGTGACCTCCTTGCAGCAGCTAAACCTTGAACTTCAGTATCCCCCCTGGATATCAAGGGTGTTTGGGATTTTACAAAGTACCTACTTCTTGCACGATCATCACAGCAAACCTTGGCATCACGTAGGAGCTGAACTGGTCAAACTCATGGTCAGGGTAACAAAGATGTGTTGTTGTAGCTTTCATCAAAGGTTCCTTTGACTCAAATTAGTTTGGGGGGAGGAAAGAAAAAAGGAAAAAGAAACCACCTGGCTGGAATTGTGTGGGTGAACCCAGGTAAGTTGTATGGGCCACCCCAGGTCTCACAAGGTAAGGCTTTATCTGCAATCTGTTTTACCAGCAACAGCAAGTTTATTGAGCTCAGAGTTTAAGTTCATTTTGTGCTTGAAGGTACATCAGTGCCCTGACCCAAACCCGAGTCTTTGGGGCCTTATGCTGATACATATAATAAAGAATCATATTAAACTATTCTATCTATTAATCATTCTGGGGGAAGAGAGCAGGATGTGTGTGGTGGTGTGCTGAACTCAGCTGCTGGGGGCTGCTCTCAGAAGTGGGCAGAGCACTCCCTTAAAGGCAGCAGGCAGAGTCTTTGAAGCAGGAGCTAATGATGCCTTATTGTGTGGGAAAACACAGCTCCTGAGTCAGGGGGCAGCCAGCACGTGGGGTTGAGGAGGAAGGTCACTGGAGAGGACACAGAGAGGCAAAGCTGCTGGGGATGGAGGGTTTGTGAGCAAGGGGGATGCTCCTTGCTTCTGCTGTGCTCAGGGAAATACAATCTTAGGAAGCAAAGAGCTTCTTCCTGTCAGAGCATTCAGCCAACAGACCTGCCCTGTGCTGCTCCTCGGCTATTCCAGAGCAGCCCTGAACTCCAGCCCCAAGCAGAAAGGGGCTTGTGGGGGAATCATCTTCCACTGGGTACCAAGAGCCAGGAATTGCCTGGGACTGGAGGACTCACTCGAGGAGTTACACAGAGCTGGAATAAGCTACAGGAACAAACCAAAACCACTGGAAGCACTAACTTATAAAAGAGTTATATTTGTGCTGACATGACCAGATAAGCTCTATGTCATTACCAAAGATGGCCTCCACCAGTGGCCTTTGCGACTGTCAGTACGTAACACCTGCATCCTCACAACCCCCCTGTGAGGAGGGGCAAGGCCATGAGCCCCATTTCCCCAGGGGGGGACCTGTCAAAACTCAGCCACTTTCACTCAGTCACCCAGGAAGTCTGCTGCTGAGCAGGGAGTGGAGCGTGGGCTTTCCTCTGTGGCCATGGGGCTGCTTTGTGGTCAAACACCCTGCACTGCCCACAGCTCCTCTGCTCCACCTCGGCCACATCTGCTGCAGGCCATGAGCAGCAGGTGATGTTGTCTAAATCCTCACAGCCATTGCAGTGATCATAAAACAAGAATTGGAGGGGGGGAAAGAACCTGTGGAAAGACCAATCTGATTTGTAACCAAGTGCCAGTCTCAAACACCTACCACGTTCCTAGTGACATTAATTAAGTGCATATCAAAAAACAAAGTACTTTAAGAATATGGGACTGCTTATCCCCATCACCCTAAAATCACTGAAAACAGGGTTGGAGGGGCTGTCAGGTCATTTCCCCAGCTTCTATGATCCTGTGTGGGTGGATCCCTTCAGTAGATGGAGCTTATGGTGCTAGCTTGGCTACTTGTGTCAGAGCTGTCCAGCGTCACATCAGGACCTGCGTCCGCACCATCAGGATCTGCTTGATCTTTAGCAAAGTTGATGAAAACCTGGAAGTTTAAAGGAAAACACTCAGTATGTGACAGCATAAATCATTTACGAAACGAATGAATGTAAAAGAGGCATGGCTGCTCATTTGACTGTGAGCTCGGGGATGGATTCACGCTGGATTTGAGCAGTGCAAAGTGCTGGGTTTCTGGGGGCTCACGTAGATAAACGGATGTGCGCTGCTGTACTGCCAAGGCTGACATTCCTGCACGGAACCCGACCGTGCTGCAGCTCAGGCGCCCGCAGCGCCAGCGAGGCCCTGCCCATGCAGCGGCTCATTTCAATCCCGCTGTAATACAGCCCCATGATTACTTCATAAACCCTTCTGTCTCTGTGCAATTGACATCTGTGCACGCACAACTGCAGAGTGTGGAGAGAGGTGTATAAAATCACACGGAACAGCCTTCCTAATGAATGCAGAAAGGACTCTTACCAGAACACTCCCTGCAATCATATTTGCATATTCACAGATCCAAGCTGTCCTCCCACAAAATCTGAGCTGGGGCTTCCTGCGCTTTGCCTGCCTGTTTCTCTCACAGCCACTGCCCCTTACTGGAGCAGCACTGAGGAACTCCCCTCCCAGACTGCTGTGTCACAATCCATAGCACTCCAGGGCTGCAGCTCTGCTCCTCTCTCTGGGACAAACCTAATATTCCAGGTGCTGATGCTCAACAGGGTGATTTCTTCTGGATAGTCCTTGTGGCAATCCCTTCAGCTGGTGTGCTCCCTATGAGATTTTGTTGCCATTGGGAATGTTCTTCCAAGGGAAAATGGAATGAACCCCAAAGATAAGTTTGGAGTAATGCTAAATGAACTTGCAACCTGAAAAGTGAAATTAAGCATATTTTCAGGACTGGTAGAAAGCTTAGCCCTGGACTTAGGGGTGATTCATAGCCCTGCCCTTCACTCACGAGGCTCCTGAAATCAGCAGTGACAGAGGGAAGAACAGATCCTTTATGCTTCAGGCAGCTTTCTGTGTGTGTTTCCCTAGCACCAGCAGAGGTACCTGGAGGCAGCAGTGCTGATAAAGTACCCCCAGGAGGAATATAGATGGAAATCCCTTTCAAACTGTAGTCTATTGTGTGCAGCAGTCCATTATGTGTAACCATCATTCTGCTCCCCTGTTAGCAGTTTTAAATGGATGGCCTCACATTTTAATTCCTTACCTCCTCCAACGTTGTCTGACTCACAGAGAAGTGCCTGATGTTGAAGGCTGCTTTGTTGCCTTCCAGGAGATCAAATATATTTGCTACCCCTCCTGCAGAGACCGGGACGTGGTACTCCACCATCTTGAAATGTTGATCCTGTGAGGACAGGAGTGGTGGGGAAAAGAGCCAACAGATCCAACAGCTGGACCATGGGAGGATGAAGGGGCAGGGGCTGTGGTGTCTTCTGAATGCTATTGTCTGGTAGTGACCAGTGTTTCCCCTCTGGGAGCTCTTGTGGGGTTTGTGACTGGGGGAGCACAACTAAACTGCAAGGCTGGAAGCTCCAGGGTGGCCATAGCGTTTTCCAGCTCCAGGTGTGCAGTTTTGATTTGTGCAGAGACTGGGTTGCAGACAATGGATGGGATCTGTGACTCAGTTACTCTGGTTTTACAATTACTCAGTTACTGGAAGTACTGGAAGCATCTCATTTTCCACTGAACCTAAAGGGGATTGCCATCCATTCCAGGCTTCAGTGGGAAGGGCATTCCCAGGGCAGAGGGTCACCTAACAGCTGCCTTACAGGGTCACTGCAGCTGTTTGGCTGATGTTACTTCAGCCACCAGGAACTGGAATGCTCCAGCCCTCAGAAAACATACCTGAAAGCAGTGACAAGTGTGACTCTGAGAGCTCAGATCTATGTGCACAATATGTCACAAGAGGTCCACCTTGCAAGGATCTTGGTCAGTTTGAAGGGATTTTGAAAGCCTCCCCTGAAAGCATTTGCCCTGCTTACCTTCAGGCATGTATTTGGGAAGTGTGACTTCATGAACTCTGTCAGTGTCTCAGTGCAAACTGTGCTGCTGTTTAAGTGCATCTTCACAGTGAATCCTCTTCCAAATCTAGGGGAAAAAGAAAATCACAATTAACGCTGTAGAAGAGAGAAAAACAGATGAAGAAGCTCCTTTGAGAGTGCTGCACAGCCTCTTTGGGGAAATCTAATCCAGGCACAGTGCAGCTTGAATGGGGTCAGGATTGTTAACCTGGAGTGAAACTTAGTAAGAAGCCAAGCTATTGTCATAACTAATAAAACCAAAGCTCAACCCTAATATGCATTTCTCATTTGTAGCAGTGAACAGATTACTTTGGGGGACACATTCTGGGAAGACAGGCTGTGAGGGAGTAGAAAGTGCATTAGTTAACACAGAATTTCTGTGGTGTATAAGGGACATGAACCAGGAAAAGTCATTGTTTTGATAACACAGGTCTCATGTTCTGAGCACTCGGAGCTGTAGGTCAGTAACTCCAGAGGCTGTTCAGTAAAAGTGAAATAGGGACATTTTACTGACCTGCTCTTGATGTGCTGCAAAGACCCAATGCACTGGAAACTGCCATTCACCATGATGGCCAGCCTGGTACAGAGGGCTTCACACTCCTCCATGCTGCAAAACCAACCAAGAAACTCCAGTAAGTCATTGAGAAGGTATAAAAATACGGATAAGCAACTGGAGAACATCACTGATCTTCCCTAAAGTGTTGTAGGTCTCTGTGGACACCACATTCAGCCACAACAAACTCCCAAACCTGTCACAGCTCGGTGCCCTGAAATTGTGCAAGGACCAGTGAGGGATGGGTCTCTCCACACTGACCCCAAAAAGGGAGGCAGAGCAGCCCAGCCCTACCTGTGGGACGTGAGTATCACTGAGCATTTGTTCTGCACTTCCTCACTGATGATTTTCCAAAGGTGGCGTTTGGCGTTCGGGTCCATTCCAGAGCTCGGCTCATCCTATTGGGAAAGACAGGACTGAATGGAAATTTGCACTCAAAAAGTAAACAAGTCTGGGCTCAGGCAGCAGTTAGTACAGAGGGAATTCCCCCTTCCTATTTTTACTGAGATTTTTTTTTATCTCACAAAGCAGCAGGAGCACTGGCAGGTGGTCAGAAGTAAAGGCAGCAGTGCTGGGCTCAATAGGAGTTGGGAGAAGGGGTATTTATGTCCACAAGGTATCCAACTTAATACTGGGAATCCTGCTCACAGAGCTCTGCACACATTCAGTACACAGCAAGTGGGAAAACTGCACAAAAACGTATGTTTTAGCAATGGGGTAAGCCCATGGAAGAACTAGAAATTCAGAGTGAAAGACAAGACAGGAAGCCAAACCTAGAAAAGCAGTTATGTTCTAATCCTGAGGGAAGTGGCCCCTTTGCTCTCCTACAGTTTTGGAGCCTTGGATGCTGCTTTTCTGGCAAGGCTGTGCGGGTAAGTTGATAGAAATAAAAAACAAGATAGAGCTGGGAACTAGGAGAGTTTAATTGGTAAATGTATGGTCTATTTTTGACTTCTGAAAGATGCTGCCAGAGAAACTGAAGGACTTGCCACTCTCTTATGCCCTCAAAGAAAAGATGAGTGTTTGCTGGAACCTGAACTTTCCTCTGATGGTTTCTGTTGTCAGGCCAAGCACGGGCACGTGGGGAGTGTCCCTTAAGCTGTGCCTGAGGAGGTTTTGTGAAACTGTCCAAGTTCACCTGCCAGCTCAAGGACCCTCTCCTTTTCCCTCAACAAGGCCCCCATTTCTCACCAGCAGCAGAATGGATGGGTTGCCAATGAGAGCCAGAGCAGTTGACAGTTTCCTGTTGGTGCCATAGCTGCACATAGAGGTGACTCTGTCCTTGTAGGCCATCAGGTTCAGCCGGTGGAGGAGCTGGAGTACAACCTAGGGAGCAAGAGTTCTGCTTCCACAACATGTCCAGGCCAGGGATTACCACACATGTATCTACTGAAAGACTAATTTAAAGGCTCCAAATGACAAAAATGCTGCCAGTCAAGCCCCCTGTTACTCACTCCCTTGATGTCCCGCTCCGGGATGCCGTGCAGCCGAGCGTAGTAATACATGTGCTCCTCCACGGTCAGCAGGTCATCCAAGGCATCTTCTTGAGGACAGTAGCCAAAGAGTGACCAGTGGGCCTCACTGATGTCATTCAAGGACCTGTGTGAGGAGGTTGCACATCACTGTAGACATGCTGAATTTCCAGCGCACTCTGGAATCAAAGAGGAGGGAGAAAACCCCTTTCTCCTACTCCCTACCCTCTTCCCCAACCCTTGAAGGAAAATGCAGTGGATCTGCAGAGCTCCAGCTTTCAGGCCCTCAGTTCTGCAGAGGCTGCATGTCCAGTATGTACATCTCCAGTTACTGCCAGCACCTCAGGTGGCACAGCTGCCACCAAGCCTACATCTGTTAAAGAAAGCTTTGAGGTGAGCCCTGCTGGTCTCCAGGTCTGGCTTAGAAGTGGGATCACACTGCTGAGGATCTGAGCCTGATCCCATTTGCAATGGACTGAAGTGGAACAAACACTTCTGTGCAGCAAAATGCAACGCCCTAGGAAGCAACCATGCCACCTTCAAAGGATGAATTCCCTAGCTTATTTACTTTTGCTCTGCTTTGAGTGTTTTATTTCAGACTTTTACATTTCTTTTCCTTTGCCACCCAGCCTTAAAAACTGCTCTCAGGTTGATTTGCTTCCCCAGAAATCATATCCTCCATACCCAGAATGATCCTGGACCCGCAGCCTTCCGCTGGATGCTCCGATGTCCCCAGTCAGCATCTTAAAGATTGTTGTCTTTCCAGCTCCGTTCACACCAAGCAAGCCAAAGCACTGGGAAAGAGAAGTCCAAATGTAAACAGGCTGTATTTGTAATGCAGAAATATTGCTCTGAGATGGGTGCTCAGTGCACCTTGCCCCTTCCCCTGGAGCAAGAGGAATTGCCAGAGGAACTCAGAGCATCCCAGTGTTAAAATGGAGGTTGTTTACGGTGCAATATACTCCAGCTTATATTAGGACCATTTGTTTAATATGGTGAAGAATCAAGGATGTGGCTCCAGTAGAGTCAATCCTTTTACTGAGAGGTGCATTTCTGCAGGAGCTCAGGCCAAATCCCCATGGGCTCACCTGTGCAAAGTCTCCCCTTGACAGGGACAGAGATGCTCCTGGGAATGGGGTGAGTGAGGTTTGGGTGGGCACAAGGTTTTTGCCACATAGTATCATGAAAGCACTACTTTATAAGATGAAGAACTGTCTCCCTGTAGTGTAGTTCCACTATCTCCTGGTAAAATCCACATTTTATTGCTAAGTGTGGAGATAGGCAGTTGTGTGTTGCATCAGCCATCCCCATTGTGCTGATAATTACTGTTATTTTGCCATCATTAGCACAGACCAGCTGATGTGAAGTCCTCCTGTGCTGGGGATGCACAGCAATCCATGGCTCTTCCCCACCTTGATCCATACAGGAACAGGATCTGTGCACAGTCTGCAGTGCAGGGCCACAGCTTCTGCTAACAGGTGGGGAATGGTGCCTAAATCCCACCAGCATCAGGGTGAATTTTGCTACAAGTAAGAGACCTCAATGCCAGTCCTGGCTTAGAAAAAATCCTCTAGCCATAAAGACTAGCACAGTGTCCATGTGAGGGTACTTTCATCTCGGTGGGACTCATGAAATTAAAATAAACCAGGTGCCAAGTCAGGTGCACAGCCTGAGGTAGAATCTGGTCTCCAGTTTCCTCTGGATCTCAGAGGTGCTCTGTGTACTCCTGTCTTTTCACTTCTCAGGGAGGCAACTGCATTGACATGACCAAAGAATGTTTTCTTCTTCTGAGTTAATTTTAGGTCCTGATTCATGAAAATGTGTGTTCAGCTGAAGTGATTTGTCTTCCCCTGATGGGAAAACACAAGCAGATAAGCCTGACTCACCATCTCCCATGCAGTTCAGGTGAATCACTTCAGCTGGACACGTTCTGCTGTCTTCATTTACCACCTGGTGATCCCCAGTGACCCCCCCCCCAAGACTGCACTGCACAAACACACATGCAGACATTTTGCTCTGAATAGAGCTCCATCAATTCCCATCTACCTTCCCTCTTTCTAGGGCCTTCATATTGTCACTTGATGTCCCCAAATCTACCAGGAACTTGTTGTCACTGCTGTAACCCCAAGAATCAATAAATGAGGCAAAGAAAGGAAGAGGCCAAAGCAGAACAAACCATTACAGAAGATGACAGTGACACGGGAAGGTGCCCGCAGCCTTCTCCCCTTGCTCACCTCCCCAGCAGGGATCCCAAGGCTGATGTTTCTCACTGCTGTGATGCGTTTGTGAGGGAGGTGGTAGATCTTGGTGAGGTTCTGGAGCTGCACCACGTCGAAGTCAGCTTTGCCAGACTCCACCCGGCTCCTCTCTGCCTGGACATCCCCATCCTCTACGGCTGCAGGTGGCAGAAGGGAGGCTTTGCC
Organism: Promerops cafer; assembly: GCA_013398275.1. NCBI lineage: Eukaryota > Metazoa > Chordata > Aves > Passeriformes > Nectariniidae > Promerops > Promerops cafer. Next base: position 712,771 of record VZSE01005709.1, on the reverse strand, counting down.
ATGGACTCTGTCAAACAGGAACCTGGGGGAGGGCAGAGAGGGACTCACCCTCCAGGAACAGCCAGCAGCTGGATAGATAGATCCCAGGGAGCCTCCCTGTGAGATCCCAGGGCATGCACACAATACTCAGATACACACTTTCTAGTCTCTCCTGGTATTTGCTCCACCCAGTGTTCTCTTCCTGCCTTTTTCCCCTCTTTTTCAGCAAATATTCTGGGCTGGAGCAGGTCCTGCCTTGTGGACACGCTCCTAATGCAGGTGACAGGAATGTTCTCACTCCTCTCTGTGTGCACCCAGGGCAGAGGAGATGGGGAGAGCCAAACAGAGGAGGCTGGCAGTGGAATGCCTGCCCTCACCAACAGCTGAGCATCCACCCACCAAACCCCGAGCCCAGGGCCGCAGTGCCAGCCAGCACCAACTACCAGGGCACTCTGTGAACTACACCTCTGTTAGTTAATACTCTAATTACCAGCACTTCTGCCAGAGAAAACTCACTCCACATTCACTAATTGTCCTGCACATTTATGGGCTTCATCACTGACAGTGACGGTGCGGGAGGGCGGAATGAAACCGCGGAGCTCTGGCTGGGGCTCTTTCAGCAGGGGGCTCCAGATGTTACTTACTCCAGGACGTTGTTCCAGACTCTCTGAATCATCCTGTCGTGAACTGTGAGGCGAATGGCAAAGAACACGGTGCCCTGGATGAACATGGCCAGCAGCTTGGACGTGGTCTTGTCCAGCTCAAAGGTTTTGTCAGGGTAGTCCACTCCGTAGGCTTTTAAGAAGCCCAGCAGTGCCTGATCCTGAGACAGTTCAATCAGGCCATAGCCAAAGCAAAATTGTGGGAACAGAAGGAACACGTGCCTTAAATTTTCAGCAAGATCACGCAAGCCCTGGAAAAAAACAAAGAGCAGCACAGTCAGTCACTGCTTTTATTCATGGAATAAATTCATAGGTTTTACTGTGGGACTGAAGTGTAACAATTACATTGGGATTTGCCTGTGTCTCAGCAGAGATAAACTGAGAGCAAAGAGCTCTGCAGACAGCTCGTTTCACAGGCACAAGGTCATAAAAGTCAACAGGCAGCTCTGAGGTTGTGATCACCCATAGTAAACAGCAGCCAGTTCTCAGGATGGTCTCTGCTGCTGCTCCAGCACCCAGAACCCACCCATGAGCCAGAGCTGAGTCCTGCCACTGTGCCCCCCTAATCTGTCCAGCACAGCCTGCTCCCCTGGAGCACTGCCCTGTCTGTTTTCCTTGGACAAACATCTCCATAAAACAAAAGATTTGGCTTTTCTAGACATAGAAGGGCTTTTTCAGCTAGTTCACAGCAGAACAGCCCAGTGCAGTCTCACAGTAAAGAACTCTGGTACATTTCTAGCAGAAGAAAGGATTAGTGCACAAAGCACACTGGAGAGGCACTAAATTAGCATGGAAGGGAACTGACTCCCTGCCACTGGGGCACAGAGGGATGAAAGGTGATCATAATTGCATATCCCTAAAATCCAAGGGGTTGCTGAAAAAACTCTGTCCAGATAGAGAGAAAAATCCAACCCAGCTATTGTAATTGCCCTCCATTAAAAAAGAAATCTAAGGGTAAGGTGTGCATTTTATCTCAACCATTCCCAGGGAGATCTCAGTTTAAGAGAGGGCTTTACGTTAGGGAATCATCACTGTCTCTGGGTTGTTTTTCATCCTTGTGGGGAGAAGATGACTGCATTACAGACTGAAATGACAGACAGCTGGTGCTGGGTTAACTGTAGCACATGTCAGACTCAGGGCAGTGACATTCAGCTGTCACTCCCCACAGCTCGTGCTGTGAGAACTCAGCAATGGTTTGAAGTGTCCATCAATGACTTTCTACCAAGCATCTCCACCCACCTCCTGCCCTCCATCTTCCATCACCAGGGTGATTATAAAGAGAATCCTCAGTTTTCTCCCTCTCTTTTCATGTTCTCCCCTCTGTCACCATTATTTCCTTCTTTGCTGGGGCTGCAGATTTACAGACAAACAAGATCCATATGTGACTCATGTCCCGTCTCTAGGGAACCCCGTGAAATCCTGTGACTGTGTCCAGCTGCTAGGGACCTGATCAAAGCCACCAAGGCCCCAAGAAGCCTCCTGCTGTGCCACCACAGGGTCAGTACCAGGGGGGCTCCTACCTGGTCCGTGGCCTTTTCCTGGGAGAGCAGGAACACAACGGAGTGAGTGATGATGGTGTTGATGCCAAAGAACAGGTTGACACAGACATAAACAATGAAGGCCATCCCTGTCTCCTTGAAAAGCCCAGCCAGCAGGTACATCCAGGAAAATGATGCATATCTATAAATACCAACAGTGCAGAGAAAACCATGGTAACTCAAAGGCTACTTTGAAAGAAAACCACTGAAGCTATCAGACAACATAGAATCATTGGATAGTTTGAGTTGGAAGAGAGCCTAAAGCCCATCCAGTTCCACCCCCTGCCATAAGCAGGGACACCACTAGATCAGGTTGCTCCAAGCCCTGTCCAACCTGGCTTTGAACACTCCCAGAGTTGGAACATGACAGTTCTGTTTTGGCATATAACTACATCTCCATATTCCAGAGCTTAAATGAAAGGAGCAGGAGGAGCAGGAGGAGCAGGAGGAGCAGGAGGAGGAGCAGGAGCAGGAGCAGGAGGAGGAGCAGGAGCAGGAGCAGGAGGAGGAGCAGGAGCAGGAGGAGGAGCAGGAGCAGGAGCAGGAGGAGGAGCAGGAGCAGGAGCAGGAGCAGGAGCAGGAGCAGGAGCAGGAGCAGGAGCAGGAGCAGGAGCAGGAGCAGGAGCAGGAGCAGGAGCAGGAGCAGGAGCAGGAGCAGGAGCAGGAGCAGGAGCAGGAGCAGGAGCAGGAGCAGGAGCAGGAGCAGGAGCAGGAGCAGGAGCAGGAGCAGGAGCAGGAGCAGGAGCAGGAGCAGGAGCAGGAGCAGGAGCAGGAGCAGGAGCAGGAGCAGGAGCAGGAGCAGGAGCAGGAGCAGGAGCAGGAGCAGGAGCAGGAGCAGGAGCAGGAGCAGGAGCAGGAGCAGGAGCAGGAGCAGGAGCAGGAGCAGGAGCAGGAGCAGGAGCAGGAGCAGGAGCAGGAGCAGGAGCAGGAGCAGGAGCAGGAGCAGGAGCAGGAGCAGGAGCAGGAGCAGGAGCAGGAGCAGGAGCAGGAGCAGGAGCAGGAGCAGGAGCAGGAGCAGGAGCAGGAGCAGGAGCAGGAGCAGGAGCAGGAGCAGGAGCAGGAGCAGGAGCAGGAGCAGGAGCAGGAGCAGGAGCAGGAGCAGGAGCAGGAGCAGGAGAAGGAGAAGGAGAAGGAGAAGGAGAAGGAGAAGGAGAAGGAGAAGGAGAAGGAGAAGGAGCAGGAGCAGGAGCAGGAGAAGGAGAAGGAGAAGGAGAAGGAGAAGGAGAAGGAGAAGGAGAAGGAGAAGGAGAAGGAGAAGGAGAAGGAGAAGGAGAAGGAGAAGGAGAAGGAGGAGAAGGAAAAATGCCTTTGTGTCTGTTAGAATTTGGAGAAAAGGTTTATGATACATACTTTGAACATGGAACCCCACCTGAAAACAAAGAGACTGGGCCTGGAGGATTCAAAGCCAGGGAGAGTTTGTCTAAGTTTTCCAGAATTGTGCTACTGCTGCTTGTTTTGCTCTCTGATATTAAAATGCTCTTGAACTTTGCAAGAGGTCAGCAAGCATTTGCTTACATCTTGGGCTGTTGCTGGGACCTTGAATATCTCTATATCCTCACATAGGGTTGGCTTGGAATAAAGCAGGCATGACAACAGTGCTTCACCTCCCTGCTCCTGGAAGGAGCAACTTACTCACTGTTTGTGAAGGGCATGTTGAAGAGAAAAGCCCACTTATTCCCCCCTGAACCTCAAACTGCAGCAGCCTCCAAGATCCAGTTCCTTACCCTGTGCAGTGATATTTAAATAACTAAGCTCCACACTTACCCAAACAGCAACAGCAGAAGAAATACTGCCACTAAGTTACTGTTGTTGCAGAAAGCTGGGATCTGGAAGGCTGAAATTACTCCTACAGAGAGTCCAATAGGGACCATAAAAAGTACCTGCAAAATGATATTAAAAAGATGTTATAGGACAACAGTTCTGAAACACCTTCCTACAACAATACAGAAGAAACAATGCCAGGACTGAATCTGGCCCCACAAATGCAGCTTGGTTTTTCTAAGAGAAACCAAACACAGGTGGGCTCTCAATTCTCCCCAGATGAATTGCAGATGAATTCCCACAAAGCCTCTTTGAATAGACAAAGCCTCAGCATTGAGGACTGTGGGCAGAAAGTACCTTAAAAAAAGCTTGTGAATGAAAAATACCCCTTTGGGTTTTCTGTTAGCCTTGCAGTCAGACCACTTCATTGTGCCCTGTAAATCTAGTCTTTATAGTGTTGAGCCAAGCCAGAGACCTACCAAATGTCTGCCTGGAGAGCTTCCTCTCTTCCCCAGCTTTGGGATTTAGCAGAATTTACTGGCAGGGATTCACTGAGAAATATCAAGCTGCCGAGAGCGCTGGATTAGTTTCAGCCCGCTGAGTACTGAGTGTGCAAGGACTCTGGGGATTTTTCCACAGGCTGATTTACAAATATGCAGTGCTGGAGTGAGGGCCTGGATCAGGCAGGCAGGCTCAGCCTGCTGCACCCTCCCTGCTGGGCTGCACTGCCCAGCCAGGCTGGGGCCACGCTGCCTTGGGAGCCCTTCCAGCCCTCCTGCAGGGCAGGGCATCCTCGTGCTGCTGCCTTGGGACCCCTTCCAGCCCTCCTGCAGGGCAGGGCATCCTTGTGCTGCTGCCTTGGGACCCCTTCCAGCCCTCCTGCAGGGCAGGGCATCCTTGTGCTGCTGCCTTGGGACCCCTTCCAGCCCTCCTGCAGGGCAGGGCATCCTTGTGCTGCTGCCTGCACTCCTCAGCCCCTCCAGGCAGGCACTTCTGGCTCACATTCCCCATGGGGTTTCAGCCCTTAGTCCTTCCTGCACCAAAGAGGGCCAGTCACCCAAATGCCCTTGAAGATTTCCTGTTTTCAGGAAGTGATGGGATCACTGGGATTTTAGGCACTTGCAGATCTGCATCAACAGAAATGAGTGCTCCAGGTGGAGCTGGTCACCACTGCAGCCCAGCTGGCAATGCCCAGGCTCAGGAGCTGAGCTTGGCTGCACTGCCCATTCCCTATGGGAGGGTCTGACACCCTGCACCACAGGGAATGCAGAAGACACAAAGCACTTCAGCCTACAGACACTACAAACATTTTTCCTCTTGGCCCAGCAATGCTTTCCAACAGTGCCATTAACCCTCTGCACCAGGAGGAAACTTAACTTCAGGAGGAACAAGGGCACACCAATGCCAGGGAATGCAGCACAGTGCTGGGAGCTCAACAAGGTACATCTATGCAGCACTGTGAAAAGGAACTGCTCAGCTCCTGCAAGGCTGCATTTGTAGCTTTCCTTGGCTTAAAAGCTTTATAACATAGACTCTTACAGGCAGCACTCAAGCCAGAGATGGGTTTTTGCCCAGCAGGGTTGTGTCAGCTGTGGGATGCCTGCTGCTGTCCCAACCTGGGTTCCCAGACTGGCTGTAGCCTCGAGCCCCAGAGCCTCACCCCAGATTTTTGGAGCCTGGGTGACAGCAGATCCAGCCCTGCAAGCTGTCAGAGGAGCAGCTGGATGCTGGAATGGAAATCAAGCTGCAGCCTGTTCCTGTATAAATGTACTGGGTGTTTTACACACACTCCAGAGAGCAGGAATGCCTTTGCTTAGCACAATCCCATGCTGCAGTTCATGTTTCATGGTCCCCAGTGCCTTGGAGAACAATTACCACACAACACTCTTGGTAGCAATAAGAAGAACTTTAAATAAAGAACTTTTTTCCCCCTCCCGTGCTGTATAATGCTTCCCCTGGTGCATTTAGCAATGTGAATTATTTACCAGATCATAAACCAAGTTGGTCACCCAGTAGGTTGTCATCCCAATGCCTGAAATGTGCTGCAGCTGCTTGGCTTTGGTTTGGTGCTCCTTGACCATGTAGAGCACAAAGCTTGCTGTGGTGATGGAATAGCCCACCAAAACAGACATGGACACTATGATGTCCAGTAAGCTGTTGAGCCTGGGAAAAAAGGGGAGAAAGATGCATCTGGTGAGTGAAAGTGGCAGATTTCCCTCACTGTGAGGCTTGGTCAGAGCTCAGAAGCAATAAGGGACACCATCTTTTATAATCCTGGAATGGTTTGGGCCTGGAAGGGACCTCAAAGCTCATCCCATTCCACCCCCCTGCCATGGGCAGGGACTCCTTCCACTGTCCCAGGCTGCTCCCAGCCCTGTCCAGCCTGGCCTTGGACACTTCCAGGGATGGGCTCACCACCCTCACAGAGGAGAATTTCTTCCTTTCTTTGCTCCCTTTGCTGATGGCAATGATGCCCAGCAAAAGGGACTCACAGCACTGAGCTGTAGTGCTGGACCCCAGCAAGGAGTAGAAGGGCCAAAAGGAAGATGATGTCATCATCACCATCATCATAATCATTATTATTATTATTATTATTATTATTATTATGCCCAAGCACACAAATGTGTGAGGCTGTAACTGTGACCTCCAGATCTCCATGAGATCCTGCAAAAATTCCTCACAGGAATCCCCAGCTCTGGTGGCAAGTAGGACACTATTCATGTATAGAGGGAATGAACACAAGTGAGAACAGTTTCATCACTTAGAGAAAGATATCCAGTAATTTAGGCTGGTTTATGGTTTCCAATAAGCTGGTTTGCTCCTTTAAAAGTTAAAAAACCAAATGAATCTTCTTACATTACTTGTTCTTGACTCTGTCCTCCAGGATATGGGTGAGCTGATAAGAAAATACCTATGGGGAAAAAAAAAAAAAAAAGAAATTGAAAATGTGTCCAAATTAAAGCTTCCTTCCCAGCTCCTGATATTGACAATAATATAGAAAACTGAGAGAGAAGAGAAGGAAAGCAGATCAAAAGTGTCCTTCTGCTCTGTCATCTCTGTGTGATCTTGGGCAGATTTTTGAGCATCCTTGTTTTCCTAGGCCTTCACTTGGCTGCACAAGCAGATCTGAAATTCAGACCCTAGGCTGTGTTCCTACATCTGTCTGGCTGCCAGCACCATTCCCTCCCCACACCTCAAATCAGGCACGTGCCTGTGGGCCTGGGTATTGCAGCTCAGATTCCTCACCACTGACACCTTCAAGACTGATGAATATGTTCTGTTTCAAAGCTGCTGTTCTGGTGATGCCACCTTGTTCCATTTGTTCTTTTATCACCAGGAACAAGCCTTTCCCTGCTGCCCTTCTCCACAGCTGCTACCTGCCTGTGATAGATGTCTTTCTCCATATGGGATCTGTGGAGGTGAAAGCAGAAACCCAGGTAAGCTACAGACACTTTTGCCCCCAGTGTGACATTAATTCTGAACTATTCTGTCTCAAGAAGCTAGAAAAACAAACAAAAAAAAGAGAGTATTTTGCTCAGAGTTACTAGCAAAAATCTAATTACCACACTGGTAAGTCTCCTATGAAGTTTTCCAAAAAATCCATTATAAATGGGTTTGTATCAAGCCCAAACTGCAACTGAGAAATTCTCTGCTTATGTGCAGGTATCTTCAGATGTGGTTTAAGTACTCCTTCTCCAAGGAGAACACCTAGCCCAAAAGACACTAGTATTGTTCACCACAGTACTTTTGCCATGTCTGGAGGCAGTTTGTGCCCACAAAAGCAAAAGGAAGAACACAGAGGGGCTCTGGTGGGCCAGTTCCAACCTCCAGTGCAGGTCTCTGCCTTGGCCCCACCAGGATGACAGCCCAGTCTCTAAGACTCCAGAGCCTGAGAAAGAGCTCCCATGTTTATGTGCCTAAAAATGAGGTTCTCATTCTCATAATTTGTATTTTGACATCTAAGAAAATGCCTCAGGGAGTGCTGGGGGGCCTCCAGCTGCTCTTAAATGCAGAGATTTCCTATACCATGCCACCTGTGGAATTTAAACTCTTCAAAGCTAGATGGCAGACCTTAGGAATGATGTGATGAAGAACTATTCTGGGTAATTTTCCCTAAGAATGGGCACTCTGAGAGGGGGACCAGAAGGGAGGAGCCTGAGGGTTTAGCTGACCAAATTCCATACTGAGCAAATGAATTTGAAAGGGTGGATTTAATCAGAAATTAATTTTGGAGGAAAAAAACCCCCAACCAAACCTCAGTCTTGTCATCAGTGAGAGAAATGGGATTAAAATCTTGGACTGCTGATAAAGCCATACAAACAGCCAGGAAATGTTTCCCTTCTCCAAAAGGGAGAGAGAGAAAGAGAGATCCTGTCTGTCTAATCTGTTAATACTTCACTATAAAGCCATTTTCCTTAACTGGAGCTTAGGCTAGAAGTCAAAATTTCCATTTCAATGCTTCCTCCTTTTTTGTTAGCTGGGATTGAGAGAAGAGAAAGCACAACATACATAAGTCAAAAGCTATTATGACTTGCTTAGTGACAGGGTAAAAAGCTTTTTATGTATTTTTAAAAAAAATACACCCAGTCTAAGTCAAACCTCTAAAGCAGGACTGGCACCTCTTTCTGACTGCTGAAGTGACACCACACTTTTATCTGGCCATTTCAATGGTTCTTAAGCCATCATTTATTTGTCACAACAACAACTGGATTGAGCTGCCAGCAGCATACCCCACGGAATGTGCCTTCAGCTGTATTTCAGACTGGATTTACTCTACCTCAGGGGAACCAGCCTCATCCATTCACTTCATTTCTCCCCTTCTCTGCCTTGGATGCTTAGTGGGAAGCAGAGAATTGTCTGTCTGGTCATTTGCTCCTAAGCATTTCTTTCCAAAACCACGTAAGCAGCGGGACAGATGGAACAAAAACTGCTGCTATTCTTTCCCCCTGAAAATTGCTATTTTGCTGGTATAAAACTTTCACTGTGGAAACTTTCTGGCTGTTCACAAGAACTTCCTGCCTTTGCTCTTGCTACAGCATGTGTTGGGAATAGAGAGACAGAGCAAGGAGCTTCACTGCTTAATAATTCAGCTGCTCTGGGATGTTCCTGCCTCTGGAAGCTCCTGGCTGGGATCTCCTCTCTCAGCAGCTGGGCTGCAGCTCTGTGATGTGTGACCTGAGGGCACACTGCAAACCCCAGAGGGGACAGCCAGGGCTTGTTTGAGGGGGTAGCCAGGACAAGGCTCTGGTGTCACTCTCTGTGAGCTGAGCTGGCTGGGAGAGGAGTCTCAGTGGTGTCAGCTGGGAAGCAGCTGGGGCCGCTTGTGATCAGCATCTGCTGCTGCTGGAATTCAGGGTGTCACACTCAAAGCTTCAGGCCAGATGCCTGGTTCCATGATAGCTCAATTCAGACATGTCCTGTGAGCCAAGAGACACTGCCACCTGTGCCTGTGTCACCAGGGACAGCGGCCCTCTGAGGTGAGCTAGGGCACGGCTGGAAGGGCACTGCCTGCCCAAGTCAATCAGGAGAGTGTTTCTGCACACAATTGCTGCTCTTGGCAGAGCAGAGCCCAAAAATCTCTGTGTAAGACTTCCCAACATAAATCTCTCTCTTGTCTCTGCACCCTGGCCCTCTCTGGAGGCAGACACACCTACAGGCAGGTTTGTGCCCACACTGCAGTTTGAAAGGGGCTAAACTGCAAAGGGAAGGGCAAGGTGCCCTGGTTTCCCAGCAGCAATTTGTGCTGCCACAGTGTGTTATCGGGGAGAAGCTATGGGGACCCCAAATGGGCCATCAGCACTCCTTGGATCTGGGCATGTCAGGTGTCAGAGGAAAAACACAGCTGAAAATTATGTTTCTCATTTAACCTTGCCCTCCCCACTCTCACTCAAACCCAGACACACAGATGCCCACACACCTGGGGCTGCTCTCAGCAGAAGGGTGACATATTAAAATTTCCTAATCTAACCCACCCCTGGAGATGACCTAGAGGAGCTTTTCTCTGCATAATTAATGAGCACCTATCAAGAGACAGCCCCTCCAGTGCCACATGAGGGGCAATAAATCAAACAGCAACCGCTGGCATTTCTCGGATGAAGCGTTTACGTAGGAGCTGGGTCCTCCCTGTCCAGCTCCCCTGAGCCTCTGACTAAGACAAATGAACTTTCTGATTTATTCCTGCTTTTGAATTCTGTTTTGAAAGCAATTGCAGAACAGTGAATAAAGAAAAGGCCTCATTGAAGTCAAGGTAAGTGTTGTCATTGATTTCAGCAGAAGCAGGATATCCCTCCAAAGGGGAGAAGTTATCTGCTCACGGAAAGGGACACTTACCATATCTGGAAGTCTCATTTTTTGGCAAGTTGGCTCGAAGAATGAAGTTGTTCAAGCTGTTGAGATAGGCTGGCAGGCTGTGATAGCCCTCAGGATTGTACCACACCTGCACACAATTGAGAAATTGAAATAATTTGGGAGTTATTACTGACAACATGTTGGTTTGTCCTGCTTCACTTGTGCAAACTACCTCACATTTCAGCCCTGGTGCTCTCCAACATTTTCACTGAGCTGAACCAGAGAAATGGGCATATCAGAGTGCACCAGCCAGCCCTCGTTATGGTACATATATCCCCTCATGAGATAAAGGTGCTACTAATTGATCTTTTCACCTCTGTATAATAAAATTATGACAGCAGAAAAATTGCCTCCTGCTAGCAAGAGAAGTGAGACCAATAAAGAAGAATGGGGAGAGAAAAGAAAATGAACTGCAAGTCATCTTTGTCATGCCAAGCTGCAGATTTCAGAGGGTTTTGCTTTCTTTTTTGGAATATCCATGGACTTGACATCACTTCTCCCAAGACCCACACTTCCCATGCCAGGATGAGCATGTGGAGGTTGGTTACCTTAGTCAGTGTTCTGTTGGGGGGCACTGGCCTGATGTCAAACTGCAGATCTGCTGTCAAAGGCAGCCCGAAGCTCCAGCCACCATACCTGAGTGAAAACCAGAGGGAAATGCATTGCTGCCCTCTTCCCAAAGCTCTGATTCCCTTGGATGGGCCATGCCAATGTGCCACTGCCCCCGAGGCCATTCCATCCTGACTTCAGAGAGCTTATCCCAGTGTGGGGCCAAGCCACCTCTCCTGTGAGAGCCTTTCTTTGGGGGGGAAAACCCTTAGAAGCTTGGCAACATAGTCACAAAACTGCTGAAAGCCTCCCTCCATTTGAGGAAGATCCTGGAGCTGAGGACTCCTGAGCTGTGTGCCTGCCTCTCCAGGGTGAGATGCTGCTTCTGACCCAGGAGATGAGCAGCTCAGTTTATCAGTGGCAGATGGGCACATTTCCTGCCAGCCTTGGTGGCAGGTGACCTCTGCCCCAAGCCCTGTGTCTTAGGTTGCAAAGGCAAGATGTGGCTGGGGGTGTGTATTCTATTGCCACCTGTCAGAGCTGGGGCAGTTATCTCCTGGGGCAGTTTTCTTTATCTCTTCCACAACCAATCCTCCCTCCTCAGGGAAATATCTTCTATTCATGGCCATGGAGCCTCCCTGCATGGCTGATCCAATTCCATCATCCTATGGGAGATGCTCCCCCAGGGGAGGAGCCAGGAATTCCTACCTGGATAGAATCTGACCCCTGGAACACCCCAGCAGCCTTTTCCCACTGCATTCCCAGAGGAGCAGCTTTCTTCTCCACTGCATTCCCAGAGGGAGACCAGGCTCATCTACAGCACCCCTGGAGCTTCAGAGGAAAACTCCACCCTTGTACAGGATCCTGCTCCAACAGAACCACATCTGCCACTGCAGGAGGATTGCAGCCACCATTTAATGGGACTGCTGCCACCACCCTGACCAACAGGGTGTCAGGTGGGATTCTGACTCTGTGAGTGTTGTTTTGGTTTTTATACTATTGCATTTGTATTTTTAATTCTCCTAGTAAAGAACTGTTATTCCTATTCCCATATCTTTCCCTGAGAGCCTCTTAATTTCAAAATTGTAATAATTGGGAGGGAGGGGATTTACATTTTCCATTTCAAATCAGGCTCTTGCCTTCCTTAGAAGACACGTGTCTTCTCAAACCAAGACAAGCTGCTGTGCAGCTGCCTGGCAGAGCCCAGACCCACCAAGAGCTCCCAGAGCCCCATGGCCCAAGGAGATGCTCAGACCCCGCTCTCACTGGAGTGGATGCGCTCCTTCAAGGGAAGCGCGCACCGAGACTCTTCAGAGAGTCAAACCTGGAGGAAAATCTCTCCCCAGGGTTAACTTCATGACAGGCTGTGTCAGATTTTCCTCTTTTTAAAGATTTCTGAGTCAGACAAAGCTTGTCTGCAGATCCAGCCCCAACATGCCAGGTGATTGACACGTTATCCCCAGGCTATGATCTGCTACGATCAAGCGGAGCACTTGCACGAGCCTTTATCTTTTATCCATGATTGCAGGACACTTTAGCTCCTTTCACCAGATTCTAAACCCCTACTGCAGTGCCACCTCTTCAGGCAGAGGGGATGTGACAGGTGTGGGATGTCCTGCCTTGCTCCCAGTGCCATTCAGCAGGGAGGGAGGGGAGCTGGTACCGTTTCTGCAGGAAGTCTTTGGTGGTTGCCAGGATGTAGCTCTCCACGTTGTGCCCTGTCAGGTTGTAAAGTGTCCGTGTGGAGAAGGTCCTTCTGTGAGGGGGAGTGTAGTTTGTCTGTGGACATATCTGAGGGGAGACAAACAAAGGAAGACTTTAGTGTTTGTGTTTTAACTGAAACTCACCACATTAGGACAAGATCGAGAGCCTGCCATGGCAGCATTCTCCTCCTGAGCCTCATTCCTGCAGAGGCTGCTCCTTCCCAAGCCAGGGTGCACAGGCACCCATCCCTGCACACTGTCCCCAACACATTCAAGGATGTGCTTAAAAACAACCTCTGCTTAAACCTACCCTTCAGTTCTACTGGCATCAGTGGGACCTTGAAATGTGCTTCATGCTACGTAGGAAGATTTTGGCTGAATTAAGGCTGATCCTACTTAGCAGAGTGACTGCACAGACAACTGCAGAGGGCAAAACAACTCACAGAGCAGAAAACTCTGTGGTGGCCTCAAACTCTCATCTTCCATTTCTCATCAGCTACACTCTACATTTCTGCTTTACTGTCAGTCACTGGAAATGTTTTCCTGGGCTTCAGAGAAACCTTGAATTAGTCCTGAATATATAATTTAACATGCTGAGGGCCAAAGTCACAGAAGTGTTTCATGAGGTTGAAGTGTCCTCCCAGACAGCATGTTGGCTGCTTCCTTCAGCTCATCCATAACAAAAGCCCTGGACTCCCCCATTGTGCACCTGTTCATCTGAATACACAAAATAGCTTCCTCCATGCTGAGGAACACCTGCCTGTGCCTGCTAGAGGTGAGAATCAGCTTTGAACATTATCCCAGTTTGCTGGAGAAATTATGCCAATACTTTTAATGATGTGAAATTAAGTGTATGTCCAGAAAACTGCACAAAATAGCTGCATTTTAAAGAATGACTAGAAATGTTCAACTAAGTACATCCTTTATGTTAACAGGCATCACATTGTGCCATGAGTTTATTTGCTATGGCAAAAGGTGAGGATAGGTGAGCACTGGAGGGAGGAGAGCTCAACCCCAAACTGAACTGTAAAACTGTAACATTCTTGGGGCAGAATCTGCCTTTTCCCTATGTGCATGCAAATCCCAGCAGTGCCCATATCTGGCTCTGTAGGTAGCACTGTAATGCAAATAATTAATATTATTCATCGTTAATATTTAGAACAAGCAGCAGATCTAGACTTTACATAAAGTTAAATTCTGAAGAGCAAGCAGCAAAAGTAGCTGTGATTTTGTATAGTGACAGTGCTTGTATAAGATGAAATCTTCCTCTTGAGCACATGCTCACCTCTGTCAAAAGGGACAATCATACAACACTCAAAAACACCATTAAACCTTTTCCCAGCATGGGGAGCAAGGCAGGGGTGTTAGGGTGTGAATCTTCTGAGGATGCTGTTTCCTTTCCTGTCCCCAAACTGGTGCAGACAGTGGTTATCCAGTGTACAAATTCAACAAGGCCAAAGAGAGACAGGAGGACTTGGAATGCTGAGTCCTTAGCATCATCCCAGCCCATAAAACCACTCCCAACAAACAGGGCCCCCAGTTATCCCCAAGCCCCCTCACTTTTGGGTTTATCCAAGTTACCTGGATGCCATCTGTGCAGTTGCAGGCAGAATACTTAGTTCTCTGGTTTCCACTGGTAACCCACTGGCCAAGCATGTCCTCTGTTAAACACTGCCTGAAAAGGAACACATTTTCCTCTGAGGCTCTCTGTGCTCAGGTGTGCAAACGAAGCTAATTGCTGTCATGTTTAATGACAGCAAGGCTGGCAGTTGAGCAGCTCCAGCAGAAAAGCAGAGCTTCTTGTCAGCTCTGGGTGGTTCAGGGAATCCCCAGCCTCCTGCTGCCTCCCGTGCCCCTTGGCAGAGAGCCCTCCCTGCTGCTCCCTGCGCCTGGATTCACTCTGCTATCAGATGGAATCCAGGCACCACTTCATTCCTACAGCAGACAGTGCAAGGAATTGGCACTCAGAGGCCAAAAGCATCTGAAACCAGCCCAGAAATAAGGGCTATTGTTGTGGCAATCCCTGGGCACTCCTGTGATGGGCTGTATTGCCTGGGCAGTCTCTGCAAACACCCAGGGTAAATATTTGCCTGCACGAGTGTTCAAGTCTGCCAAGGATTTTACCATGCTGAGAATTTATCTGCAAAGCCCAAAACAAACCAGCCCCCATGGCACAGCTTCTAGCTAGAGGTAACAAATGCTGTGCTGAGAACTGGCTGTGTGGGCTCACGTTATAATTGGAATTACTGGGGCAGCAAGGACCACTTCCCAGAGAGGAGAATTGCTCGTTTTCATCCTGGCATCCTGCCACCACCAAAGCTGCTTCCTTATCACTCCTAATAATGCAGGAGTCCAGTGCATGAGAATTCTGCCTTTGATCAAAGATGGTTATTAAGGTCTAATGGCTAATAGTGTCATGCCAATTCTCTTGCAGGTTTGGAGTTTAAGTGGAAAAAACCCCAAGAACTACTTACGAATTGCTTTCGTTCATGCACGTGTTATCCGTCCCAGGGAAATCCAGCATGGAAGAAACTAAAGCAGCTGTGGTTTCATTAAAATTCCTAAGATTTAATGAAGAAAAACAGAAAACAGAAAAAGGTTCAAAGAACTTCCACTACCACTGTGCAGAGGAAAACTGTGTTTGAATGAAACAGGATTTAAGATGTTGAATAATTGAGTATTTGTGGCAGCAGCACTGAAGGGCATGCAGTACATGAGGACTGTCACACAGGTTTGAAAGGATCCCTCATCCCCTCAGCTGCTCCAGGGATTTGCTGCCTCTAGAACCAAGCAATGTACTTTTGGACAATCAAGTTTCTCTTTATGGGAAAAAAAAAATCTACTGCAATTTCCAGGCACTGCTTGCAGCCCTGTCTCAATCAGTTCTCTCATCTGTGACATCCACTTGGTTTTGACCATTCAAGAAGATTGGTTCTGCCCCAGCTCTCCAGCAATGATCCAAATGGAGAAGCAGGGAACATTAGGAACAGAGGACTCAGACATGCAGCTCTGGCTCATTGTCCCATCTAGCAGGACTGAAGTGGAAAGGTGTGAGGAATCCTGGGAAGAACACCTAGAGATGGCTTTAGAGCTAAATTTTGTATTTCTGACTTAGAGCTGAGAATTACTGGAGAAAGAAAGAGGTTCACAACAGGAAAACCAAATGATACCAGTTACAGCTGTTGTGGTAATGGGGTTTTTAAGGACAATGAAATAATCCAGTGGTGACATCCTAATGACCCTGGAAAAGCACATGCTCTTCCAATTGCCTGTGTGCCTTGGACCAGCAGGGCCTGGCCAGGAAAGCATGTCCTGTGCTAACAGAGAGGAGGGAAATGCTCACAAAATGGATAGAATTTGATCCCAGAATTGTAATGCTGGAGGCAACTGACGTGGGTACCTCATTTCACACTGGGGGAGGAGCATATATGTATACATTAAGAAAATCCCTATGGCTGCTCCAGGGCTGAAGGACTGCAGTGGGAAACACCAAGAACATTCCTTGGACATTTCCTAGTTAAATCCAACTGAGAGGTTGTTTTGCTGAAGCTTTCTGGTCTGACCCAAGCCATCTCCTCAGAGATCCCTTGGGAACAGGGTTTCTCTGTGTTGTCTGCACAATAGCTGTCTGCAGTGTAGGACACTGGCTGTGCTCAGAAACAGCCCCGAAGGGCTCGCTCTGAACCAAGGTGAGACCCCGAGGAGCAGCACTCACCCAAAAAAGTCTGCCTGGTCAGCTGTGCCATACAGGGAGGGGGACAGCAGCAGCTCGGGGTACTCGGTCTCCTTGGTCCTCAGGGTCCCCAGGCCCATGGCAGCCATCACGAAGAGCACGGGGAGGATGACCTGGGCGATGAAGCCGCGGACGTCGCGGCGGGTGTGGTGGAACCTCTTGATGAACAGGGCTGAGGTTCTCTTCAGCAGCAGCGGCAAACCCCGCAGGCTCTTGGACCTGATCAGGAGCTGGTCTGGGCACAAAGGAGGGCAACGTGGTCATGGCTCAGCGTTTGTGCAACGCAGGGAAGTGATGGTTACAGCACTCTGGGAGGGTATTTCAATTCCTGCACACATTTACAGATGGCAAATCCAAACTACTAAGGTGGAACAAACACAGGATCCAGTCATAAGCTCATGTAACACCGGTATTTTGTTAAATTTCAAATGTGTACGTGTAGTGACTTTCAGTGTGAGACCTTGCAAGAGGAACACAGGCTTCCAGATGAAATAAGTTATCTACATCCTCCAGCTGCAATTCACAGGGGAAACGTATTTTTCCTTTAGATTTGCAAAATTTTTCTGAAACTTTTCATAATTTAAAAAGCAAGTCCTCAGAAAAATGAATAGCAAAGTTAATCCTGAAATAAGAAAACAAGCACATGCCACTGGGCCTCTTGCATGGACAGGGTTTGTGGTATACTAGAAGCAGAGCCAAATCCTGTGCCAGCTATTCTTCTTTATGAAATATTAACCTATATAATACACCATGAAGCAAATCCTTTTCAGCCTTTCTTTAAGGGTGAAACAAAACACTTTTCTACATAAGTGACTGTTTACAGTAACATTTACAGTGCAGGTCAGCTTTGAGAAGTACAAAAACACCTCTGTGTTGTCCCTTGGATGCCTCCCTGACTATAAATGGTATATTTAAAAGTACAAAACAATGCTTCTAACCCAAGAAAGCATTGCAGCCACGTATGTCTCATTTTTGGGTTGGGCCACCTTTAGGAGGTCTCAAACCCCCAGGGGTAGTGGTGTAGCTTGGTTCTCTTCTGAATTTTCTGCTCTCTTGGGCTCCTTTACCAAACTGCAATGACTGGGGCACAGCAAAAAGCAGCAAGGAGGACCCAGCTCAGAAATGTGCTGCTTTTCCAACAGACTAAGGGATTTCCACGAAGTTTCATTCCAATTCTACTAGTTATGGGGAAATAATCCTCCACATCTATTAGGGCAATTACTTTCAGAGGTACACATTTACTCTTTCACCCACATGCTGTATTGGATTAGATTAAACCCTGGATCAATTTAAAGGAAGGCAGATGCAAACAAAACCCCTTTAGTAATTTATCCTGTGATTCAGACTCTTCCAAAGCAGGGGATATCTAAAGGACTGATGAGTGCTGTATTTCCAGTGATTTATAGGGTTTGTGATTCCTGGCTGGGTGAAATGTGGTTTTCAACAAAGAAAGAAGACAGGGAGTTCAAATCAGTCCATCTGTCAGTGTTTGCATCTGCAGTAAATCTGGAATAAACCCTGTAGGTGATTGAGTACCATCTCTTTCTGTGAAGGTGTCTGTGCTCAGAGACATTTCATCACCACCAGTGTGACCACTGACTCCAGGCAGCTGATGGGGCAGCGCAGCATCTTCTTGCTGCTCCTTCACAAGCTCTTTTGTCAGATTGAGGAACACCTATGGACCAAGAAAATACGAAGGAAAATTTGTCCAAATGACTCCATTTACCAAAACAATTACCAGAATCCACTCTCCTGCTTTGTAGCTGTAGTTGGTGCAGCAGTTATGTACTATAATCCTCTTTCTATTCCCTTTGTGCTCAATGAGAGAAATTAACTTTTTTTTTCTGTATAAAATTGTTGTCCAGCTCCTTGTCACCTCCTGTCTCTGTTCTGCTGCAGCAGTGGAAACTCAAACTTGTTTCCCTGGGTTATTCACCCTCCAGCTCCTGACAATCCCCCTGCCTCCATGCTGGGAGTGTGCAGTCATGGCACCCGAGCTGCACGCGGGACATGATGTACAACTTATTCTTGCTGCCTTAGGAAGACAGCTTAAAAGAGAGCAAGGAATTCTGAGCAGGAAGGCAACAATCTCCCTCCCTCCCTTCTGCAAGACAAGGGTCATCACTGCTCATCATTTACTTTTTACTTCTGATGCAATTAAATGTGTTTATTTGACCAGAGATTTCCCATGGGCAGAAAGGTGCCCGTGTTACTCTCTCCTAAGTCTAACTCCAGTGCCTCATTTTCTGGGTAAAACAGCAAAAGGCTGTCAGCAAGGTGAGACAGTGCATTAGTGTATGTACAGATTTATAGATGCATCTACACACTCATGTGTACCTAAGTGTAACCCCTTCCTCCCTGCCTGAAACCCTCACGTAACCCCTAACATGCCCAGAGAGCAGAGCCACACAGTGCTGTGAAATTAATCTCCATGACATTTCAGCAAATCCAGCAGCTCCTGAGCTCATACCTCTTCCACAGTTGTGTTGGAAATCCCGTAGCAACCCAGGTGGAGATCATTCAAGCTGGTGTCCAGGGCTCTGAGAAGGGCCTGGTAGGCCCCTGACACTGTGGACTTGAAGGGGGGAAGCACGTAGACAAGCTCTCCACCAATATCCTCCTTGAGATAAGCCTCTGGGAGATAGGACTGGATCAAGGAGGTCACTGCTGTGGTGTCACATTCCTCTATCATGTTCTGAAAAAGGAGGAAAACACTCTGTGGTCACTGAAAAGGTTGTAAGGTCAACCTTCCTCTTGCAGGACTTAGCCCAAGTCCTGTCCCAGAGCATAACTGGTAAGTGATTTCAGTCCAGCTATCCAACACGTCAGGGTAAATATCAAAAGCAGATGAAAGTGGGTTTCTGGCCCTTGAAAAAGGGACATGTGACACTCTCCATCCACAGCCTCATCAGGTTGGGCTGAATCAATCACTTTGCACTGCTAGAGGTTTGTAGTACAACAGAGAAAAAGCCTGGCCACCGGAGAGCTTAACGTGGCTGCCAGCACAAACTCACTCTTTTTCCCATGAAAATGGGGCTTGCTCATGGGTCTTTTTCCATTTTCTGTGTCCAGTGCCAGCAGTCTGGAAGGGGGGCTGGTCTCTCGTGGTATCTGTGTGCTAGGGCTACCAAGAGCACTGTAATAAATGCCAGCAAGTGCAGAGTTCCCCACTCCCTACAAGCAGAACACTTTGCCCCAGGCCAGACACTATGGATGGGCTCTTCCATCTGCTTTATTCCTCTGAACTCCAGAGTTCACATTCTGCACCCAGCCTTGCCTGTAACCTTCAAGGAGACCCTGTTCTTTTTCAGCAAAGCAGAGCAATGACATTCCTGTTTTCACAAGGCCACAGAGGTCACTCAGCTCCTGCCCATACATCCTTCAACCAGCCCTGATGACTTCCTTGGAGACAGAGCTTCCAGGAGCTCTAGGACCAGCTCACAAACCTTCTTTTTGGTGAGTGTCAGGTGGTAGCCATCCCCAAAGGTCTCCTTGAGGTAGAAAGGTGAGCCACAACATTTGAGCCCTCCATGCTCTAGGAAGGCGATCCGGTCGCTCAGAACTTCTGCTTCGTCCAGGTGATGTGTGGAGAGAATGATGGTTCTGCCTGGAACACACAGTCACCACAGAATGAACACCTGGTTTTATGGCAAAACTGGGTTTTAGAAGGATTTGGAGTATTTTCTTTCCTTTCTCAAAAACTTCTGTATTTCCCTACACAATGATATCATCAATATAATTGCAGGGGTTCCAGAGCTTCCCCATGCTCTGGATCAGTCCATGACAAGTAAGTCCACATTGTTAAAACAATACAATGAATGTTTATAACCCTTTTCTTTTATCACATTCTGGTCAGATCTGTTCTTATCTCAACAGTGAGACAGGTGAAAGCCTCGCTGGATGAGGGGACACAGAGTATCAGGTGAAAATCAACTGCATTTTTTGGTAATTATTACTGAAATTGGATGAAAGGCAACAAGACAGAGGAATTTTACAGTATTGTAAGCTAGCTGTGTTCTGTGGTGAAGTTATTTTTTAAATGACTCTGTGAATTTACAGAAACCAACCAGGATGCACCCTCCAGAATTGCAAAATCCCAGCCTCCCAAAATTTGTTCTCTCTGGCCTCCAAAACCCACAATGCAAAGCCATTGGTACCACCTTTGTAAAGTGACAAAAATCACCTTTGTCCCTGGGCAACATCACTCATCACAGTACCTTTCTTATTCTTGGAGATGATTTCCCAAATACTCCTCCGGGAGCACGGATCCACCCCTGTGGTTGGCTCATCCAGAATCACCACCCTGGATCCCCCCAGGAGAGCAATAGCTATGGATAATTTCCTCTTCATCCCCCCAGACAGGGTGCCAGCCAGCTTGTGACGATGGCTGTACAGCCCAGTCTCCTTCAAAGTCCTGGAAAACAGAGGGAAAACAACCCCCAAAAGTTGTCCTTCAAGCATCTTTTCCAAGCAGGGAATCTGAAAATACCTGAAAAAACTGTAACTGCAAATGAAAACCTGCTCAAGTTATGGACTGCTCTGCTGAGTGGTCACAGTGTAGAGTCACCCTGCAGCTCAGTCGTTGGGATTTTCATTTAAAACATTTTTGAGGATGTTTTCAAAGTTTTCATCTGACAAGTCAAGGTTAAAGGCTCAACCCCATCAACTGAGACACCAAGATCCAAACTCCCTGGGATGTTCTGGCTGCTTCATTTCTCTGCAGAACCAATAAAGCCAACATCATCTTTCTGACTGGTTGATTAAATCTCTTCCCAGGGAAAACTGTAAAGCAGTGAGAAGTAGACCCTTAGGCCTATAAATTCATCTCCAAATAATTGCCACAGCAGCCTGTAGACCCCCTGGAGAAGAGATATTGTTTTCTTACAGCATAGGTATCAATATATTCCTCTAGTCAGAGCAAGGCATCATTTGAACCCTAAGCTGGAGCTGCAACAAGACCTCCAATCCATGATTTTGAGCTTTGCAGGGGCACTGGCACCACCACACAACAATTTTGACAGCCCTCTCTCCCTTCTCCCACCCTGCCAATTTTATACCTCTTCACTTCTTGGTAGAGCTCCTGTTTGCTGCAGTGAGGGACTTTGATGTAGCCATAGAGCAGCAGGTGCTCCTTGGTGGTGAGGTAGTTGAAGAGCACGTTGTGCTGCATGCACACCCCCATGTTCTTCCTGATCACCTCCTGGTCAGTCCTGATGTCTTTGCCATACACAAAGATCGTGCCTGATGATGTAGGGAACAACCCAGTCAAAATAGATCTGAAGGAAAAATAAATAGAAAAGGGAAGTTAGAAAAAGGAGGAAGCCACGGGTAATTCTTTCACGTGGCCTTGTAGCTGTCACCACTTCCAAGGTTTCCTTGTATCCCCCTCCCACTCCTTCCAGCCAGACACCACTGCCCACTGTGTGCCCTGCTGCCCAGCCATGCTCTGGCAGAGCAGAAGCCAATTAACATCCATGGATCTGTGGGATTGCAAGGGCAAGCTCCAAGCTCACCCTGGCTACTCCTCACCTCTACTTTTCCCTGCTTCAGCCTCCTTCTCCCTAGGTCAGACCACTGCATATCCCACACACTCAGGAATGCCCTTGACTTCCAGTTTAATTACTGGGAATTCATAAAATGCAGCTACTCTGATTTCTGGGGTTTGCCTGGAGCATCCAAACAGCCTCATATTGTAGCCACAGCTGAGACTGAAAACCACCTCTTTGTCTGACTAATCACAGCAGAGCATGGAAACCTGATTTCACTGCCATTATTCAAGAGAAATGGGAGAGGACTTCTCAATGAGACACCTCACAGTGGGCAGCACTTTCATCTACCTCAAGCAAATAATCACCCACCAAGCAGGAGCTGAGTCAAACTCCCTCTCCTCAGAATAACCACTTGCACATTACAGCTCATTTTTGGTGCTGTCCTGCAGGGACTAAAGGGAGAAGATGCATCTCAGACTGCCCTTCACCTTTGCAGAGTTTTTCTCTCTCCTAGGACTTTTAACCATCATTTAAAAGCAGTAATTTGTGACCTTATTCAGGATTTGAAGCCTGTGCTAAGTTTCAGGAAGGTTTTATACTTTTCTGCATATCACCTTTGCTACACTTTGCAAACAGAATATGAGGTGAATTGATAATAAGCTGAGGTGAAGCACACATCTGTCTTACTGATTTTGGCTCTTCTGAGGCTTCTATTTATCAGCTTAATGTTCCTTTCAGAGATATGCACATATATATCAGTGGAGAAATCAAGTTCTACAGGTCTGTTTTAGTGCTGTTATCTAACAAGTCAAATAATAATTTATAAACAGCAAGGCTGAAAGGCCAATGCATTAATCCCCTGCCATTCCAGCCCAGCCAACACATGACTCTGTACAGCTGAAGTGTATCTTTATTAAGTTTTCTTGCAAGTATCACTTCAGCTTTGGTGTGTGCACGAGCTCCCCACAGCTTCCAGAACACCCTGGCCTCAGGCCATGGAACAAAACACCTGAACAGCTGCTGTGCTGTGTATCCCAGGTATCTCACCAGATAAAAAAGCATGCTCCTAAGCAGAAAAAGACCTTTCAGAACCTAAAGATTTCTAACAGATGAAGGAACTCCTGAGGTCATCCACGAGCAAGATAAAACTACATGAGGGACTTGGCCTAGTGAAGCACCTTCCTCAGTCTCCTGCTGCTGCACAGCCCCACCACACCCCACAGGATAAAAAAGGGCTGCTTTAAAGGATACACACATGGTTGTAGTTTTCCCAGCTCCGTTGTGTCCCAGCAGGGAGGTGATATTCCCTTCATAAAAGTTGAGGCTGAGGTTGTCCACTGCAGCTTTGGATCCATAAACCTTTGTTATGCCGTGGAGGGAGACTCCCAAGGTGAGGTCAGTAGGCTCTGGTTCCACGTGGGGGTGGGGGGCACCTTTGACACAAAGAGAAGGGGCAGGGGCAGTTACTGCAGTGCAGCAGGTGTTGTGCTCCTTTTCTCATCTCAGAGGAAACCAAAATACAGCAAAGGCAGGTGCCTTCCAGCCAGGAACACTGAGAACATGTCACCAGATCTGTGCCATTTTGAGCTCTCTGGGTTTTTTTTCTTTTTACTTCTGAAGCTTCTAATAACTCCTGACAACAGGCATTAATCACTTCTGAAAAGGTCTCATATTTAGGTGTTTCAGAGCATCTAACTTTATTTATACTAAACAAGCACAGAAAATTAGAGGACATGAAGCAAAACTACAGAGTTATTTTCAGCTAGGTGGAACCAGCAAGCTTTTATGCATGATCTCAACATTTTACTAAATATTTAAAGACATAAGCAAGGAAGCACACGTGCCCTTTGCCAAGTGGAAACTTGTATTTGCTTGCCCAAAGAAAAGTGTATTTCTACACAGAGAGACAGGCATGGAAGGTAACTGCCCAACTACAACAGACACAAGTATGTGTGTGACAAATCAGTACTGACCCTCCACAGCAAATAGGAAGAACAAATCTAATTTAAGGGCCAGGTCTCTATTCATGTGAGTAACAGCTTTCAATTTTTCCTGTGCTTCAAAATAACAATCAATGGTGTTTTCTGAGTATGGCGCCCCTTTACAAACTTGGCTGTGTTTACCCAAAATATAAGTTATTATTGCTACCCCCTTCTAGTATCCACATACATATCTTATTGGGGAGGGTGACTTCTTTCCTTAACATCAGCTTGGAGAAGAGCAGGCCTCTTTGTTTCTCACTCCAGAAGGGCAGGTAGCTGTTGTATTCAATCCAGTAAGATGGAAGCAGTGGGAAGTACCAGGGAGCAGCCATGCCATATCTACCTGCAGGAACAGGAGTCTCACTCAGGTATCTGTTTCTCAGGAAGTGCCACTGTTGGGGTGCACTCAAAATAGCAAAAAATTAACTTCACAGAGATTTTTTGATATGCTCATGCACTACCAGGACTTGGTAGAGAATTTTTCTGATTGGCACAATAGGAAGCACTCACTAATTTGTTATTCTGAGTAACTCCATAGCTGGAGGGCAGGAGAACTTTACATTTTCCACTGGGTAGATTTCCGTATGCCAGTGGACAGCTTCATTAGGTGGGGAAGAAAAGCAAAAGACAAATGTACTGGCTCTTGCCCAAGGCAGGAATTACTTTTTGAAACCAAATGATGTAAGTAACACAGCTTAAAATCACTCAGCTGACAAATGCAGTCTAACATGCTCCACTCTCACCCACCAGACTGCAAGACTCCACTCTCACCACACCCTTCTGTGTCCTTGGCTTCAGCTTCTTCAGGACACCCACCTACCCATGTGATAGGCTGAGAAACCCTAATTCTGCCTTGCTCTGCTCTCTCTCAGTGCCATTAACAGGCTCAGACATCCACAAAGTCGTGCTCCCTTTGGTCTGGGACAGAGTGTGTGCACTGTCCCACTGCCTCAGCCAGCTCTGTGCTCATTGTTCTCCAAAAGAGATGCTACAGCACCACCCTCAAAGCTTTGCATCCTTACCTGGGAAAACATTCCTTATGTACCAGCCCAGGATGAAGTAAATGAAGGAGTCTATCAGAATGAGCCAGCACATCCAGCCAAAGGAAGTGTTGTCTCCAATCATTGGGGACTTGTACATGTTGTCCCACTGCAGTCCTGCAGAGAGGAATTGAGAAATGCAATCAGAACCCCTCTCAGCCAGTGAAATATCACCCCCAGGAGAGCTCAAAGCCTGGCTCTGTCTGCCATGAACTCACCTATGCCCTGTGCCTCGTAGCGAGCAATGTATTGACTTGCATAACTGAAGGCAGTTGGAGACAACAGGCTCTGGGGGATAAAGCAAATTGAAAACAAGAAACATTTGAATTAGTCTCAAAGAGAAGTCAGCTCAGTCAAACAATTGGGTACCTCATTGAGTTAGTCCAATAGCCAGAAAAATGAGTGTTGGGTTTGTTTTTTTCCCAGCAGTCACAAGGAGCACTGGACCAGGCCTGTGATGGGAAGTGCTACCTGGTGACAGGCTGAAATGTCTCCTTAGAGCTTGACTTTCTTTTGCTCCCACACCCAGGATGCAACCTCCTCCCTCATACAGGGCTTTATTCTATGCTTTTGAAATACAGCAGTGCTTGAGAATTACCTCATGGAGCCATGTGCTTAATTCTTTTACCACTTGCATTAACAAATGTCATTTCCTGAATTTGGTGACTCAAAGGAAACGAGTCTGGTTTCTGGAACCTAACACCTACCTACTCTGCTCCTTGGTAAGAAACAAGGCTTTATACCTTTTTTACATTTTTTTACATACACATGGGAGTCCATGGGTAGGAATTTGAGACACAGGAAGCCAAAGGATGATCTGAGGCAGCAGTGAGCAGAGCCAGCCCTGCTACCCAAACCCCTTACTGAGACAGCCTGGTTTTTCAGAGTGGGTGAAAGCAGCCCATTTTCCTTTGCAATTCCAAAGGGGAAAGTACATAGCTCAAACTACTGTGATTCAGCTGGCAGGTGGGAACTCACTAAAATTCCACAAGTAGTGCCTTCAGTCGGGGGACACAAATAATTCCAGGTGTCCCTCAAACAGGCCATGGCCAACTCTCCTACCGTGCCTGTCAACACCCACTGGTGGAATTCAGAAAGGCTCCCAACTCCTGTGTGTTTGGGACACGAGATACAGTAAGAGCTGGAGTGTTCTGAGGTCCCTGCCTCTGGAAATATGGAGAAGCAGAACTCACCAGGAGGCTCTTGACAGAGAAGCTCAAGTGGTTCTCGATGACGAGCAGCACGATGAAGGGGAAGAAGGTGAGGATGTACACGAGGCTGCCCACCAAGGCCGCGATGTTGGTGTTGTTGAAGAAAACACTGATGAAGTAGCTCATGGCTATGATGGACAGGCTGTAGTCCATCAGGTACAGGAACAGGAGCGCCGTGTCTGTTTTGGGAAGGATCTCACCCACTTTCAGAACAACAATGAGGAAGGTGACAGTGATCAGGAGGAAGATGGCACACTCGATGAACCAGGCGATGAAATGGCTGCTGGCATTGACACCCATCATCTTCATGTACTGCAGAGAGGAAGGTAAAAATAACAATCATAAGTGGCATTTGAGAGAAATGAAGAGATCTTTCTGCTGATATTGAATGATTTCTTTTTCCAGCTTCTGGGCAAGGCCTGCACCAGACCATGCTCATTCTATCCAGGGACAAGCCACGCACTCCCATTTCAGGAATGCCCAAGGTTTGCAAAGCAGTGTGTTGGAAAAGAACAGCCCAGACAGGACCTGCAAGGATCAGGGGTCACAGCCCACAGGCTCCAAAGCAGCTTCTGGTCTTAGATTTGTACATTTTTTAAAGCCTTTTGGTTATTTTTCTAAATAAAGATAATCGATCCAGTGGCTTAAGCTTAAAAGCTCTCAATTGTCTTTGAAAGCAGACCTTTCTCACACAGCCCCAAGACAAAAAATAACAGCTAAATTACTATGGTTAGAAGGAAGAAATATTAATTTATATTAGCTGATGATTAATTCCTCATACTTGCGTAAAACTGTAAATTTGTATTGACAAATCCAGAAGAAACTACAGATGCTGGTGTCTTCTTGTGGATTATTACACAGCTAAAAAGATTAGTGATGCCCTGGTCCTTGGAGACAGTGAAAATGGTTGCCTAAATTAGAGTAGGGGGCTGCCAGGGAGCACACACTGGGGTTCATTCATTTTCCATCTCATCACAGGTCAGAGTGTCCTTTCTTGGAAGTGTCTTTGGTGAATCAGTATTTGTTTCCATGGTGTTGGATAAAAAACAAATCTGCTCAAAGCTTTTGTTGCTTGCTGAAGCTTAGTTTGACAAAAGTTCTTTGCTGTTCATCTCTGTTGACAGTGATCACACTGAAAACCTGAGTTAATTTAATAAATTCCCAATGTCTCAATGTCATTTCTTTTCCATCAGGCAACCTGAATGAAGAACTTCACATCAGAGGAGCTGATGTAATATGTAGCACCTTCTGAAATATTAAGTATAATAACTTCAAGGATAGGAAATAAGTCACTTTTCATGTCTTTGTCCCCAGTAGGTATGACTCAAAGTCAATTTTTAGAGAGCTTTAAATCTCCAGAAACCCTGTAATTTTGTGAGGTGCCCATGTTTCCTGTGTTCAGCACTGCAAAGCAATATTCCCTCCACGTGAAGGGCAAACACCCTGCATTTCCATGGCTTTGAGCTTGGTTATAATGTCAGAATTCACACACTGCAGGTCAAACAATAGGTACCTGGAATATTTTCCTTAATGCTTGTTTTGCTCCATTTAATACTGAACATCAGACACACTAACCACGAGTAAGGAAAATCTGTTTATAATTCTGCATGGCCCAGAAAGTTTCCCCATACCTCATAAAGCCTCAGATCTTTCTCCTGAACAAGTGTTTTAACAAAATCAGCTATAAACAGCACCCAAGCAGCCATCAGAGCAAATGGAAGAGAGTAGGTCACGCTGGTTAAGAACCTGTAAAAAGCAAAAGCAGGCTTTAGCTGAATATGAAATGTTCTGGGGATTAAGGCTTTATACAAGAATATATTTTTCAGAACAATACTCTGGCACAGGAAAAGACATGCTTATATTTCAAAATGTGGAGTAAAATTAATAATTACCAAAAAAAGACTCCTTTGCCATTGCATTGGATTTTCTATTCATCAAATTCCTGACTACTCAGAATCTTTTTTTTTTTTTTTTTTTTTAAGTTGCAGAGGGATTTCCTTGCTCAGCAGCACCATTGGCAGGAGCAGGAAGTGCCATGGGCAGTGGCATCTCCTGGCTCTCTCATGGGCTGCATTCCATTTGGAAACCTCACAGCAACCAGCCATAATTCCCAGTTCTGTTCACAGATATAATGGCCAAATTTCATGATCAGGCCATATTTCCTGGTGTTGGAGTCTGGATGTGCTTTCCTACAGATTGTCTGTCCTACCACCCCACAGGACAGGCAGACCCAGGGCACATTTCTTGGCTCCTCATTTTAATTAAAACCTTCTGCCAGTGCCAAATGTATGAAGAAAAAAACAAAACAAAAACAATGGTCAACAATAAATTTCTCCTTTTGCCATGGAAAGCAAGTTTTTATAGCAGGAGATCCCCTTCATTGCATCTGCAGGGCTTATGCTTTCCTCCTTAATTTCTAAACCTGGCTTAAAACCCATAATCAGTGTTATTCCTGGAATAATGTACAATAGCACTGAGAAATGAACATTCTATTTGTTTTCAAATCTTTTTTTACCTGTATAGCTGAAAATTTCCTATAAACCAGCATTTTAGGAATTTCTTCCATGCAAATGAAGCCTTATTTATAAAGAACCAGGAAAGGCTCCTAAAAATTCAGCATAGCCCAACACCTCTTGTGTACTGGTTTATATATAGAGATATATATTTCCCCCTTTCCTTTACAGTATGATAACTGTGCAATAACAATCAATAAGCAGGCACTTTGTGATGACTTCTGCTGGATGCAAATCCAGAGCCTTGAGGAATTTTAATAATTGAGCAAACACATCCCTCTGAACCTGGGCTGGGGAGGGAAACCTAAAGGCAAGTGGTTTTCCCAGCAGCCCAAGAACAAAAAGGAGCAGACAGCACTGGAGTCAGTGCTTCCAGCAGCCAGTTAATCACTGCACAAACCCCTCTCTCAGCAATAAGCCAGGAATTTGCTGCAGAACTGGGTTTGGATGCTTCCTGCCTGTGTCCATGCTGCTGCCCTGAGGAGAGGTTATAGGTGCCCAGCTCTCTTCAGTGACAGCTGACACAGGAGATTAACAGGTCTGCTGTGGCTCCTAAATGGTATCTTATAGCTCCCAAAAAATCTTTTGGCTCATGTAGTTGGCATGGAGGTTTTTCAGTAGGAAAAGCTCCTAGGTCCAGCCTATTCTTTTGCTCTGAGGGAGATCCTCAGTCAGGGCACAGTGACTCTCACATCTATCAATACTTCCTGCTGACCATCCTCCAGTGCTCCCTGATGGACACTGAAATCCCTTCCTTGTGTGTTTTCCACTCAGTTTGGCCACTGTAAAGCTCATAAACCTAGGCACCCTTTTTTCCCCCCAATAAATCCATTTTGTAAGTTCTACTGCATTGTCTGCATGTGAACACCTGCAGAACAAGCCAAGACTAGCATATAACCCAAGTTCTGCCAACTCTCAACCCCACTATGTGAAGTAAAATGAGGGCAGGGAGTTTTACCTGCTGTAAAACCTACAGTTACCACCACAATCCAGGTATAGAGCACCAAAACCAAAAGATTAGGCAAACTAAACAGAGCATCTTAGAGTAAAAAATTCCCTCTTTTGTTCAGCCCCTTGAGAAAAAACCCCAACTGCTCAGAATTAAATTATTTTTATGCTACTTGGGCATGGTATTAAGGAAACCAGCACAGCTGGTGACCTCCACCAGTCAGACCAGATGAGTTGACACAAACCATGAAGGCAAAAGGCACCCAAACTTACATATCCTTGTTGTAGCAGGGGTAAGGCATGGCCTGGACCTGAACAGCTATTTCCTCTGGCTTCTTGCCAGTCTGCAGTTCAATAATGGCCCTTTCAATGCTGTCCTGGATGTAAATAAAGGCCCGGCTGTAAATCTGGCTCTGGGAGGTGGAGTTGTGCGGGCCCACGGTCCAGATGCGCTCCCGGATCCTGTTGGTGGTCTGAGTGATCCTGCTGCTCATTCGGATGGTGTAGTTGAGCACAGGAGGGAGGGACAGGCCCCCATGAACTGAGTGTCCAGGGCTTGAAGGCAGCCTGAAAATGATACCTGGGAAAAGAAAGGGAAAAGGATTTCCTTTGGAGTTGACAGCACGGGAGCAGCACACGCAGATATGTAGGAACTCGTCATTTTTACAAAGCTTCTTCACAGAAATGTTTCTATCCAGAGCATTTTTCCTGATTATTCCATATATAAAACATATGATAGAATGGAGGACAAACAGAGAAGAAAACTGCTACTATGGGAAAGGACAAATATTACCAGGGTTTGAAGTTCCAAGAGAAGCAGAAGTTTCTATCTACCCCTCAATTATAAAGTATAAAACCAAACAGGTCACAGGATTTATGTGTAAATTCTATTGAGGGCCTTCTTTAAATATTAAGATATATTAATGATACAAATGTATGTTCCTATTTCCTGCTCCCTCCACCCCTCTCTGCAGTTTGATCCCACAATCCAATCCCACAAGTGTGAAAAGTGTGACTCAGAAGACCCAGTACACCATTATGGTGCTTGGCTGGAATATCTCAAGTGATTTGTGAACTTCTAATAAATTGAATTGTCTCATATTTGGACTTGAGGATCTTAAAGGTCTTTTCCAACCTGAATGATTCTGTGATACCTTTCTTGATTAAAGCACCTTTTCCTGTAGGAGCTTGAAAGGAAGTGGCTGCAAAAAGATCACCTTGGGGCAGTGGGATTTTATTCAAACTGAGAATTAACCAGGAGAAATCACCAGCTGACCACAGAGAGTAGAGGTGTAAGGCAAGAGGAGGTATGAAAAGGAGGTCTCAGTGTGCAGGTCCCACACACACGTGCTCCAAATCAACCGCAGTGTGGTGGGAGCTGTGACCACAGCAGTTGCTGGTGAAAAGCCAAATATTTTATGCTGCATTCCCACACTCCATCAGGTGAAATGGAATTGACAGGGGGATTTGGGACCATCACACACTTGCAAACAGCTCGTTCTTCAGGAAGAGCTCCTTAGCCACCGCTTCCATCTGGTCCAAGTCCTGCACTGCCTGAACGCGGTTGAAGGAGACGCAGGAGGACACGTTCACAGCCAGGGCGGCCAAAGTGTTCAGCTGGTCGACGACGTCGGCGTTGTTCTGCAATTCCAGCCGGATATCATCTAGGAAAAAACCCCACCAACAAACCCTCCAGCATCACTACACCCAGCACAAAATCCACTCCATCATTCCACTCCTTCACGCTGCCGCCGCCGCCAGAAAGGAGCAAAGAAAACAAACCAAAACCCATCATACTAAATATGAAGTGTGAAATACATTTCTGCACTCAGCAATGCAATGAAGGCATGCTGTTGACCCAGTTTTTATGTTAATCATTTGTAATATGCTCGTGAGTTTGCCTTTGGGAGGATGCCAGCAATGGGATGTGACAGCCATCCCAAATCAGAGGTCCCCACTAATCTGCTGAGGCTTTAGACCCGTGCATGGTGCTCACCATTCCTTCCACACCCTCTGGTTTAGGATGTAATCAACTCGCCTGTTGAGCTGCCGTGTCTCGGGGGAGGATGTGCTTTATCCAAGCACATGAAGGCAGAGCTGTGTGTGCTGTGCTGATGTGGGGACTGAACCTGATGCTGCAGTTAGTAAAGATGCTGCTGTTTGCTGGCAGGTTTCAAAGGTGGCTGCATAATGCAAGGTAACTAATGTGGAACAGCTGCTGCAGGCACCGTGGCTTTATGGGGAGTTAAGGCAGGAGAAGCTGCTCATGAATAACACAGGGGTCATCACCAGCTGGATGTAAATGACTGCAACAGACCATAATCCCTCTTGGCTGCTGCTGGGCTTTGCTGGCACAGTCCAGATTTATGGTGACCTGCCTGGCCACTCACTGGAAAAGCAGGCAGGGACAGCAAGGCCAGGCAGGAAGGGACTGTGACCCCCATGCTGTGCACTCACAGGGGATGTACCCACCACCACTGTTACTGGTGATTCTCACAGTGCACAGCAGCAAATGTCACCTTGAAGGGCCTTGCAAGCCCACCAGAGAACAGCAAACTGCAGCAGAGCATCTCCTGCATTGATGCCTCTGGCTCCATCAGCCTGGGTACATTTACCTGATCTCTGGCTTTTCTGCTCTGGAGAACTTTTCATCTGAACCTTGCTGCGATGCAAGGGAGCTCTCCACATTTTCCTGCAGAGTCCCAGGTAGCTCATTTGAAGCCATAATTACGGCTAAACAGTGTCCTCCAGTGGCCACACACAGCGGCAAAGCCTCCCATCCCTCCACCCCTTAACACTCAGGAGAAACATCTCTTCACACCAGCCTTGCTCTCTAAGAGTCTTTTCCCTGGAAGATTTCTGGATCACAGCTGGGAGTGCCTTGCCCTGGAGCCTCCAGCATGGGCCAGAGAAGAGCAGACTAGGGGATGGCTGCAGCTGCCTGACTCTGGAGCTCCCAGACCTGAAGTACAAGTAAGGAAGAGGACAGCACACCTGGACACACTTACCCAGTTCATTTATCTGACTCAGCAGCTCAGCTGCATCCAAATCCACCATCAGCTTGATAAAAACCTGCACAAAGGGATTCTGCAGGGCATTCTGTCAACAAGCAGAGAAACACAAAGCATCAGTTTGACCAGAAGCCTCTTGAGCTCACTCACTGTGTACTTCAGCAGCAGAGCAGCTGCCTTCACTGGGCATTTGTACAGCCCCCTCCCTACCCCCTGCACTCTGTATCAGGGTGGGGAAATGCCAGCAATGAGAACGTCAGAGAGCTCTCTGAGTCCAAGTCAGTGGTTCTTTGAGTCAAGAAAGGATGCCTACTGAGTCTCCACCAGGCACTAGAGTCCCATCAAAAAAAACATGGATAATTTCAGTTATTCCAGAAGTAAATTTCCCTTGGGTCTGTTTTAAGTCCTGTGAACACAGCCAGTGCACAACGCGTAGGCAACCGAAACTTAACTTGGAGATCAGCAAAGGTTTCTGTTTGGCTGAATATTTAATTATTCCACCAATGACTGCAATCAGCAGAGGATATTTAATTTCACTTTTGCATATTCCATTCTGGATTTTCTCTTGGTGCCATGGAAATTAGAATGAATTCCAGCCCCTAAAATTAACTGCTAATGCTTTTGGGTTCCAGGGATCTCATTTTTGTAAGAAAAGGAGACAATTTTTACTACAGAGAATGGGAAACAAGTGTGTGTAACATTACAGTCTACTGCTTTCTGCATCCAAGCAAGGCTAGGCTTCTTGGGAGGGGGAAAGAGAAATTTTATTTACACTCACTGAGGTACAAAACATCTTCAAGCTCTTATGTGTGTACCCAGAACTACATGCTCATTATAGATACTGTTTCATTTTCTGAAAAAGTCATTTCTTGCCTGGTCTTGGCTGGCTGGATCACTCTATCAAGCAGAAAGTTAATTTACAAACTGAAGAGTGTTCCCTGCTCATCTCAGCCCTCCAGCAGGCCCCAGCACGACCAGGGTCAGGGAGCATATTACAAACTGTTCATTTGAGCAAGAGAATTTGCAGGGAAAGGTGAGTCAGGAGCATCTCTGTTAAGGGAACAGGCAGGCACAGAAACTGTGAAGTCCAGAACATCCTGAGAGGGGTCTCCCCAGCTGACCTAAGATGTCCCTGGAACCCCAGTTTACTTCAGTGAACAAATCCATCCTCCCAGTTCCCTCCTGGCAAGAGACAGAGGGGAGGCAGGAAGTCATACCTTGATCATTGGAACTGTCTGGTTTAACTTAGTCAGTGAATTCATGATGACAGGAGACTGGTCCAGCCACTCCTGGGACTTCAGGGCTAACTCAGCCATCTGCTCCAGGGTTGCATTTGACTACAAAAGAAGCCCATAACATATAAGGATTAATTTATTCATTACCTTACAGATTTTAACCAGTAAATAAATCAATAAAACAGCTGAAATCAAATTTGTTTTCTTTAGGATTTTTCCTAGCATCCTCTCTTTGTTTGGCAAAATGCCCCTTAACACACTGAATTTATGCAAGTACTTAAAAATATTATATTTAGAGCATGTCTTGAATATCTGCTTTCCTTCTACCTCTGGTCTGCCTGTGAACAAGCACTGGTTACAGCATTGTCCTGGGAGACCCATCTCTCCTACTGGCTGAAAATATGGGGGTGAAACATCATAAACTGAAGGCCTTAAACAATTGTCCTATAAATATTAGACCAACAGCAGCTTCTGGAGGGAAGATTCAATCAAAGACAAAAGATGACTCATATGGCCAGCAAGGCAAATAGGAAAAGATAATTTGATTAATACTCCAAACAGTGAGAAAGCAGCCCTCTGCTTCCCAGAGAAACAAGCCTGTGCAAGATAAATTACAGCCCTTTGCAGTGGGTTTATCCTGATGTCCTGGAACAGAGCCATACCTTTCCCATGATTGCTCGAGTTTCTGGAGTATCTGGTGTGAAAAGGATCTTCCCAAGCACCATTGGTTTTAAGAAAGACCAAATCAAAGCTCCAGTGGGGGTCTTGACCAGGTCCAGGTAAAAGGATAAGCAAAATGGAGCTGTGAGGGGAGAAAAGCAAACAAATTGCACAGAGAACAATCAGACCAGACACAAGAAAGCTACCAGTGTGTTTTGCCTCCCCTCTGCCCAGTTTGTTGCTGTGGCCAGTGAATGACTTCAGGGCCCTCTTCACTGACTGATCTAATGCATCTTGACAAAAGCAATCCACCCCCAAGATCTCCTGTTGCTGAACTCAAGACAACAAGAGTCTTGCTGCTCGAGCCAACATTATCTGCTGGAAGGTTAAATAGAATTTTGTGAGCTCAGAGGAGCTAATAATGTCAGTACAGTCAGAAAAACTACACATCAAGAAAAAGCAGTGACCTGTCGAGCCCCAGGACCAGATCACCAACAAATGGGAGACAGTGTAGTGTCAAGCACTGCTCTGCTGCACAGGCAGTTTTCCCTTTGAACATTTATGGAAATAAACCACCAATAAT
Source organism: Promerops cafer (assembly GCA_013398275.1). Classification (NCBI taxonomy): domain Eukaryota; kingdom Metazoa; phylum Chordata; class Aves; order Passeriformes; family Nectariniidae; genus Promerops; species Promerops cafer. The sequence goes on along the minus strand of VZSE01005709.1, from coordinate 677,826 downwards.
TAGGGCAGCACAGATCTTCAGCTACCATAAATAATGAGCACTTACAGCCCTCAGAGACATATGGAGAATAGCTCAGCACTAGATCTGTCTGGAAATAGCAGAGCTCAGCTCTGAAACGTTTGTGCCCTAGGGAAAAGCCAGACTTACTGGAATCCTGAGGAATCCCATATTTCCTCATCAGCTTTTGGACGTGGATGTCCTCTGCATGAGAACTGTTGCTTACGGGGTCTCCAAAGTCTGGAAGCAAAGACTCAAAAAACAGGGGTGTGATCTCCTGGTTGCAGAGGACTTTTGACATGGATTTAAAAGTGCCATGTGTTATCTTGAAGTTGTTTGGTTTAAATAATGCCTGCAGAAAAGACAAAACACAAATAAATCCTGCACGCTGAAAGCACCGCACTTGGAGAGAAATAACAGACTGAGAAGGAAAGGACTGCACATTCTTATACTGCTTTCTTATGAGAAGTTTGCCTTCATAAAAATAGGAGCTTTCCATGGAAATCATGCATTTTTTGATTATGACAGAGGTGGCACATTTATTTCCAGGTATAACAGCCAATGTGGGAAGTGCCTACAACGTGTGCAGAGAAATTCCCTATAATGTGTGCCTGGTGACATTTACACACCTGGGTTACAACACAGATTTGTCACTTGGATGTGCACATCACTGTCCCCATCTAGTCCATGGCTGCATGTGGTTCTGCAATGTGCAGGCAGAATGATGACCAGGAATGATTCCTGTCATTGTGTTCTCCTGGACTATGGATCAGAGATGGACTGGACACAGTGCTGGATGAAGGCAGTGCACCCTGAAGTTATTGCAGCTGTCAGAGCAGTAATGGGTTTTGTCCTGAATGTTTTGGGCAGTCTCGAGGCTTTGGGTGTGATCTAATGCACACTAAAGCTAAGACAGTTTTTGCTGCTGACTTTGGTGGGTTTGCCTGTAGTGGGCAGTTCTCCAGCTGTTTTTACCAGCTGATCCTTCCAGTATTCCAGCTGGAAGTCCTCCCTCCTTTAAGACATTCTTGCTCCAAGTGTTTCTCCCACAGCATGTGTTCCCCACTCATGAGCATATGATGGTCCCACTGCTCCAAATCAAAACTCTCCCAGGAAGGTAACACAGAATCACAGAATGATTTGGGTTGGAAGAGACCATAAAGCTCATCTCGTTCCATGGGCAGAGACACCTGCCAGAAGCCCCATCCAGCCTGGCCTTGAACACTTCAGATATAAGTTTGATAGAGCTTTTTCCCAGAACACTGCTGCTTTGAAACAGAATCTATGGTTTAATGCACCTGTGGCTTCTAGGGTAAGAAATTACTGTGGAAACCATTTCAGTGGTATTTTGCCTCAAAAGCACATTCAGACTACACATACCTTAGTCAGTGGCATTTTCCTGGACTGTCGGAGCTTTTTCAGGGAATGAATAGCTTGGAGCAATGGATCAATGCCAGATTCAACCTGGTGTCTGAAATATTTCATTCTTGTCAGAAGGCCTAACATCTTGTCCATGGGTTTCTGAAGTTCCTTGGGGAAAAACACCTGCAAGAGGCAGGAAGGAAATCAACTATGATGGGCAGGAATCTGTGTGCACAGGCATGCACACACCCATATTGTGTTAACTCAAACATAAGCACTGTGGGATTTTCAAAACTGTCAGGAGGCTTTACAGAGTGGGTGTCCCATGGGAAATGAATGGGATTTGTATTCCTAAATCCCCAAGCACTTTTGCAAACCATTCCCCTGAATATTACATAATCTAACAGTGTGTTTCCAAACACCTACAGTTGGGAAATATCTGTGTCACGTACTGGCTGGGATATGATCAAATCTCTCATTTCACACAGCACAGGTGTCAAACACTATGAGTGACTTTTGACCTGAGCCCAAATTCACTGGCATTGTCATTTAACAACTTTTTTTGTCCAGGATCACTCCTGTATTTTTAAATACATGCTCACTATTTACTTCTTCGTGAACGTTTTCTTAGATGCTGTTTCTATAGCTGGGGGGATGGGAGAGGGAATTTGAATAATTTAATAACTTTTTAGTTCCAAATAGATAGGGAAAAGATATTTTACAGGACTTTTTCCAGGGCTTCCCTTTCAAGAAATCAAAAAATTGAGCCCAGTACCTTATTTTTGGGTCAGCTGGGAGTGTTCAAGAGGTTGTGACAGCACATAAAGGATACTAGCAGATAGGGAGGCATTTAGAGTAGGTCCAGTGCCTTTAAATGAGCTTTGCTGCTTTACACCAGCTGGGGTTCTCATTTATATCCACGCTGTCACAGCATGGATATGCAATAAAAATTGCTGCATGAGCAAAGCCTGATCTTTGGCTTGTGTAAATCAGTGTAGCTTCTGGCCACTGCAATGATATTTTATAACCTTTCAGCCACCTCGTGCAGCAAAGACTGTAGAAAGCACTCTGAAAACCCAGCACTGACCTTGTATAAGAAATTGTAAATGTCCAAGTGTCTCAACAGGGTGACCCCAAGGAGGTAGGTCCTGCGAGTCCTCTCTGGCAGAGGGAGGCTGCACAGCTCCTGCACCACCACTTGCAGCTGTGGGTCAGCAGGATGGGTGCTGCAGGACTCCAGCTGCAGCACCTGAGAGATGAGCTGGGTGTGCACAAAGGGAAAAGAGAATTGTCAGGGGTGCACTGCATGCTCCACCATGCCTGGATTAATCTTGCCTGGCTGTTGTTCTTTCCACAGTGCCATATTTTAAGCACCCAAGAACCAGAAAATGCCTGCCCATTACTCCTGCTCCCAGGGACAAATCCTAAGGACTGTGTTTTACTACCCAGCTTGCACAGTAGTAAAAGCTTTTGTGGCTTCAATTTCTCATTGACTGATGCATGTGAAGTTTGCTCTTTGGGGCCCAGTCCAGACAAGATGGCTGGGAAGGGGAAAAGCATCTGGAGCTCTGCGTGCAGGAGCAGAAGGCTGAGGAAGGGAAGCTCATCTCTCATTTTGGGAGGGTATTTTTGGACCCTGAGTTCTCTCACACATTCTGGTTACAAATGGACTTTTCCACCTGGACTGGGACAACTTCTCAGTGACCAGGACTGACTGAAGACCCTGCTCAGCCCCCATTAGTGTGTCTCAGAGAGTTGTGCCCTGCTCTGGATCAGAGCCATCCCTCTCCAGGCAGTGCCTGGCTGCTGACCAGCTCCTGGTGACAACCAAAGGCTCCCAGTCTCCCATGGCACTCCTGCTGCATTCCTGGTGGTTATCCCAATCCATAACATGCTCTGCTGTCTATCCCTGTGGGATCTGTGCTGTCACACACCCAGTGATCTGCTCAGCTGTGCTCACTAACAAATCATAGTTTTAATGGTCTGAGCAGTAGAAAGCAACAAGACCTCCCAAAAGGACAACAGCAAACTTACCTGACTGCTGTTTTCTGGGAAGGATGCTTCCAGAAGAGCATCAATGCTGGCTGTGGACATTCCTGTTGTGTTTCTGAGGTCCTCTTTGAGCTGGTCCACATTTTTAAACACATCTCTTACCTTTTCTGGAAGGAACAGTCAAAGAACCATTGATGTAACAGCTTTCTCCAGACACACAGCAAATCTCAAGCACAGAGAGAAGACTTTATGTGAAGTATGGAGGTGTGGTACCTCAGTGCTGATTAGAAAAAAATCCAAGAAAACTTGGAACATACAGTCATTACTTCCTACATTTTACAGTCTGGTTTGTGGGCTGAAGTTATCACATCACAGGACAGCAAAATTTGCTTAGATGGAAAGACTTGGTGCTTTCTTTGTAAAGAAAACCAAGTGTGGTCTTGAACAGGCTCTAGAAGTACCCCAGATAAAGGATCCCAAGGTCATGGTGTATGGTTATTTCATTAATACCAATTCTTCCTGGCAGCTAGGCAGTTCTTGGGATTTCCAGCAGAAAGTGTGGTACCAGTGGTGATGTTTACCAACATTGAAAAGAAAATACAGAAGAGTACCTTGCTTGTTTGAGTCTGCTAAACCCTCAGTGGTGTTCAACATGGAATTCAAAGTAGCCATATACTGAGGAATCTCTTGAAAGAAAGCAATTTCTGGTACATTTTCTTGAAGCCTGAATTGGAAAAACAAAACAACAAACAAAACTGAGAATATAAAGAGAAGGCAACAAGTCATTTCATAAACAGAATACTAAAACAGTCTAGCTCAGAGCAAGAGCCTCACCACTTCAGCTGTGCCTGGATGTCTGTGGCATCCCCAATGAGTACATTTTGGAGCTCCTGGGAGATCCTCCTGTGACTCAGTACGTTGGTCACAAGTTGGCTGCTCAGCTCAGCAGCACGGAGGAGCTGCTCCTGAGACTGGCCTCGTTCACACAGCTGCCCAAAGGGAACCTCAGGGAGGTGGCAGAGCTGCTGGATTGACTTAAAGCTCTCATAGTCACACAGAAGTGCTGTCAGATCCCGGAGGCGAGAGATCTTCAAAGGACATTTTGAAAAAAGGAAGACAAGTGCACAAACACCAGTGAGATGACAGAATTATAAAAGGTAGGCTTTAAAGAGTCTAGCTGTCCCTTTCTGTCTCTCCTTAGGACTTTAAAATATATATATATATATAGTTCATTCAAAAGGACTCCAACAGAACAGCTTGTGACAATCATTGTGTGAGTTTCTGGCAGACCTGGCTGGATCTAATAAACCTTGCAAACCTTAACATGTCATTTCCCCTGCTCAACACACTTAGACAGCAATACTCCATTGGACTTGCCTGTTTACTAATTAATCTTCTCAAAGACCAAATAAATCTACCTTGCACAACAGGTTTAGCCTTTCAGATACCACCTGGTCATCTACTGCAGCACAGGAAAGAGACTTGGCCAGAAGTCAGAGCTTCCTCATCTGCCAACCCGTGTAAAATTATAGTCCTTTGCTATTATGGGCTTCCCTCTTGTCTGACATCATTATTTACATTATCAGGCCCTTATGGGAAGAATTATTTTCAGCTTTATGCCTTTAAGTACCTGTCACACTGAGGCTCATCATATTATTGTTACAGATATATTACACAGCAACAACATTGTATACTGCTGTATTTTTTAAAAAGGACTTTTAAATGCTATTTCTCATATGGAGCAATAGACTAAAGTGCATGCATGCTATTAGTGCAGTCATGAATGCATGGGCTAAGAAGCATTTTATCCAAATGAGGCATTGCCAAACCCAAAGCTGGTGAGAGAGCTCCATGAATCAATACTGGTGCTTAATCTCAGAAGCTGTTCTGGTGTTGTGAGACATCTGGGGCCAGAGGAGCATGTGGGGACTTGACTCCAGCCACGCTGGTGTTGGTACAGCTCCTTGGGCACAGCAGTAACCCAGTTAGTCATGCTTCTAACTGCCAATTAGGAGTGCACAATTCCATGGATTTTCAGCAGGGCAGAGGTATCTAATGTGCCTTTGAGAACTCCTCCCTACCTCCTCCTCCCCAGGTGAAGCTGAGGCATCCCAGAATGATCTCAGCTCTGCAAGGTGCCTCAGGAAGTCTCAATACACTGAACTTTAAAACTGGTGGTGCACTGAGGAATATGCTGCCACTGGCCATCTCTGCAGTGCTCATTCTTCTGGGATGGCTGGTGGAACACAGAGCCATCCTACCCAGCACATGGGAGGACAGGAACGCCTCCACCTTCTCTGAAAAATGGGTGTACACTTGGTAGGAACAGATAAAAGAACAAGTTCCTCAACCCAGTTTACAGATGACCTTCAAATACAGGCAGCAGGCAGAACACAGAGTTTCAGTCCTAGTTTTTATCAGCTGTTCTCTTAAGAAAACTTTTTTCTATACGCTGTTTTTCAAAACCACCATTGCACATTCATGTATCACTGTGGGATGTCCTTCAAGTCAGCATTTTAAGCAGACTCACTTTTAGCTTCAGGAGCTCTGGTATGGATGAATGTTTCTCAGAAGTATTATTTTGCATAAAGGAGTCCTTTTTCAGATGAGTTTGCTTCAAAAGCAGTGTGATGTTTTCTGTGCAGGGGAAAAAAACCAATAATTACTCCAGACAAAAATGCAAGAAACTTCACAGATGGGAATATCAGCACTTTTATCCTGAGGCCAACTGAGCATTGCTAGTTTCCACCAAACGCCCATGTCTGAGGACCTCTGAAATCACAGAGCAAGGTCTAAATTGTAATCTGGGTTATAATGGATTGAGTTCAAGTAGGGGCTCTGTTCCTAGTGAAATCCACCCCATCCTGGTAACAGGTGCACAGGTAAAACCTCTCAGATGTTACAATAAGCACAAATGATGAGTATCTATGTGAAATACCATGTTAACTCTCAGAAATAACTGCTGTCATATTACAGCTACATAAAGCTGTGAAAGGAAAGAGGTTTCTATTTGTAAGATTGCTTTGTCTGAGTGTCAGTAACCTGTCATCACACCGAGGAGAGGAGATGTGCCTTCTGGAGAGACTGGGATGGAAACTCATAATCACAACGTGACATAACTCGAACAAAACCCGAGTCTGGCTTCCCCAGGTATCACAGCCCCAGTTAATTACCAGCAGATAAAACCATGCAGCACCATTCCTTCCCACCACTAGGCAAAACACAGGCAGGACACATTCCAGCTAAGGCCCCTCAGCATTAATGAAATCATGATCACCTGTCAACTCCCCATCTTCTGCTTCCACGGAATTTATTAAACACATCAGGTAAGGGTTATAGCTGTCATTCGCTGTCACCTGCAAGACGGTGTTTTGAAATTCTAAAAACAGGAATCTGAAAAATAAAATAGGAATTTAAATCAGCTTCTCTTTCAAAAACAAGGTATATGTTAGTGAGAAACCTGTCAGCTGTGGATGCTGTTCCTCTGTAGAGTAAATAAGAATTCCAGATGAAAGCCATCTCTCCTAAGTGGGTACCCTCCCAGTTTTATTCCATCAGTTCTTTTTGCTGTTATTTCCCAAAGCTGTCATTCACTTTCAAAATAAGAAAACACACTTAAAAAGTTCACATCAAGGTGATGGATGCATTATGTAGATGAAAAGGCACACCTAAGGGAGACTGAGGATCAAAAATTAGAGTCATCCCACAAAGGAAGGTTTTCTAAAGAGCCTACCACTGGTGGTGAGACTCCTTCAGGACTGTTCCACTGTGCATTGATACATGCCAACGCACAAAATTTTTTGTAAGTCTGACTTATAGCTGTAAGTTCAGCTCAAGGAGAAGTTTCTTCTTCAATTTAACCCACATTATACCTTGTGTCCTAATTACAATGATTGCAGGCTTAGGTTGTTCCACTGGAAGAAAATTCCATACTTCTCGTGCTGGAATGAGAATGGTGGTCACAACCCATCCATGGAATTACAATACCCAAAACCCAAACTCACCGCGTGATCAAGCTGGTTGGGGACAGAGTGTGGTCACTCAGAGTCCAAGGCAGGGTCTTGTTGTAAAGGGTTTCTGCCATGACAGTGAAGTGACGAGCAACAATATCAATCACATTGTCAAAACTGGTTTTGTTGGAGAGCAAAGCTGAGCTGGAACTTATATTGAACTCATTTAGCAGGCCAGAGATGTTCAGCCCCTTGAGAATGTAGAGGGTGGCTTCTGTGATTTCTAGAGCTGACAGATTGCTGGCAGAGTCGCTCGCCACTGCTTCCAACAGCCTTGCAAGGGAAGCTCCTTCGGTTGGGTTCCTTTTGGTGCTGAGGAAGCTGTCAAACACATTCCAGATACTTGTGTAATAACTGCCCTCAGTGAGGTTGAAGGTGCCCTGGAGCCTCTGCAGCAGGTTGTGGAGCTCACCCTGTGCCACACTGGAGAGCGTGGTCAGGTTATTCCAGCCTGTTGCACTGTCAGAGGAATTCAGGGAGCTCAGCACTGTTTCATTCAGCAGGGCAGGAAGGAGCACGTTCAAAAGCTGGGATGGGGACACATCAGCCACATCCTGGGCTGGGATGGGGCACGAGGCATCACCCTGCACCAGCCCCTCCGTGGCTGCACTCAGAGCTCTCACCTTCTCCTGGAGCCACGAGTTTCCCAGCTCGGAGACAAGGTTTAACTTGGAAAGGAAACTCAGAGACAAACGCAGAGCTCGGCTGAGGCACAACAGCTCCTTGAGAAAGCCCTCCCTGCTGTTGTTGTAGGCAGCAGCAAACTCTGGGGACAGTTTCAGGTTGCTTATGGCCAGCTGGAACACCCTGGTAAAGGTGTCATTGCTGCCTGTCCCACTCTCCACGCCCAAGGAATCCAAGAGGGGCTTGCAGGGGCTCCTGCCTGAGGACTCCCTTAGAGTGGTGTTTTCAAACAGCACCTCAAGGCCCACGTCGAGCAGATCTTCAAAGGAGCAGTTCTGGAGTGTCCCAGAGCCACTGCTGCTCTTCTCAAGGAAAGGACCCAAGGCTAAATGAAGGAACTCCCAGATTTTTGCCTGTAGTGAGGTATTGTGCTGTGAGGGAGACTGGCTGAACTCCTGCAGCAGTAAATGTGAGAAATTATAGACAAGGCCTATTTTTTCCCCAAATGTTTTGTTTACGTTGGTGTCATGAAGAACTTTCATTTCTGCTGTCCACATTTCCATCAATTTCTGGGTATAGTTACTGTAAGAATCAAGTAACAGGCTGATAGGTTCAAGCTCACTGATGTTATACCTTTTCTGCAAACCTTTCAAAGTTAAGATACCCCTCTGCACAGCCTGCAAGTACATGGAGATGTTGTTTCCCCTGGAGTCTTCCTCATCATACAGCTCAAAGATGGAGGATGCAAAGTTTAGCAGCTGCTTCAGTTCCTTACTGAAAGGACGACTGGAGTCATTTTCCATCGTATTTAGCAGATTTTGCAGCATGTCTAGAAGTGACTGGGCAGTGAGACTGTCTGTATTATTCCAGTTCAACGACTGGAGACCTTCAGCAATGTGCCAGAAAGCATCAGGTTCATTTTCCTGCCTTCCAGGAGGGAGTTTCTGCATTAGCTCAGACAAAGAAGAGATCAGCAGATAATGATCACTGGTATTCACCTTTGCTATGGCACCAAGAAGCTGCTCAAGGGACAAAAGGTGTTCTGCAAAATTTTCAGAAGTTCCAGGGGTCAACAAGAAGTCAGAAAATAATGATGACACTTTTTCATTTGTGTTGAGATAATTTTCAATGTCTTCAAGCGAGATTGCATCGAGTGCAATCATTTTGATAACCTCCCATGCATTCTCTGTATTAAAATCAGTCCTGTTTAAAATTATCTCATTCCAAATCACTGCAGCCATAGTCAGAACATCTTGATTTTCTTTTCCATAGGGATTAGAGTAGAACAATCCTTTACCACCCCCTTCATACAGAGGAACTATTTCTTGAAATATGCTTTCCAAGTCCAGTGTGCTGTCTGTGGCAGAAGTTGAACTGAAAAGGATTTTTAATGAACTATACAAATCACTCAGATCTGAGGATTTAATTGCTTCAGTAGAATTATGAAAAATCTGATGCACCAATGCTTTTCCAGGAGCTACCCCAAAGTCCACAAGGATCAGAGCTTTCTTCATAATTTGCAGGAGTTCCACATATTCACCCACTTCTGTTAGGCTCCATTTGGAGGTCAGCAGGCTGCCAGTGGCATGCCACAGCCGTGAGAAGTGTCCCCACTCAGGCTGGCTGGAAGCAGCTCTGCCCACCTGCAGCAGCTCGTGGAGACTGCTGTTCCTCATGGAAGCAGGTGGTGACAGATGGGAAAACACAGGCAGCCCATCCCAGCCTGTTGCACTGTCAGAGGAATTCAGGGAGCTCAGCACTGTTTCATTCAGCAGGGCAGGAAGGAGCACGTTCAAAAGCTGGGATGGGGACACATCAGCCACATCCTGGGCTGGGATGGGGCACGAGGCATCACCCTGCACCAGCCCCTCCGTGGCTGCACTCAGAGCTCTCACCTTCTCCTGGAGCCACGAGTTTCCCAGCTCGGAGACAAGGTTTAACTTGGAAAGGAAACTCAGAGACAAACGCAGAGCTCGGCTGAGGCACGACAGCTCCTTGAGAAAGCCCTCCCTGCTGTTGTTGTAGGCAGCAGCAAACTCTGGGGACAGTTTCAGGTTGCTTATGGCCAGCTGGAACACCCTGGTAAAGGTGTCATTGCTGCCTGTCCCACTCTCCACGCCCAAGGAATCCAAGAGGGGCTTGCAGGGGCTCCTGCCTGAGGACTCCCTTAGAGTGGTGTTTTCAAACAGCACCTCAAGGCCCACATCGAGCAGATCTTCAAAGGAGCAGTTCTGGAGTGTCCTAGAGCCACTGCTGCCCTTCTCAAGGAAAGGACCCAAGGCTAAATGAAGGAACTCCCAGATTTTTGCCTGTAGTGAGGTATTGTACTGTGAGGGAGACTGGCTGAACTCCTGCAGTAGAAGATGTGTTAAATTATAGATGGGGTTAATTATGTCTTCACTGGAACCTTCACTGGCACTTGTATAATGAAGGATTTTCATTCCCGTTTTCAGAAGTTCAGACAAGCTCTCCAAGGTTTTATTGTTAAAATTAAAGAAAAGATCTATAGATTTTAAGGTACTGACATTATATTTCAACTGTAAGTCTTTTAATATATACAACGTCTTTTGGATGGCTTGAGTGACTTGTGAGATATTGGCTACTCCAGAGCTTTCCCCAAACTCTTTAAACACGGCTGTTACAAATTCTGACAGCTGATCCAGCTCTTCCCTGAAGACACCACTTGATTTATTATTCAGCTTTTGCAAATGGCTGTTTAGCACCTCCAGAAACTGCCCATAGGCGATGATGGCCGTGCTATTCCACCTCATGGATCTCAGCTTCTCCCCAATGCGCCAGTAGACGTTCAACTCATCCCACCAGGCCTCACCCATGGACTTCTCTACGGCCCTCATCAGCTCAAACACAGGCAGCAGGAGGTACTGATAACCTACATTTGTGCCTGTCATTCTAAAAAACATCTTCTGGAGAGCTAGGAGCTGCTCTGGGAAGCTTCTGTAGGACTCAGGTTCAAGCAGGTCGTCAGAAAACACGGATGGGATTTCTTGCATTCCACTCAAACGGTCTCTGAGACCTTCCAGAAGTGATGGCATGCTTGTGGAGAGCAATATTTTGAGAGCATCCTTAGTTTTCAATGTACTAAAATTGGAATTATTTAGGAGAGCTGGATTCCAAAGCATTGTAGCTAATTTTAAAGCCCTCTGAATTTCTTTCCACTGGGTCATTGTATTGAAAATGGAAGTCCCATTAAAGTCACTCTGTAATTGCAATGATGTGAAGTTATAGATTTCATCAATTATTTCCTTATTATATGGTTCCTTTAATTTATAATCATGATGTGGATTCATTCCCAGTTCAAGAAATGCATACAATTTCTGTAATGTTTCATTCTTCAAATTTCTGAATAGATTTAAGCTTTTTAATTCACTTCTATTCATTTTTTCCTCAAAGCCTTTTAAACGATGTAGATGCTTTTGTATGGCTTCTAAATCATCTGAATTAATGGACCTCTTGGAGTGCTTTCCACCAATCTCTGGTGACTTTATTTTTCTGGAGGGGAACAAAAATGTGTTTTAGTGAATATGAAATCAATGCAAGTGGAAATGTAAGGTGATTTAGAGCAAAGATCATAGATTTGAATTACACTGTTAGTAATATCCCTTTAGCTAATGTCTCACCTTAGAACTTCCTCCAATTCAGATGCTAAAGTGTGATTGTCTTTCCAGTGAACAAATAAATTACAAATAGATCTGGTCACCCAACTTCTTCCTTTATCTACAACAAAAATGTGAAGAATGTATTAGTAAAGATCATGTCATTCTGGAACCTGAGAAGTGCTATAGTGGCAAATCTATCCAGGATAACATGCACATATGAAGTTAGGCTCCTACCACATGCCACAATATCCTGAATACAAATCTGAGTGTTCTTTTGGGGTGTAACTCTTCCTGGCCTTTCAGGGAAGTGAGGATGCTGCCTGGCATCCTAGAAATGACTTTCCATGCTGAAATCATTCAGGAACAATTCAATGCTCCTATGATCTGGATGCTAACAGAGGTCTCCTCCTGCTTTAGGAGCACTTTGCTGTCAGTAATGCAGAGCAAGGTGGCCAAGTATTTATTATGGTTTCTTTCCCTTCATTTAGGGTTGCTTTTTTACTGCTCACACATAAGCTCTGTCTGCAGCATCATTTAAGTCTCCCACAGCCATTTACACTCATCTTGATATCCCCATGTGTCCAGTCCTCTCACCAGCCACTTTCCATGTTTTCCCTACTTGCACACCTCATCTTTCTTCTTACCCACCTCAACTTCTACAATCTCCACAAAACAAGTAGAGAAGGGACAGCAATCCCCATCTGTCCCTTGCAGCATTTAGCTGCCGTTCCTTTCCCTTGCCTGTTCCCAGATCCCCAGTTAGAGGGGGATATCCAGGACTATCTCTGCTGGAAGGGACAGAGATTTAAAGGAATGGCTCATCTGGATGCAAACAGCTCCTTGTGCAGCCCAGCCCCAGCCCCTGCCTTGTTACACCGAGCTGAGCTTGACAGAGTCCACGACCAGAGGCAGATTTTGACACCACCTCCCAAAAAAGCAAATCAAGGTAAAACATTACTGCTCCCCATTTCCACTGAGGCTGCAAACTCATGTTAATTCATTGTCTACTGACAAACCCAAGCCTTTTTACTTTTCCATCTGAAATGAGGCATTTTATTCGCATTTGTAAAAAGCTGAAGGAAGAATCCATTATGCTGAGCCCTGAACAGTGTGCAATCTGTATGGTTACTTATTTGCCTGCAGTTTGCTTCTCCTCAGCACCACAGGTTTTCAGCAGAGATATGACTCAACAGAGGAGTCTTACCTTGCTCCAAGCAGTTCAGGGAATGTGGAGAATCTGTAACCCCATTCTGAACAGTTTTGAATCTACCATCACTCACAAGAGATGCAGAGACATTCTGAGCTGCCAGCACAACACTAAAGGAGGGGGAAGAAAAAGGAAAATAAATTGTGGTTACAGAATTGTGGTTGAGAAGAGATGAAACAAATGCTCTAATGCACAGCTGGAGTACAGCCTGTCATTCTTAAAATGTCTGACAGACAAGACATCACACCTATTTTTAATTATTTGTTTGATCATGCACAAGATACAAACACCAGGGGCTTTGATGGGAAAGCCATGGTGGTGTGTGAGCACAAACGTGTGGCACTCATTAGGTGCACTTTTTCAGAGAGTTATGTAAAACCTACAGGTCACTAAAATCCAGCCAGCAGGTCTCAGAAACCATCCAGGTGACACACCAGCCATGTGATTCACTGCTGCAGGGGAATTTCCTCCTAAAAAACCCCAAGAATCAAGGAGACAAGGCTCCAGGGAGAGCAGGGATCCCAGGGGGGAAAACATCTGAGGAAGGAAGAAGCAATCACAAATAACTGTTGCCATTTCCAATTCTCCTTCTTTCCCTTTTTCATGCTGTAACATCCAGGCTGACAGGGAAGCAAGGAATGTTTTTCAGTCTTAGGAAGGAACAAGCTGATAATCAGGCATATTGTATCACAGAGGAACTAATTTAAAGGACTGCCTGCTCAGGTGTGCAGGTTACTGAAAACTTCACTGTGATTATTAGTCCCTTTTTCTTCTCCTGTATAAAGAGCAGTCTTTACTGTAGGTGTGGGGTCACTGAAATGCACCATCTCTCTCTCACCTGCCTCAAGTTCTGCAGGTGAAACACAAAGAACCTGGCTGGGCAGATCTCAGTGGCATGAATAAATACATATTGATCTGTGGGAACAGACTGCTACTGAGAGCAGAGCACTGGAGATCTCTTCTCTCCTAATTTAACATAATGTCTCCATGCAGGCTTCGTGGGCTTGGTGCTCATCATTTTCTTTCTGCAGATGTGCTTGTAAGAGTCTTAGAGGGGAAGAAATTCAGTTATAAATGACATATTTAGCTGAGCAATGGCAGAGCCAAGGAGGAGGCAGGCACAGACTTGCCAAAAATGGATGCATATCACGCAGATCAGAAGGCAGCAAATGTGGAGACAAGTGTTGTTGCTGCCCTTTCATTTCAGTCTTGCAGGTTTTCTGCAGACTCTGGCTGTGGAAAAAAAGCTCAGCTTACGTGCTTAGCTGAAAAACTATCTCACAGTAACAAACAGGAACATTTGTGAAATCAGTCTGCAAACCAGGTTTTTGTGAGTAATAAAATTTGCTGCTAAACTTTCTATAGGATTCATGACTTGGAAGTTACTGTTTCACACTGGTGGTGTTTATCACTTGGTTCATACAGATGCAACAATGAGCAGAAGTTCTTTTCTTCTATACCTTCATATTTCTACCACAAAAAAAAAATTCCCTGTACAGCACTTCTTTAGGAGTTCAGTCCTGCCTGAGTAAGAGATGTGGCCAGGCTCGCTAAGATGTGCTTTTGTAAGCATCATTAAAAGTACTATTTGTGCAATCTCTTTGCAATAACTCTTTACTCATGCATTTACAGTGCCAGATGCCAGGCATAAAAGCACTGCACAGTTCTGTGATGAAATTCTATGTGCCTCTTTGTCGTGCCTATGATAACTTCACCCAGCTCTGCAGCTGTAGAGCAAAGCAGAGAAGCACAGTAAATATTAATTCTCCCTGGGCACTCCAACAGGGCTGGTTCTCAGGCTGGGTTCTGCAAGCCAGTAAACACAAACAAATGTAATAATCCTGTGACGAAAACAGCAGCATGAACAAAATGCTTCTGAATAAAATTACAATTCTTGCCACACTGCTACTGACTGCTTTAAGGATAAGGACATTACAGCTTACACATGGGTCTCACAATGCAGCATGGAAAATTACCTTGATATTAAATGTACAGGTTTTTAAGTGCCTTGGCAACACACCAGTGATCAAAAGTGAGTCCCTCTAAGCCTGGGTGCAATCAAAGCAGCAAAGCTACTACAACTTCTTTTGACACCTTAACCCAGCTGCTCATGTATGCAAGATAAAAACAAAAAGCAGTCTGAAGACACTCAGTTTCTTGGTGTCCTCCATGTACTGTAACAACTGGACTACCCAGAATATTTTATAGCAGGGTCACTCACACATCCAGAAGATGACTTGGAACAGAGTCTCTTAATCTTGAATAACTCAAGTCTTCTGGAGGTCAGGGAGAGATTAGCCAAACTACAGCCCAGGAAAGGGATTTCAAAGCTAAGCCCATTTGAGAAATTTGTATTGCCCTAGGTGTGAACTGCATCAAATATTTCAGTACAGTTAAATAATGCAGTTAAGCCAGCTTTGTTTTTCATATAACCACTGAGCAAGTACATAACTAGCACCTTCTTCTTCAAGTCAGACGTGTTAAAGCCCATATGGTAGAAAACCAGGCTCCTTCTCTTCTCTGCTTTCATGGGACCAGTCTTGAAAGATTAAACCAGCAGTAGATGAGGCAATCAGTTTTAAAAAACAACATTATGGCTCCCCTACAAGTGCTTGAGGTGTTCCAAAGCAACCTGAACTTGGCTCTGTGCTTTTCTGGAAAGGAGCAGCCAGCTGCTTTCTTTATCCAGCCAGGAGGGTTTTTCTTTCACCAAAGGCAGTGGCTGTGACTCACCAGCTTTTCTACCTGCACAAGGGCATGACAGTGCCTCTAATCAGGCTGGGAGAAAACTCAAGAGTTTATATCAAGTTCCTATTAAAAGAATGACACAAGAGTCACTGAAAAACAACACACTGCTCACAGTCCACAGACACCTTTAGAGATGCATTAGCATGGAGCTGCATCATTCCCCAAACAAATCATGCTTTTAAGGTAACACCCTTCTTTCAAGAGGATAGGAGATGTCCTTAGGGATCAGTGCACAAACCCACCAGCTCTCAGTGCTTCTCCTGCCATTTCCTCTGTTTTACCTGCTTGGATTCTGAAGGAAATCCATTATGTCTCGCAGCTGCGTGTTGTCCTGAAACACATCTGGGGCCAGCAAGAGCAGGTGCCACAGGGAGGTGTCACTCTGCACTTGGGAGGTGAGTGTCAGAAATGAGACCATCTCCTTGACAAAGGTCTCCTGGTACTGTGGGTTGTGCTGCACCTTAACAAATAAAAAATATAAGAAATTATTTAAGAACCAGAAGAAATTATTTAATAAGCAGAGGCCTTGCTGCTGGGGGGTCCTTTTATGTTTTTCAGCTGGCACTGCACTTGCATGCAAGTCTGCAAACAATACATTCAAAGAACAGGCAATAATGGAGAGTGTGACTGTGTTTTACCTTCACACCCCAGGTTGTACTTTAATAAATTCTCTGTTCAGACAAGCCCTACGATTCACAATGTCCTAAAGAGTCCAAAGACTAGGAATACAAGAAAATTAATATCAATCCTAACCTTGGCAAAGAAAAAAAAAGGCTTTATCTCTAAAGGATTAATTTGCTTTAATTATATTGCTTTCCCAAAGACAAGTACTGCTTCAATCATGAATTGTTGGATCAGATGCAGGAATCACTGGATGAAGTTATACTGCTGAGGTAATACACAATTAAATTTATTGCCTTCCCAAGGTTTAAACATTCTTATTTACTCCACATCCTCACGCTGTTCTATTGACCTGCCACTGCAGCATGACAAACAAAGAGGAGAAACAAGGCCCAGGCGTGGTGAGAACCCTTGGTGGCCATGAGCTGATGGCTGGATGACCCTTTTGGTTTTCCAAGCCATGTACTCAGCTTGGAGGTCTTTGGGCTAACCCCATGCACAAGAACTAACTCAGCCTCACTGTGCCCTGCTGAGCAACTCCTGCCCACGAGGGGCCGTGCTGCAGCTCCCAAACCCTGCCTGACGTGTATGAACTGCCACAGCTCCCAGCTGCAGCCCCCAGGGAAGGTCCCAGGCACTCACCTGGGAGAGCTGGGTCCTGAACTCCTGGGCAAACGACTCCAGGAGTGACGAGTTGGTGAAGCAGAAGGTGTGGTGGATATTGGCTGCCATGCTCCCTCCCGTGGCACCGGGATGTGCCAGGTACCGCGACAAGACCTGGCACAGCAGGGCCCTGAGGTTCCCTGCAGTGGAGTATTGGGGCTGGGTCTGAAAGAGCAACAAAACATTCAGGGTAGCTGTAAAGCAACATTGTATTTGGGATGGTTCTAAATGCAGTGATGAGACTTCTTTTAAGGGACAGCAGTGATATCTGAAAAGCATTGTGGTTACAGCGCTTACATGAAGACAGAATTCTAACAGCTGAACAATGTCACTAAAACCCCTCAAATTCCTCATCTATTACAAAGAGAAATGTGTGTATAAGTGCTTGTAGGCCTTGACACCAAAACACAAAAGCAGTGTCCATTACATTGTAACACATTTCTATTACAAAAGAGTAGATTCTATAAATATTAAATACCTATATAACAAACACAGCGCCTCTGATGCCACTGCAGGACTATCATGGGCAAATAAATACTTGAAGGTCAAAGCCTGTGACATCGTATCTTTAAATGCATAAGAAAGAAAATATACTGCAAACATCTTAATTCACACAAGTTCTGAACAAAGTATCTCAGGGTATTTATTGTGTGTGACTATATTTTGTATTTCATGGTATTATGTCTCAAGGTTTGCCTGGTTTCTGCCTAGAGGATAAAAAACTCACCACAAAGCTTAAAAATCCACCCACAATCACTGTGTTTCCAAAATAAAGCTCATTCACATAATAGGGGAGATCCTAAAGCAATAAAAGCTGTGTGTTGGTACTTTGAGCTTCTAATTCTTTAAATATGAGGATATAAAAATGTTCACACTCAGCTATTATGCAAATACAGACTTACCTTCCCAAAACTGAGGATCTTGTTGAACACGTGGGTGCTGGAAGTCAAGTTGGATGGTGATGAAACATTCTGAAGGTTTTTCTCTCCATGAGATACCAAATCCCCAAATGCTGCAATGTTTGAAACACTGTATTTTATTCATGTCTTTTAAAGCTTCTTTGCTACATAAAACCAGGATACAGGACAGCTACCTACAGCTTTGGGTGCATTTTCAATCTGTTTCCAAAGGTACAGCCAATGGCATCCTGTAAGTACTTTAGGGTTTTTTTCTGATATAATTAAATTCTGGATGACACCATAACTTGTTATATGGGGCCACGACCTATCATTTTAAATTTTTTTTTTAAATAAAATGTAGAACTGAGTTCCTCCCTGACCATCAGCATGAGTCAATAGTTCCCATAACTGTTCATTGATTTGCTTTTCCCCTCCCCACGCCTCTGCACTTGGTCCCTTTTGCATTCTGCCTTTTTCTGTCTGTGCACCATGGAGGGTGCTGGCAGGAATGCTAATTGGAACAGTGAATGGCTGGAGCAGAACAGGCAAATGCAAATCTGTAATCATTCATTTCATCGTGAGCTCCCTGCAGAAAGGACTATCCATCATGATGGCTTGCAGACTGTACCAGCCATTACCATCAATAAATAATAATTGTAATGATTTTATGGAAACTTTCAGACTGAAAGTTCCTTCAGGAAAGAGAATCACATCAGAGGAGAAAACACCAACAATAAATATCCACTCTGGCACAGAAGACAACTTACTTGCTGGATAACTGTGGGTAAAAACCCATTTGAAAAAAATCATAAGCTGTTTATGGAGAATTTGCAGTAGTAAAAGGGCAATATTCCATAAATAGCCAGGTCTCTAATTAATGTCAAATCAATCTGTGATCTTGCATTGCTCCTGTGAAGTGCAACCATTTAATCCTGGGTTTTTGGCCAAATTCCAAAGTCTTCTCTGCAGTTACTTGTACTCGTTCCCAAGAATTTACACTAATGTCATGGCCATGGTCACGTGCCTCTATGAAACACATAAATCATTTCAGCAGTGCTCTAAGAATTGCAGCTGTGTCCAGAGGTCTTCAAAAGATCAGCCTTCAAAGAGCAGAACTTCCCAGAGCAGTGAGTAACCTACCCAGTGAAGCATTCCTGCTTTCAGGAACCTCTGCACTCCATGGTGATGGCTGCCTGTCCTTGGCTACACTGGATGAGCTCCTGCGCTTGCTGTGGGAAAGAAGAAAAGAAGAAAAAAGGAAAAAAAGAAGAGACACCTGTAACAACTGCCAGAATTTCTTATCATTAACTTACTGCCTGAACTCAGAATGTGTCTATGGCTGGATTTCGTGGCAGGTGTGTTGAAATCTGGGTTATGCAAAAGCTTGGTTTCTTCTGGAGACCTGGCATGTATCTTGGGGAAGCAAAAGCACAGAACTGCACGGCTATAAAGTGCATGGCCTTACCAAGAAATCCTCCCAGACAAGAGGACCTTACTCATCCTTCCCAAACACTCCACTACAGGAGTAAAGGGTGGAAGAAGTCGTTGCTGAGCTTGGTTTTTGGACTTGGTTCCCTTTTATGAAGGGAAATTTCAAGCACACCTTGGTAAATGCCTCTAAGGAACAGAATCAAAGGTGAGAACCTTGCCCATTTTCTCTGCTGACCTCTGGTTACACACAGTTTTAGGGCAAGTTATAAAACAGCCTAACAAGAGCTTCAGTGAATTGCACAATGGGAGAGGAGAAAAACAGCCTGGATTAGGTGGATATTACAAAACAATATATCCAGGTAGTGAAGGGCCACAGCTCAAACACTTTGTGGTGAACTCACCAACGGGGATCCTGCACCTGAGGCAGAGCTGGACCTATTCATCTGGAGCCTTCCACTTCCCAAGGAATCTTTTCCTGAGGCTTTAGACTGCTGCATCCTGCTAGTTTTGCTGTGGCTACTTAATAGTTGGTGCTTTTCCTTGTAGAACACACCGAGGCTGACACTGACCATACAAGGGTAGGTATGGCCACATATCTATAATGGTACTTCCCACAGACAATCTCCAGCATCAAGAGTGGTCAAGATGCTAGCTAATAACTCATGTTCTTGATATAAAATTTGGCCAAATCCTTTGATTTTCATTTGGCAGGAAAAACCACTTATTTCCTAAACAGCTTTTCAGAAACCAAAAAGCAGAAAGCAAGGAGGATTTGTAGCTATTCAAACCCATGGAAGACCTCCAGCTTTGGCACTAGAAGCTCCCATTTCTTCATTTCAATACTCTAAATGAACCATTGTTTAACATGCCCAGGGAAAAACAGTGACACTGAGGAACAGAGCTGTGAATCCAGGCATCCGGTCTCCATGTGGCTTTGCCTTCCCTCCTCTCTTCTGCTGCATGACCTTGAATTTGATTACAATTCACCTCGTGCAACTTCAGTTGCCCACATCCTTAGTCATCCTTCCCATCCATGGAGAGATTCTGACCACTGAATTGGCCTGGGAAATGACTCCCTCTGCACTGAGGATCCTTAAGGAGCCACCAACCCCAGGACTGCCTGATGTGCTCTCTGGTGGGGCTCATTTTAGCTCTTCAGATTCTGAAGCTCTGGCCAAGGGGGATTTTGAGACTCTTGACTATGGAGCAGCCTCTCACCTGAAAGCAAAGATGAGTAACCAGGGCCATTGTGAAATGCCCAGATTTTTAGCTATCCATGAACCAGCCAGGCCTCAGCATGGCATGTTCCCCAGGGGGCTGTCAGAACTGGGCAGCCAAGATGTAGAAACCACCCTGGCTGGCATGACTCAAAGCAAATGCTACTTGACTTCAACTGGAACACCAAGAGGTTGGAATGGTCCCACTGAACATTTCCATGTCAGCAAATGGACATTCCAACAAAACATGCCCAACCAGCTCCATGCTGCAAATCTCTGTGCTTTCATTAGCAAAAATTGTTTCTGCATTTTCATGTGTTTCCCGACACGTTCGATGGCTGCAGAGAGGACACCCATTCTGGCTGGCACCTGAAGGACCTGCTCAAAGAGCAGTTGATCCAGAATTAACATCCAAACTTCCAGCCAAAGCATCCTGAACTGATCCCTCTCAGTGGCAGATCAGCATTCTGGGCTGCTCTGAGGGCAGGTCTTATCACTGACCTGACCCACAGTCATGCAAAAAATGTTCCTTTGCTTTGACCTGGGTGAGCTGAAGAGTTTTTCTCAGGGAGTAAAATTCCCTTCAGTAGAAGATTCAAGCTTGAATCAGTGGACACATTCCTGAGAGCTGTCCCTAATGTGATTATTTCTGAAGTGTCCAGTTGCAGCTGATATTCACTAAGAAAGAACAGGTAGTTGAGGTATATCTGTTGTGGACAAGCTTGTACGTACACACAGACATGCATGGATGCTCCCTCCCCCTCAAAACAGGCTTTGTTTTACAGCTCCTAACACCTGGAAATATTCAGATTCCCTTACAGTCTGAGGGGTGAGATGTCATTCAGTCTTGGCAGCAGATCTTCTGGTGTGTATGGTGTGCCCTTACACCTGGCATCGGAATCACACAGCACCGTTTGCAGGAACGGGAAGAAGCCTGCGCTGGGAAGGTTTCGGGGTGCAAGATAACCTGGAGGAAGAAAAAGGAGAAAATGCCATTATGACGATGAGGACATGCACTTTTTGGCCATTTGTATCTGTCAGGATGTGCTATTTTCCCTTCCTAAACAACAGGACAGATTCTCAGTTTGACTGAGGCTCCTTTCACTGACTCCACCCTGGCAGAATCATCTGCCAAATCCCACTACAAGCACCTCCTCAACACTGACAAAGCCATCACAGGCTATTTAATCATGGACTGGTTTGGCTTGGAAGAAACTTGAAGGTTGTCCAGTTCCAACGTGCCTGCCATGGGCAAGGACAGTTCCCACTAGACCCAGTTGATCAGGGTCCCAGCTAACAGGAAGAAGAGCCAAGCTATTTGTTCATAGGATACCTGTCAGTCCTGAAGCAACAGCAGATTTCCCCCCTTCACTCCAAAATCCAAGAACAGGCAAGAAATTACAAAAACCCCCTTAGAATATGATATCCTAATTCCTCCTTTAAAAAAATAAAATAAAGTAAAAGCAGGCACACAGCCAGAGTAACCTGAAGCACCCATGAGAACGTGTTCTCCAAGACTTGTTGGATTGGTTTCTACGCAACGCCACAATCTTTATTTCCAAGCCAGGCTGTTAAAACAGGGCTTAGTCTCAGCTTTTACCACAGCAAGGGGCAATGGATCCAGGACCAACAAACACACTTTGCCTTTTGAGCAGAGCTGCCCCAGGAAGGCAGAGGAGCAATCCATCACCACCACCCCCCGTGCGTCCTCCCAGCTCAGAGCAGCTCCAGCACCATCTGCCCAGTGACCTGGGATGCTGGCAGCCAGTGCTGAGGGTTGAGATGTGTGTCCCAGTCTCCCGTTTCTCCAGACACAGAGTGGACCTGAGCAATGAGACACTGGAGTATTTTATGTGCCACTTGCCCCGTGCTGCTCACTGCCAGCCCACAGAGTTCATGGCTGCTCTTCCTCTCAGAGACAAACGCTCTCATAAATCTCCAAACCCTTTTGCTGGATCACATCAACGTATTATTTAAAATAATCATTTGGAAAATTACCTGGCAAGGGACATGGCTATTATTTCTGCTATGGAAAGGAGCCAGATTTGCTGAAGGCCTGTGGGCAGGCTTGTGGTAATTGATTACCTTGCTCTTTAGTCTTCAAAGATGACCTGAGACTCTCACCGAGGCACAGCTTTATCTCTCACCCCTCCAACAAGGAGACAGTACTACATTTGTACAACAGTTATTCATTATAGCAGTGGTCAAACCCCAGATGCTCCCAGAGGGCTTGGCAGGAGTAGGTGGATTCCACAGCTGTTGGTCTCCTTGATGGAGACTGGATTTTCCTGAGCCTTCCTCAGCACAGTTGGTCACTGCATTTTTGGGTCAGAACACAAGAGCTCATGGTTTAGCACAGGAGTTCCTATTGCTTTGGGCAAAACAGCAACCAGCACAGAGGCCTCTGAGACCTGCAGAGGTACAGGCACCCACTTCGATGGTGGAGTGATTCTCTCATACACCTCCATGGAGAGTAAGGAGTACAAAAGAAAATTAAAGGACATGGATACCTGCCAGAGGAGAAGGCTCCCTGCTGTGGGAAGCTTCCCCCAACACTCCCTGCATCCCTCAAGCCACCTCAGGAGTTACACCCCTCCCTCCCTCCTTCCCTCAGGAGTTACACAGCTGGCTGAACCAGCTCCCCGTAACCTCAGAGCACCAAGGGCAGCAAAAGAGCTCTCTTATCCCTACAGGCAGAACTTCTGGTGTTGGGGCCACAGGACCAAGCATCCACCACTCTAAAGGTGTTGTAGGGTAATTAATCTGCTGCCCATGAGGGAAACTTTAGAACAGGGCACTTTAATCTGGAAGCATCCTTGTGTGAATATCCCTGCCATGTCTGTGGTGTTAGCCCTTTGGGATCACCAATTACAACCCTGCACAGCGTTCTGCACACACAGGCATTTTCCTCTCATCTTCCTTCTGATCTCCCACACCCTCATTCCCATGCAGGGCATTGATTTGCACACCAATCCAAAAATGCACACCACAGACCTCACTGGATTGGTGTCCCTACCAAAATGAAGCTTCAAAGATGTGGGAAGCCATGAGGCCTGGGATGGAGGGCATAGCCACGACGACGTGCAGGAGCTCCACCCTTCACTGCCCTCCACACCTACCAACAACCACACAGCCAGGAGCTAAGCTCATGTCTTTTAGTAGACCAGGAGCAGCTAAAGCTGTGTAACTCCTCAGGGTAAGGCTGAAAGGGGAACACAAAGATGGGTCTGGGGAGGACTGGTCTTCTCCAGAGACATGTGAGATGTTTACAGAGGTGATTAAGCAAGAGATCCTGATGAATCCAGATCAGAGGAAGACTCTTCCTTGGGGTACAAGTACAAATTCTAGAATTGGACTCAAAGGTGGCACACTTTGAACTAAGTGGGCAATTAAACAATCAGCTGCTCTATCACAAGTGAAGTGTTCAGCGTCAGAACACAGCGATCCTATCAGTTCTTTCTTTTCTTTTGAAACAGCAACCCCAAATATAAAGAGCCAGGAATTTGTGACCCGAAGTTTGGAGGTGCTGCCACTCGTGGTGGTGGCACAATGCCTGTGAAGACATCGCTGGCCCGTGAGGCTGAGGCACTCGGTGAGGCTCTGCCAACTCTCAGCAGATGCTGAGCAGTTTGCTGGCAGCTGGATGCAGCCATGGGGCCTGATCCATCCCCGAGTCACAGCAGGCATGAACTGGTGTTACCCCACGATGCTCCTGGCAGAGGAGCAGTGGCAATGCCAAGGAGGACTCTTCTGGAAGAGGCCTGGGCTCTGACAGCAGTTACAGAATTAAGGAAGTTTTTTGAGAAAAACCATGACACAAAAATCCACAATGTCTGGGCAAGATTCCTGTGTGGTGTAAGTTAGACCCACGCTGGTTCTCAGCCCTGCACCCTGCAAAGGAAGGAACTTACTGATGCCAAGGTGAGCCATGAGATTAATGCTCTCCCTGCTCCATCCTCCCGCCCTCCATCCCTGGCTCGTGGTGAGGAGATGTGACCCCACAGAGCCACACGGGCTGTCCTGCCCCCACAGATGAATTCCCTGCTGGCCCTGTAACCCCTGCATGGATGGCCAGGGGGGAAGCTGCTTCAGGAGACCTCTGCAATGACCTGTCCCTGCCTTGGCTGAGGGTTATCCAGCACACCAGTGACATCAGTAAGCACCAGCTAGCAAATGCGACAGAAGGAGAGTTGTACCTGCTCTGCAGATTTTAAAGGATAGTCTTTCCATGGTGATGGTTTCCCAACCTGAAGTGTAACACCCCCACTAGAGACTTTTACAGCATTTCTACTGTTGGGAATCCCTTAGTCCTCCACAGGCAGCTCCTTCTCCCACCCAAACCTACGGCAATGCCATATCCAAGCCCCAACTTTATGATCCCACATCACACACTAGAGAAGATCCACAACACATGACAATATATTTTTTTTAATCTCCCCACTGCCTTTAGCTTTAAACCTCTTAATTTGCTAAACTACAATTTCCCTTGAAGGGTCCCACTACCAGTGCCTATGAGTCAAGGGGGAGAGATCACTGCACCCACTGCTGCCACATGTCTGAGCTGAGAGATCACCCTCTCATATTTCTGGCCAAATTGATGCCTCTGCAACCAAAATCCAAGCCCAGATCTGCATCCTGTTAGCAAAGACTGACTTTGGGTCTGCCAGCAGCAGAATCCCAAGCACAGAGGCTTTCACTGTGCCTTCTGACAGACAGCTTTGATTTCCTATCCCCACTGAGAGAAGGGCTCCACAACTGAAGGAAAGAGGCATCTCAAAGGGCAGAGGAGGCCAAGGACTCTGTGCTGCATGGGCCGGTTCTCCCTGTTCAGTAGCATCTAACCAGGCCAGCCACATCTCCAAGAGCTGGAAAGAAACAAGGCATGCAGTGCAGTAATAATAAACATAAGATATCAATTAATGCACACACGCCACTGGAAATTCTGGCTTTTCCCCATTTGCTCTCATTCAGAATGAAAAAAATAAAATTAATTTCTCCTATTTTTCTGGATGTTGTAAATTCCAGCACACTTCCCTTCAACATGAGCAAAACATTTTGTTTTCTTCAGGTAAAGGTGCTTGGTATAATAACAATGAGAACTGTGGTTCTAAATGTCATACAAGAGGGATGAAAATGACTATTTCACTACGGTCTATAAGATTAATTGAAATGGACCCAAATGTTTAAACCTAAATGGACCATGTTTTATGATGCCACATTGATTTTGCTGCTTCCACTGCACTGAGGTTTGTGGTATTTGCATTATAGCTGAGTCCAGCCATTTGCTGATCCAGTCAGGAATCCAGCAGATCAGAGGCACAGCACCATGAACACAGAAGCCCCCAGCTGAGTTTTTCTGGTTTCTACCCACCCCTAGTTTAGTGTCGTATCACCACCACTCCTTGGGCATGAAAAAATTCTCTTGCCTTCAGAATTCACACACTCTGACACTACCTATGCTCTAAGTCCTTCCAAATTTCTCCCATAGTTCATAAAAAAATCCATACAAACCTCAACTCTGCCACTGGTGAACTGGAGGCACTAATGAGCAAACGGCTTCATTAGGAAGTATTGTGTTTAAATGGAAATGCATTCAGTCATTGCCAAATCATACGAGGTGACATCCTAACTGGGACTTTTCAGCTAGGGAAAAGGTGGCCAAAAAGTGGTTTCATAAAGAAATAAATAAAGTTAGGAATCAGTGATTTAAATGATCACCCTTCACAACACAGGGACAGCAAAGCACAGTGAGATCAGGACATAACCAGAAAACAGGACTGAAAACACCTTTTTGTAACAAATATCAAAATGTTGTAGAACTTACTGCCGTGGGATAAAGCAGACATTGGTTTCAAAAGAATTAGACAAATTCACAAAAACAGATTTGTCAGGGGCTACTAAATATGACCACTTGGATTAAACCCCTTCAGCTTCTGGCTGAAGAAGCCTTAAACCTTTGAGGATTTTTGTAGTGGAGGGAACACTCTGTGCTCTGTGTTCCTATATGTTCTCTTGAAATCATCCCTGAGCACTGGGGGTCTAACCCAGAGCAGCAAAAGACCCCGAACTATTTATCAGCTGTGATCCATATTTATCTCAAGAGTCACAAAAACTTCTAGTGAGAATATTTCCTGCTCTGGTCACCTCCCCCCAACTTTCTATGCCAAATGTTTGGCTGTGGTTGTGTACACACAACCTTCTGGCTTCCCTTCTAGTCTTTCTCACTGTCACACAGCATCACTTTAAACTTCACTCCTCTGCTTTTTTCAACAGCCAAAAAGACAAAAGTGCCTGCTTCATGACATGACAAAGATCCTGTTTCCCTTCAACCACATGCAGCTGCCCATTTCCAGCTTCGTTCACATCTGTTTATCAGTAACAATTTAAGCTGCCTAATTTTTTCTGTACATAGCTTTATGCTAATGCTAGGAGCTTGAATCTCTCCAAAAACTAAAGCAAATCATCAAATCTATGGGATGAGGTTAATTTTTAAGCAGGGTACTTTTTACACATGAATACCCAGCTGGCTTATGCCTTACCTATTAAGAGAGAATATTTAATTGCCCTGGCACTTCTATTGCTGTGACATTTCAGTCCAATTTTTTTTCCAATATCTAATCTGACCCTCCCCTGGCATAATTTAAGGCTGGTTCCTCTCATCTTTTCACTTGAGACATGGCAGAACAGACTGATCCCCACCTCACTACAGCCTCCTTTTGCATCTCACGATTTTTGAAATGAAAGCACAGCAGGACCCCAGATAAATCCATTCAAGCCTCCTGGACAGCCAGTGTGGCTGGGTGAGATTCAAAGCCTTGCATTTTTTTATCTTTACAGCAAGAGGATCCTTGTTTTCTCATGATGTCCTCAGCTGCCTGCCTAGGACACTGCAATCAGAGCAGCAGACAACTCACAGCCAGATTCCTCCCTCCCTCTGTGGCCTCCACGGAAGAAACATTTCATTTCGTTGCCCAATTCTTCCCCCAGGCACTTCAGGCTCTGCAATAAGACCAGCCCAGAGCAGACAGCATCTACTTCCATGCTTATTAAGACTGGGCAAGCTGGTTTTGCTTGCCCACAGACCTTCCACTTCCACCTCCTTATTTAAGAAATTAAAAATCAGAGCTTGGATCTGATCGCATCGGGTTCATGGACCGATCAGGGAGAACATAAAGAGCAGAGAGCATAAAAATCACAAAGGAGCCGAAGAGCAGCAGGTGTAAAGGGAGGAGAAAGAACTTCCAAACCAAAGGCAGGAACAAAGGAGAGGAGGTGGAACCTGGAGCCCTTCACAGAGGTATTGCAAACTCAGGGCAAGGTAGGGAAATGACAGAGCTGCTGTCTGCACCATGGGGCAGAGCTGAGGAGGTTGACAATGCTAGGATGGGATGCTCCACTGCCTGAAGCACAAACACACCAGGAGAAAGCAGGAACTGCACACAAGCCCTTTTCCTACAGGGCTTTTTTAAAGCAGTATTTAATGCAGCCAAGGCTAGCCTGGTCTTGTAACGCAGCCAGGTTGATCTTGTCTGTATGAGCAGCAGGGGACTACCCAAACAGGACCTAAGAAGAGAGTCAGGACACTTCCCAGCAAGAAACTGGAACCTGAAAGCTTAAATCCATATCTAGACTCTTGCAAAAACACCTGCACAAAAACTGTGTTTACCCAACCAACATCTTTCAATGCTGAGTGCCTCCAGAGCCCAACAAAAGTGACCTCCTTTCTAGAAACACAGGCATCAACAACTGCTAATTTCAGTCTAAGCCAAGCTGCTCAGCACTTTTGGAAAAACACCTCTGCCCTTTTAGATCCCTGCACCTGGACTGAGATGTTTCAGGAAGTCAATTAGAATTAAGTGACCGCCCCAAGGCCCTGCTTCAATGGGGAAGGAAAAATCACAGTGGTAAGTCAGGAGTTCCCAGCTACAACTCTGAACATCCTTCAGTCACACCCCAGAAGGCAGAAGAGTCTGTGGAAAGAAAGGGAAGTGTGGAGATTTATGACAAGGGAGGCATTACAAACATCACAGTGCTCTCTTCAAGCAGTTGATCTCCAAGCCAAGGGGAAGACAAGGAACTGTATGGCTGGGCACTGCTTCTACATGCAAGGAGATCAGTGTATATGTCTATTCCAGCAAATGTGGGGTGAATTAATATAATCCATACCCCCTTCAGCTCTGCTTTAATGAAACAGAGGGTTACATGGCAGTCTGCTCCCTAGCACAACAGAATGAAACAAAACATTCCTACTGAAGCCACAGACTTGATGTGGCATTTTCCTGATCACTGCAGAGGGGCACAGACAAAAATCTGATGTGCAGAAAAGGGGGCGAGGCTGACAGAAAAGAAGGGGAGGAAAATGAAGCAGTGTAAAGGAACACAAGGAGTGGGGCTGCTCCACCACAGGCAAGTGGTGAAGGAGAACCTGAAGTCTGATGTGTGCTTGTCTGTGTGCAGAATAGGCTGAACCCTGGGGGTGGATTATGGCTGGCATAAATACCCATGACTTATCCAAATGAATGGAGTGGCCTGTGCAGCTGAGCCATCATCCCAACTCCCTGTAATTAGCATGGGAAGCTATTAATTTTTCCACATTACTGGGAAAAAGAGATGAGTACAGGTGTCTCCAACTAAGAGGCAAATTCCTATAAAGTACTGCATATTTTCAGGGTTTTCCCACCTCCAGGTGAGATACCTTCTAAGGCAGCAGAGATCTCTGCTCAGGGGCTTGCACTGATTTTTCCAGCCAGCTCTGGAGCTGTTCAAATCCTAGCCACCCATCACAGTAAGGTTGAATGGGATGCAGCTCAGAGAGAGAGCCTATCCTGGGCCTTCCTTCTCCCAGGAGTACTGGAGCCAAGAATGAGAGCAGAGTATCTGCTCCTAGGCCACATAGCTCTGGCTCTGAGCTAAACCCAAACTGCTGTGCTGGTACTGACCAGCAGACTACTGGCCAATTCTGATGATATTCCCCCAGAATATTGGCTGCAAAGAGCACTCTCCTGGAGGACTCTGCTGCTGAGTCTCTCTCTGCCAAACATCTCTGAGTGAATGCAATGCACCCTTGCAGGCATCTCCACAACAGTGGGGAAATCTGGGGGGAAATTCTGGGCAGAGGTGAAGGGTAGAAAGTGCTTCACTGAAAAAAGTTCTGCCAACAAATTCCCTGGCAGAATTTGGTGGATTTAAGACCAGCCCCAAGAGCACAGCTGCTTTCCATGAAGAAGAACTGTCTGTGAATGAGGCACGGGTTTCACAGCCCAGCTGTCCCTGGGGGTGCTGTAGGAGCAGAGCCGGGGTCTAACAGGAGTGAGGTTTGTGCCACATCCTCCCCACAGCCCAGCTCGGAGCGAGTGGAGGGAACACCACACCCAAGAGAGCTCCTACCGGGAATACTGATGAGGCCGAACTGACAGCAGGGGAGAGAGGAGGCCAGCAGGAAAGGAAGAAATCGGGCGGGGAGGGTGTGACAGGGTGTGACACGCTCGTTACAGCAAGGAGCGTAATTGGGCTGCTCTGCAGACTGAGTGGGCTGAGCCCTGAGGGACAGATTGTATCTCGTACACAATTCCCATACCTTGCTAAAACCTGGAGGATGGAAAGGGACTTCTGTCCCGGCTCTAGAGAATAGGTGATACAGGCACAAAAGTCTGGATGATACCATCAAACCCAGTGGCTTTCACCTGCAGGCTTCCAGTCCAGAGTTTGCTATTCCACACATACACATCCCAATGTCTCCTAGCAAAGACAAAGGCTGAAATAAAAAGGTCAAAAGTTACATCTGCAATGTGAATAGTAAGTTGGATGGGGATTTTGTTTGTAAGACTCTGGGATCATCACAGAAACTGGGTATGCAGACAGTGAAATCTCTTTTTCATTTCTCCTGACAACAATCTCTGCTGACCTGGAAACACATCATCAAACAGAATCCCTGAATAAAGAAGAGAGATTGGTTTTTTTACCTCCTAGATACAAGATGCTTTAGTTGTGAAGAAAATTATTTACCAGACTCCAGCTGCTTGTTTTCCTCAGTTCTTAGTTCCCCTATGAGCATCTCTTGAGTGGTGACATTTGTTTGGCATGTCATTTCCCTCTGAAGCTCAGCCTGGCACAAGCTCCCTTTGCATTAAGTGCTACACAACATAATTCAGCACAAGCAACTTGCTCCTGCAGGAAACCCTTGCCATTTGTTCACCCTTGACTGATATTTGCCAGGTAATTTCTCTACATAATCCTCCATCTATTCAATGTGTATTAGCTGCCCTTCAGAAGAAATTACTGTCTTGAATTTGAGCTGTTTTAATTGAAAAAAAAAATAGATTTAATGATATTTCTGTGGCCCTGAATACACGAGATAAGCTTACAGACTGGGATTTCTGTGGGGTTATCTCTAAGGCTCCAAACCTCAGCATCTGAGTAGCTTATTCCATCTCTGTGCCATTGATTCTGTGCTTCCTGACTTTTGTCTACCTGCAGTAATCTCTTGACAGCAGAACTGGAAACAGCTTCTTGTCACTACTTAATGATTCAGTCTTAAGGCAGGCACTGGAACTCAGCATAAGGTGAATTTTATGAATAAAATGAATAAAATCCCCTCCTGTAATAGTTTTCCTAGAGGTGTCCGCCCCCGCCTGCTTTTCTATCAAAAAGGAAAGTTCCCAAGTGATTTATCTTTTGCTTTTCAAGCAAAAAGTTTGATACTTTTTTTCCCAGTTGTCAAAAAAAACCCAACAAAACAATAAAAAGGAAGTAATTGTCAAGCAACTGCTCTTATTTAACTATAATAGCAGCAGAAACTGGCTGTTTGATGCTCTGGTTAGCATCCTTCTCTAGTTCCTTGGGATTCTTAGATGGTCTCTGAACATCTGGATCACAAGAACACACCAAAACCATTATTTTCCAGCAAAAACCTCTCTTGCAATAGGGAGTTCCTATCATCCACTTTTAAGAGAGACAGACATCTACTCACATACTTACTGAGACTTGTACTAAAATAAAATTAATCTACAGAAGGAAAAGGAACTCATCCAAAGATGCTGCCCAACCTTCCCCTTTCCTGCAAAGCACAACTGATGGTGCTACTTGCAGTTCATAAGATTATTCCTGTTAATTCATTAAGGCAGAGATGTGATCATCCAGAGCACAAACGCTCCAAATAAATATAGATTCAAACTAATAACCGTGTCAAATAAAAGAATAAATATTTCCCCATCCAGATGGCTCTCTTGACATCCAACTTACCTGATTTATTGGGGACAGGAAGTACAACTGGTGGGGCAGCGTGGGAGGTCTGCCATTTCCACACTTGGCAAAATCTGGGGTTTTCACAAAGTACAACATGTCCTGTCTTGCCTGCTCCAACTGGTTCAAGGGAATTCGGGAGAACTTGGAATATATAACACACCTAAAGAGGGCTTTTGCTGACAGCAGATGGGCTTAGGGTTAAAAAATGATCCCGACACATCAAGAACATCCTTTCCCATTAAAGAATTCCTATGATGCTTTCAGGAAGAACTTGCTCTGGCTCTCCATCCCTGCCTACAGAAGGTGGCACACAATGCTTCACTGGGATTAGGCTGTAAGCTCTCTGCAACAAGCACTATCCTAATTGCATGTCTGACACTTGTGACAGTGTGCTCCTTTTGCACACCTCACAGAGGAACGAGGAGTTCCTAACCAGAGAATCACACCTGTCACTCACCAGGCCAAACACTCCCAGTGCTGAGGCAGATCCCTCCCAACCACATCTCACACGTGGGATAGCTACAAACATTGGGAGCCAACTGCTTGTCTCCTCTGCTGCCAGGCACTGCCTCCTCTCCTCCTGCATCAGTCTCCCTGCCCCAAATACAAACCCCCAACCTCGCCCATGCCAGGGCTTTGCTCCTGCCAGGTCCATGACAGACCCACGTGGGTCATCCATGGTGGTGTCTCTGCTATCACCCAGGTGTTGAAAATCTTTAAGGTCCCTTCCAAGCCAAACCATTCTATGGCTCTGTCATTTGATTCAACTCAAAACTAACACTGTGAAAGATAAAAAAAGCTCCCAACTGGATGAACTCCTTGCTCTGCTTTACTCTATAACTTCACAAACAAACGTGCTCAGGGCTGGGACATGCTTCTGATGGTGGTAAGGGCTCACTGATCAGCAGAAGTGCTTCAGAGCAGACCCAAGTGCATCCCTGCTTTGAGATGGACACTTCCTGACCCAAGGAGCAAGGCTTGCAAGCGAGAACCAGCTTGTACAGACTTTCACCCATTTGACCCCCAACCACTACTGACCCTCCCAAGGAGCTGCTGTCTGTATTACAAGGGGCTCACATGCAGCATCAGGTCCCAGGAGCCAAGCCAAGCTATCACTCTTCAACTGTGCCTTAGCAGTGAGATCCTTTAATGTGCACATTTTGCCTGTGGCATGCACAAGGTAAAACCTTTCACGTTGACCAATCTCATGTTTGCCACCTCACCTGCATAATCCCACTTACAGCCTCTGCCCTCACTCATTTTACTGAGTGAGCTCTCCCCCAGCTGCCCTCTTCTCCCTCAGTTTATCCTGGAAATTTATATTGCTGTCTACACAGCAGTATCCGAATAAGTCTTGATGAGACAGTTCTTTAAGGTTGTTTTCTAATTATAAAGTTGATTTGGAAAAAAAAAACCCGTGAGCAAAACCAACCTCAGAGGAGCACACACATTTTATTTACAGCATGATGCATCCCAGGAAATCTCCACTGGAAACTACACGGAGCCAAATTTGTAAAAGTAACAAAACACATCAAATGAACACATCAGTCACTGAAATGAGAACCAAACCCCACAGACATAAAAGCAAACCAGTTACTTACAGTTCTGCTGTGGTTCTGGAGGGAATTTGAGACGGATAATGGCCAAGATTATGAAAACAACCACAGGCCAGGAAATTAAAACAAACGACCATACCTATAAAACAGCAATGAAAATATATCGGTTACGTTTGTCGCATTGATGTTACCCAGAGCCTGTCTGGAATGTACAAGCAGTGCCCTAAGTGAGTTATAAGGTGCATTGTAAATCACACCTGTCTTGGCATGCATACAATTAAAATCCAAGCATTATCTATTCAGGAAGAAAAACTACCGCAGATTTTAAGAGCAAATAACAAGGCTGAGAGCAGCACAAGGTTTCAGTTTGGCTGATAATTATGGGGGACAGTGTTTACCCAGCTTTGAGACACTGCTATGTCACAGTAAAGGCATGCTGGGAAGCACCAACCAAAAGATAAAGCAGCTGCAGTGTGAAAGCTTGGTTTCACTTTCAGTGAAATGATGGGTAAATAGGACTTCGATTGAACTATACCCCAAAATTAAAGTGTTTGACAAGCCTACAGCGTTTTTCACAAAAAAAACTTTAGCTGTTTTTCACAACCAGTGGATCCTCATGGTAGAGCTGGAAGGAAAGATTTTCACAGTGGTCATTCACAAGATGTGGAGCTCAAGCATGGTACAGGAAGGGGTTTAAGGAGTTGTGCAACCAGCCTACAGGACTGAACACCCACCATCAAGAAAAAACCCTCATAAGAACTCCTGACCCTGGTAGCCCAAATCCCTGGCACCTTTCCATCTCCAGACTGTAGCAGTCCATACACATGAGCTGAGATGATTCCTAGAATGGTTTTGGTTAAAGGGACCTTAAAGCTCATCCAGTCCCACCCCTGCCATGGGCAAGGACACCTTCCACTATCCCAGGGTGCTCCAAGCCCTGTCCAACCTGGCCTGGGACACTTCCAGGGATAGGGCAGCCACAGCTGCTCTGGGCACCCTGTGCCAGGGCCTCCCCATCCTCCCAGGGAAGAATTTCTTCCATATATCTGACTTAAGGTGGAAGAGAAATAATGTAGTATTGCTCTAATGTGTTGAAAAACACATGGACATGTATAGAACTCTTGTCTCTGACAGGAGGGTTGCCCCTTTCCATGGACAAGAATTAAGAAAACTCTAGAATTAGTCATCTAGTATAGTAAACCAATCTAGGGAGGATGCCCAGAATCTTAAAATACAAACCTTGGAGTTTTGTGAGCTAGGAAATTGGAATTATTCAAATAATCCCCTGCTTTTGCACTAGCTGGCGAGCTGGCTCCCACGCTTACTAGATTAAGAGTTTCCCATCCATTAGTAGTTAAACTGAAACTACTCTGTGCTACAAAATCACTGTTCTATCTTCATGCTTATTTTTGAAACTGAGGCACCAGGCAAAGATGTCTTTCTTCAAAATAATCCCATTTTTCATCGTTGTGTTGCTATTTTTTTCAGATCAGCACATATTACCCAAAGCTGTTTTTCCAAAGTAATTCCAAGCCCATAACTGTGTTTTCATTTCCTATAACACTCACTGGAACACAAAGCCAAACAGACAGACAAACAAATCCTGGAGAGTAATTCAGCTTAAAGATGGTTGTTCTACAGCAACTCCATCCCTATCATCCCTGATGAGGTGACTCAGGCTTGAAAGTAGGAACAAATTCATGCCCCAAAATAGGCAAGTGACAGACATCAAACCACAAGGCACCTCCCCACACACCCCATCAGAGGGTGCTCCTATAATTTCAGCATTCAGCCACATTTTAGCTTAGACAGACAGTACCCTTCCTGCTTTTTATGTATACACTGCCAGCTTGTAACAAGATCCATCATTGACACTGACATATTTTAGTAATTTTTTATATCAGATGCTTTCCCTATAATCAGTCCCCAAACATGCAGTTTAACTGTGATTAATTCTCATGCAAATGGTATTATTAATGTGTCCTCCTTATTTAGCACCACACAGGCTAAAGTAAAATTATGGGGTAACAGCACAGAAACTGATATTAGTCAGAAGCTGCCTAAAGGAAGGGCTGGACATCTGTCACATTCCTGGGACAATAAATGAATACTGATTGTTCCTACTCAGGAAAATTGTTGTCCCTCCCAATTTTGAGCTTACAATGGTGCTTATACTCCCCACTTTCCAGACATGTCTTCTCTCAGTATCTCTGTCCTGTGACTTAATTGGATTTAATAGTAGCTGGGCACATCAGTTGCAACATCACAGCATTCCCACTGTCTCAGGCATTTCTAGTGAACAAAAACAAGACAACAACCCTGGCCAAACTGTTTGCAAGTGGAACATGTTGACTTGAATGGAACCACAACCAACCTCAATCTGGCTCTTGGGACTTTAAGAACTCTGATGCAGGTTGCATAATCCCTTAGTTGTGGGATTATTTCACTGCTAAAAGTTGATTTAATCTCTCAGGGCTTACTTAGGATCTCTGGGTGAGTGCACATTTTCTCTCCTCCTCCTGCCTCTGTTTAAATAATGAAGTGAAACACGCAAGAGGCACCAGTATCTGCAGTTCCCTTTGGCACTCAGGCCCAAAAAGATCTGAGTTTACCTCCTCACACCCTCCTCAGCCTGAGCAAGCTCCCTAATTTGGAGCAAGAGAGGGAAATTAAGGAAGGTTGCAAGGCATGCCTGCTATAGAATAGTCAGCAGTGGCCAGGTTTTTATTTTAATTGACATTTCAGTTCTACAGAGTTGATATTTCAACTCCACAGGAAACCAGAATTACAGCAAGTCAGACTGTGGTCAGAAGCACAGGTAGGGCTTAGGTAGCATTTACTCAGGGTACACAAGAGCTAAAAGGGACCCAAGCCTTCTACTTTTAATGAGGCTGTTACAATTTCTCTCGAGAAATTAGAGGTAATTTATTGGGATTCTTCTGCATCTCAGGAAAAGTGTGTTTTGCAGCAGTGAAGAATGCTCTAAGGCACACAGCATATCCACAGGAGTCAGAGGCACTCAGCACCCCTCTGAATCAGGCTCCACAACCAAGAGATAGAGCAGGGAAAACTGGAACAGACCTTGCAGAAGCACACAGTCATACAAGGCCTTTCACTTCACCCTCATATCACACCCTCCATGGACATTTCTCTTTGGTCAGCACTTCCTGTGCCTGCCAAGGTTGCCATTCCACTAAGCCAAGTTTAAACCCCACCACGTTTGGGTTACTGGGGCACAGGTTATGGTGCAGCTCCCTGAGCTGCCCAGGCTTCTGCTGAAAATACCACACACAGCTGCACCAAAACTGGACTGGGACAAAACTACCCTGCCTGGCCGTGCAATGCCTTCCAAAGGAACATTTGCTCCCTGATGCTGCTGCAGCTCAGACCACACTCTGGACATTTTTGGCAGAAAGATCATTGGGGTGCTTGATTTGCAGCACACTGGACTGCACTGGAAATCTGTCCTACCTGCATCTCTCAGAGTTACTGTTTTCGTTATCCATCCTTTACAAATGGCTCTGTGTAAGGGCAGCCCCATCACCCCCAAATCCCAGGGGCTCCTCAGAGGCTGCACACCAGCCACAGGGTCTGCTCACATGGCAGCAGGTACAGAACTGCAGCCTTAGCTCGGGTCTGCCCACGAGTCTGTGCATGGTTTTGTTTGCACAGACATTGTCCTGAGGGAACAAGACAGGCATCCATGGTACTCAGTCTGGACTCCTGAGCCCTCATGCATGAGCTCCACGCAAGACCCACCTTCACTTCTGTGCCATTCCCTTCCTTCCTTCTGCTTCTGCCACCCCCCTCCCATTCTAACAGCACAACCTTCCTCTCTGCAGTGCCCCCCTCGCTCCTCAGCTCCAGGTTCCCCCTTCTGCACTCCTCTGCTGCCACACTCACCAGCTGCCTCTTGACACTCAGCCAGTTCTTCCAGAGCAGGATCCGGAGGTGCTGGGAGAGCGCAGCCATCCTTGGCTCCCCCGGCCCAAAGTGAAGGGGCTGCGTGTTCCTCCTCACCGCGCTTAGGAGGCAAAAGTGGAGGCTCTAACCCAAAAGGGCATCCAGTGTCCAAAATCCAGGCCTCTGCCTCTTCCCCACAGCATAGCTCTGAAGCAGCTACTCCATCCACTTGTGGCTGCTGTACTCCCAGGAACTGTGGCTCTTGTCCTCACAGCAATAGCTCCTAGCAAATTCAACAGGTTCTTCCTCTCCGGGCGGGCGGGCAGATGCAGCAGCCTGCCTCCACTTGTGTTAATTACAATATCCAGCCTCTCCTGG
This sequence comes from Promerops cafer, assembly GCA_013398275.1. Taxonomy (NCBI): domain Eukaryota; kingdom Metazoa; phylum Chordata; class Aves; order Passeriformes; family Nectariniidae; genus Promerops; species Promerops cafer. Next base: position 640,357 of record VZSE01005709.1, on the reverse strand, counting down.
ATGCTCCCTGTCCAAGCCCTAACCGATAAAATGGATAGCATTCCAAAAAGATGCTTCTGCTTAAACAAAAGGTGATGCATGCCTCCTCCTCCCCATGATGAAACTCCCTGTCTGCCCACACACCGCTTCTGCTGGAGAGGTGTCAGCAGCAGCAGAGTTAGGCCACTTGCCAGGCCAGTCTGACTTCCCCGAGTTCACAGGGAATGCCTGGGAAGAAAGCATCCACAGCCACAGCATGCATCTTCCTGCCATTGCTGATTTGGAATTAGGGGAGTTTGAATACTTCTGAATGTCTCAATTAGACCTACCCATCCAAGTAAATTAAATGAAAGAAGTGAAAAATGTTTTAAAGTCAAAATCTTAGAGACTGATCTAACTGCTTGGCTTCCTGCATCTTCCCTTTCCTCCAGGAAATCAAGTCCTGGGGTTCTCACTGACTGATTTCCATTAAATACACCAAATCCCCTGAGAATGGATCAGATTTCACAAGATTTCAGAGCACTAGAGTGGCTTGAATACTTATTATTCAACTAATCATTGCATTTCCCAAGCTAGTGGTACCTAAAAAGAACAGCCAGAGATGAGAGGAAAGAGAAAAAGCAGGTACAGAGGGAAGCAATGACAGCACAGGGAACTGCTCATTGCACAAAAGGACCAGCGTAAATCTGAAATATGGACTTGTCTGATGGGCTCTGGTCAGCTGGAAGAGCTCTGGTCCTCCTCAGGTGTCTGGTAACACTGAGAGCATCCTTGAAGCACTTGGTAAGCAATGGAAGACATCACTGTTCTCAGCATATTCCACAAAAGACATCCAAAACCATTCCTGTACATGGCATTTCTTTCAGCCACAAATGAACTTTGGGCCTCAGAAGTGAAAACCATCTTGAAGGAGTCCCTGCCAAATTCCACCCAGGGACCAGAGCGGAGGCAGCAGCAGCAGAGGAGTTTTGATCCAAGGGTTGCTGAAAGCAGCAAGAGGAAAAGAGGAGATGAAGAGAGAGATGTGATACTGCAAAGGTGGGAATGGCAACAGTTCCAGAACAGTCCCTGCCCCACATACCTTCAGTCTAAAGAGACTGGACATTCCAACAGTGGGAGTGAAGTTGGAGCTAAAATTAACCTAAAAGGCTTCCCTGGTATAGTTTTAATAGCAATAGGAGAAACCTAAATGTCCAACCTTCCAGCTCTATGTTCCCTTTTTTTTCTCTCTACTAAATATCCTTAGGAGGGAGAGGGATCTCATTTAGGTCTGGGAGTTGAGAACAAGCACTGCTCCTTGGTACACTGTTCTAGTTCAGCTCCACATAGGAGGCACAGCCACATTCACTGCATTTGGTCCAAACATGATTTGCAAACTTCATTCACTTCCTCTCTGGGGCTGTAAAAAGAAATCCAAATATAGATAATTCTGCTCTGAGGGGGTAAGAGAGAAGAAATTCATAATTTCACCATTCACTGCCTTGCCAAGGTCTTCTAAGGCAAGAGTCTGATTGCTTCTTTTTGGTATTCAGTCAAACAACTGTTTCAAAAGAGCACTATGATTTGGATAATAATTTTCCCAAGCAAATGCACATCCTTACTTCCTTTGTGAACTGAGTCAACAAACATTCCCCTTGGGAAGTACCCAAAGGATAATTTGTTCGAGATCATCACTGTAAAATCAGAATAACTCAATGTCAGTTGGCTCTCAGAGCACCTGCATTCAACTCCCCAAACACCACAGCATTCCTATTCCAAAAGACAAGCTGAGGACTTTATAAAACCATTATGCTCTTCTGCTTTTTAATTCCTTTACTTAGTAATTCCTGCAGATGGCACAGGAGGCTGTGGACAAAGTGACCAGAGCAGGAACACGTCCCAGGGTGCCAATGTGCAAATAGCCAGAGGGGGAAAGGAGGGAAAAGCCAAATTCTTCCCTCTCCTAATACATCCTCAGTTGGTTTATTCCTCTGGTTGAACAACTAGGGCTCTTCTGGGCTGCAGGGCAAACCCACTGAGGGGTGGTTCAGATCACTGAGAAGAAAAGCAGCATCTGTTTCTGTGCCCATGGAGCTGAGGAAGCTCTCGGGGGAGCTCTGAACTGTGATTTTATCCAATGCAAATGATTAGAGCCAGGATTCATCCCCTGTACTGCAGCAGTGGCTACAGCTCACATCCCCCTGCAGGGGCTGCAGCCTCCAGGGCAGGAAGACTCGCCCCACACAGCCAGAACTCACCAACAGACCTTTCCTTGGGATGCTCTTTCAATTAGGAGTTTTTATTTCAGCACCAATGAATGCATTTGTGCTTCCCAAGTGTGCCCAGTTACCTCTATGAGAAATGAAAACTGAGGCAAGTGATGCAAGACAGAATAAAGCCCATAAGTGAATGATCTGCAAGAGACATGTCCTTACGGGTCTGATGTGTCAGGGCTGGCAGCTGAGAGTGCCACAGGCAGCAGCAAGGCAGGGATCCATGAACAGAGAAAAGTGCTGTGCAGGAGCTGCTGCACAGGGTCAGTCAGGGGCTGCTGGGGGCTCTCCCCAGCCCTAACACAGCGGGGGGATGAGAAGAAATGGCCACACTTATCGTTCATATTTCACTGGTTTCTCAGCCAAATTGACAGGTCCACACAGCAGCACCAGAAAATGCAGCTGTCTGCTCATGAACACTCCTGGCCTGGCTGTGAAATACAAGGGGAGTTGGATCAAACCTGACTGGGCAGAATATTTACCCCCTTGAAGTGCCACTCTCTATCCCTGGAAGTGTTGAAAACTATGTGTAGATGTGGCATTTGGGGACGTGGTTCTGAGGTGAACACGGTGGTGGCTACATAAATTTTTGGACTTTGAGGTCTTTTCCAGCCTCACCAATTCTAACATCACATGCCCTTGCAGCACCAAAGAAGGTAAAATTTAAAAGTCTACAACCAATTAAAAGTCCTGCCTCCCTCACAGGTAGAGCAGCAGTTGCCTGAGGACTTGCCAGCATTAGGCAACACAGTGCACAGCACTGGATGATGCTGCAGTGGTGTAAGACAAACTGAAACACCACTTGAGAAATGGTAAAAAAAGGCTTTTGTTGGGCAGCCCACGGCATTCCCCAGGAGAGGCTGCACATGCCCTCTGGGAATTGCTCCTACTTCCTTCCAATAGCATGGCAGGAGCCTGGAAATGCAAATTCCTACACATTTCTTGGGTTCCTAAATTCAGGCACAAGACATGGTTTTGAGAGGTGCTCACTCAGCATTTTTAAAAAACATTCAGAACACTCCAAAAACTAAACTGGGCAGCACTAAAACTAAAATGGGCAGCACTATTTTTAGCCACTATGAAACTGCAGGGGATATGGCACCACCGTGGTACCACTCTGCTACCAACCACATTTCCACTATTTACTGGTGACTTTTTCCCCCCTGTTAAAATGCATTTGCAAAGCAGCCCCTCCTGGAAGCAGTTTTCCCTCAAGTGATCTGTCACTGTCATCAGTACAAGGATTATATCACACAGGGCCTGCTCCAAAAAGGTCAAGAAGAGCTGTGCAGCTGATTTTTGGCTCAAAGTTCTTGGATATTAACTCCGTATTCCTGCAAGCCCCCAGACCAAGCAGAGCTTTGAGATACTCTGACAGCAGAGCAGATAAGCACAAAAATAAATTTTATTTTAGTCCAAGTCCAAGCTTCCTGCAAATGAACTAGAGGCATGACAAGCTGAAACATTTGGGACAGGATTTGCAGAAGAGCTCATCATTGGGGTTTTTCCTCTTATGTCAACAATGCTCTGCTGGAGCAGATTTAGGAATGGGCAGGGAAATGCAACTTTTGGTTTTAAAGCCATGGTGCCCTGTTCCCAGCCAGTCTTTCACCCTACTCCTTTGCTCCCAAGGTCACCTTCAGCCACATCTGGTCCTAGCAAACCTACAGGTGCATGAATCATTTCCCACCACGCCCAGCACTGAGGGCTGGATTTGTGAGGCTCCCACACGCACACCTACCTTGCCACAGGGTTGCTTGCAGGCTTCACACTCCCCCTTTTCCAGTGGTTACAAACTCCTGTGATCCCATCGACACGCAACACTGGATCAGGATTAAAAGTTAGGCAGCGAAGACTTGTGGGCACAAAATGAGCAGTGAAAGGCAGCTGCTGCTGGTAGATCCTGACAGGCACCAACAACCCCAGTTTAGTCTCTCCCTGGTACAGCAGAAGGTCACCAGTAGAGCCACCTCCCACTCTATTCCTGCTCATCAAATAAGCCCAGCAATGTACAGTTCTTCAGAGAATGCAGTGAAGGCACTAACGTGGGGTCTGTTGTGCTCAGTTAGCAGTGCTCACACTTCTTCATTAAAACTCTTTCTCAAAAGCCTTATTCTTGGGGCCCAACTCCCAATCTACCCAAACCCACTGAATCTGAAGGCTGGAGCAAGTGGGTGATATGGAGTTTCATTAGGATGTCCTTTAACCCTTCCTTCAGATCATTAACAATGTTAAACCCAGATCTGATGCCAACAAGAGATGGCTACCAGGGTCCAAATCCTGACATTTCTCATTTATCATTCTTTGTGCTTTCAGCTGGTTTCCAATCTGCCAGCAATGCTCCTGTCCCATCACATGAGCCTGGACAGCTGACAGATGGACTAATTAGGGATCTCACTATTCATGGCAAGGCTGATAACAAGGTCAAAGCAAGGTCACAGTGAAAAATAGATTTGACTTTGCGAAGAACAATTGGTATTTCCAAGGCTGGGCACAACTTGTGCTTTCCAAACCAAAGTGTCAGAAAAGCTGCCCAAAAAAACTGCATCAAAACAGCTTCCAAGTTAAGAGGCCTAGGAACAGGATGTAAGGACAAGGAAACACAGAGGCAGGATGTGCTTGGGACAGCAGCTGTGTCACGGGTGGGCTGTTCTGTATGCAATGGAAACATGTTTCCTGAAAGATTAAAATTGTATCAAATTAAAAATTAACCATATTTGCACATCAAAGGAAGTTAAATCCTCAGTCATGGTGATTTAGTAAAGGCTTTCTTCTACGTTCCATAATGCAGTGGTTTGACTCAAGATACATAATCATGCAAAAAACAGGAAAAACCATTATTTTTTTATTATATTATGGGATTATAAAACACCTACTTAAAGGTTTGCTCAGATTTAGCAACTGTATGTCTGTTCCCCTCATAGCTGGAGTGCATTCACACACATTCCTTCCCACATGGACTTTCTAAAACAAGCACAGGACTTCCAGCCCAGGCAGCTATCATTTTCTTTCTCTATTACCTGGTTGCACATTTCAGTGAAGAATCTGCAGATCCACTAACAGGCTTGGAAGCGATGGGGAAGGGCAGACAGCAACCCCACAAGCTCAATGTCTAGAAGCAAACAGCAATCTGAGAGCGTAGTCTAAGGACATGGAGCCACCACACTCCTGCTTAATAGGTTTCTAGGGTGGCTATCCATCACCAAGTCACCTGGGTGTTATTACAAAATCAGCTAATTAAAACCACACCCTGAGATCTAAACGAGCATAGGGAGTGCTGGTGAGTAATGACAAGTTACACAAGGCCTGTCAGCCTCCTGGAGCTGGGAACTTGCTTGCTGTAGAGAAAAATACGTGTTGTAATAATCCCTCACAAGCACCACAGTGATGGAGGAGCACAGACAGGAGCACAGAAGGGCTTGCTTACCTACAGATTATTTGTGAGAGCTCCTTCATGCCTAGCAAAGGAAAGGTTAAAGATCTCTTAGGTCATTGATAAAAGGCAGCTGTCCCAACAGAGGGTTTGATTCTCTGACTCCCACAGTGGAGATGAGCAATCTTCACTGAATGGGCAAGGAAGGTGGCTCTGCAATCAGCCTGGGAGAGAGTGCTCACCCCTCCTTTCCCTGTAGCACCAGGCACCCTTCCCAGGAGGAATCAGCCTGGTCCTTCAGGAAGTGCAGTGCACAGGAGAAGGGCTCATTACAAGGCATGCCCTGAGTTTATGGCCTGCATTTCAAAACCCATGTGTGCCTGAGCACAAGGCACACGGGCTGATCCTTGGAGAGCCAGGGAGCAGGCATGGGACACGTGGTGGGAGAGGCAGCTCCTTGGGAGGGAATGTAGGATGTGCTGCCACCCACCTGGGCCTCACCTGCACACCCTGAGCTTGCAGTTCCCCTCTCCCTGCCACCTGGGGCTTCCATGATGTGTCCTTACCTTGAGAGGTATCCTGTGAGATGCACATCCCTGGATGCCCAAGCAGACAGACCCCGCTCTAGATTTACACCTCAGAGAGTTGACTTATGCTGCAGTTTCATTTTTCAAGCTGAAATGACAGCAGGAGGAGATCTTGAGTTGATACTGGGACTTTGTTGTCACATGGCAGTTATCCTGGGCATGGAACAGAGAAAGAGGAGAAATTAAACTCCAGTACTGCTGGATGGATTTGCACAGCAAGTCCAGCAGCTTCTGGCTAGCCACAGATGGTCAATCATACCCAAACCAAGCCATGCTTGGTGGGCACAGAGTGATGCACCATGCAGGACCTCCTCAGCAGGTCAGACAGGTCCTGTTTGTGCTGGTCCCACTCCATGTGCACTGTAAAGCTGAAAGGCAAGTTGTCTACAGCCAACTCCAGTACCTCTGAATGTCTGGCAGGCCTGGCAGACCCCTCTGACTATTAGCAAAGGTGTTTGGTCACTGTATTCTGGACTCCTTGGTCTGAAGTCCAAGATATCCCAAATATCTTGCTGGGTTTTGCAGCTTCTGGCCAGAATTTCCTTCACTGCCAATCTGAATGTCTGAAAAATCTCCTAAAACTGACATTTGTTACTTCTTGGTTTCTTTTCATTGCCCCCCAAAAATTTCTGCCCAGAAAAGCTTTTACATTATAAAAACCCCTTATAAAATACCCCTCAAACCCATCCCAAAGGATGAGTGTCCTTCTGGATGCCATTACAACTACCACCATCAGAAATGTAAGCAGCAGGACCCATGATAAGAGAGGAGCTCAGGACAGACACTGTGCCCGTGTGTGAAGATGAACACATCTGGGCAGGAAGTTACAGTCTGTCTACAAAGGGCCCCAAAAAGCTTTATTATTTATGGATAGTATGATTATTTAGAGTCCAAAGGTCTGCCCATTTTCTCCAGCTTGTTTCAACAAAGATCAAAGGAAGATTCACCAGTGTCTTCCTCTGCATTGCCAGAAGGTAATAGTAACAATAGTAATTGGGGCTCTTTACAGTCAAAATGCTTATAAAAAACCTTTTCTAATTATTTAATAATGAGACACTTGATGATGCACTGGAAGCAACATTCATTGCCTCCAAGAAAACAGAATCATGCATCAGATGTCTGCTTGAGGAAAAAATGCCGTGGAAGAGGGTGCCCTCTGTGGACACTAATCCATGTAATCCCTGGGAAGGAGCTAACTGATGCCTGCCTTTCCAAAACTAATTCCAAGACAGACTGTGATAGATATATACCTGTAGCTCCCTAAAAGTGGGTAAGCAAGGCTCAGTTTTGCCATCCTGACAACTGAAAGACAACATTAAGGACCACTGAGGGCAAATGGGAGTGTGTATTTATCTGGGATATAACTTCTTCCTAGAAGCTAAACCAGAGGATAAATGTGGAGGTAATATCCAGCATCAGGCAGATGACACAGCAAGGCATGAACCTCCTCACCACATTCAGGCTGTTTGACTTGTGTGAAGAGACCTGAAGTGCACAAATAATATAACATGTAATAGCAGAAATCAGCAAACAACAGATAGTTGTCTCCTTTTGGAAACATTTTTCCTCTCAGCCCATGAACAGCAAATTGGGGACACCATGATACCTAGTCTTCATTTGACTAATCCAGCTATTGTGGAATCAATAATTTATCTCCTGCATTTACATGAAGCAAATTAGGCACAGATTAATTTGGAACAAGGGTGGGCTAGCAATGAGACAAAATACTGCAAGCAATTCTGTGCTGCAGGAGTACTTTCAGATTGCTTTGGGCACAAAGGCTGCCCAGGAGCTCATCACTTGGAGGCAGGCAGGAGCCTCGGGGCCCCATCAATGTAAAACACTTCGTTCCTACCCCACTGGTATTTATGGAATCTCCCCCAGTCCCATATGTTAATGCCATTTGGATACAATTGGGTATTTTGTGACAGTGAAGTTATCTTCAATTCCACAGTAAAGTTGATGAAAACCGTAATTTAAAACATCCTTATCAAGCATTGGTTAAACAGTGGGTTTGGGAAGGGAGAGAAATTTTGGGAAAAAAAAGGTGTGTCAGCTAACCATGGACACATTTCCACATCTCTTTGGTTTTCCTTGGAGTATGAGCAAGGCAAACTCAAATCTGCCTGCAAAATCCCTGGAAAAAAATCATCTTAAAATTTATAGCCCTTACATAACCCAAAGTTTAAATAACCCCCTTCTACAATCATTTATACACACGCTTAACTCCACAGACAACTGAAAAGTGGAACAGCTCCCCACAAATGGGAAGAAAAACCTGTGGAAAAAAATCCCTGCAGGACTGGGGCACCAGCAAAGCACCACCAAATTCAAACCTTAATATAAACACTGGTTAGAACTATTCCATTATTCAGATCTCAGGAAAGCTGGGGAGTCAAACATCTCCCTTTTTACAGGAGAAAACGTGAAAACCCCACACTGCCTTTTTCCTGGACTGGATGCTGGGAACTTCCAGACAAGACCCTGTATTATGCATTGGCTTTGAGACTTTTTTTTTCTCAATTTCTAGAATCACAGAATCATAGAATGGCCTGGGCTGGAAGGATCTTAAAGATCATCTCATTCCAAGTCCCTGCCAAGGGTGGGGACCACCTCACTACTTTCCCTGGACCAGGTTGTTCAGAGGATGCACAACAAGCTTCTCTTGCAGTTACTTTTTTTCCACAGGCAGCAATCAACAGCTCTAAACCGGATTCCAAATGCAGCTTGGTTCAAGTTTCAAAAAGCTCTCATGTTCTGTGTGTCTGTGCACACTTTCCTTTAGTGTGGCTAGAGCACTGCATTTGTATGGCTACATATAATTTTTTCTTTTTTAATCTCCAAGGCAGTTATCTCTGACAGTGAGTGTGTCACAGGACATTTCTTGCAGGGATTGCTTAAATAAGCCTCCAGCCTCTTGCCTTAACAAGCTACGCGACCCAGTGATGTTCAGCATGGCACTCCTTGTGTTTTATTGCTGGATGCAAAGATTTGATTTGAGCCTCTTTAAATGCCAAAGGTCTTTATTGCTAAACAGCCCTTGCTGTTGAGAAATAGGTGAATTTAATGTATTCATACTGGAATGCCTGCTTGGAAGGTCGTGGAAATTCAACTTAAAACTGCAATCATCTCCTTCTTTCCCTCTTTTTCGTTCTGAGTTTTCTTTTTGCTGTTTGTAAACCTCTTCCTGAGCTGGTTCCCATGCTGTAGCAGCTCTTAATGAAGCAGGCAGTCACCTCAGTGCTGCTCAGGCACATGAAAGGGATGATCTGGAGAAGGAAGGGGCAGTGGTAAGTCTCATAAAAGCAGCATCCTGCTTGTGCTGCTTTGACAAGATGTGAACTAGTTCCATTCATCCCGACCATTTTATTAATAATCAAAATCCAGCCACAGAAGAAAACAGTGCTAGCAACACTTTCCTTGGCTGCTTGGCAAGATGCCTGTGGGCAGGACATGGAAGAATCTTATGAAGAAGAGCACCAAAGCCCATCCTGGACTATTTCATACCTGGAAGAGGTCAAGGAAGGTTTCTGGAGGGCTGGTCTTTGGAGAGGAAATAGAAATCAGGCTTTTGAACATCCTGCATCAAAGCTCTCTTGCCTGTGCCACTGTTGCCTCTGTAGCTTTTGCTAGGAAACAAAAAGCTTCCATGACAGCTACCAGCCCTTATGTGAGTGGAGCTCTCTTACTGTACTGGGAGAGAAGTTCTAAGTACGAAAACGTGTCTGTGAATTTTTAAATAAGTCTGGCACCTTTCACATTGCTTTTCAGCAAGCACTCTCCACTTCCAGCAGGAGTTCTGACAGTTTACTGGGAGCAAATCCTGCGCTGTATTCTCAAAGTACATTTGCAGTTTTATGCTCTTAGGTATTTCATTTTTCTCCCTGATGTTTCTGGAGCTGGCATCTGGGATATAAGTGAGAGTACTTCTTTACTTGAAGCAAAAGATTAATTTTCAGCTCTCACAACTGAAAAGAAAAGCTGAAAACCATAGACTCTAAAAAGACATGGTAATCAGAAAGGCTACCACAATTTTTGAGCAGTTTGGGGTAGTGAAACTTTAGTTGTGACTATCCCTCTGATTGTTGCACATGAGAAATTTGATTCTAAGAGTTACGCTCCCATGGTCAGTGAAGAGAAGCACACAAAGTAGTTAAGCTATCCAGTTAATGCTCCAAATCTGATCACCAAATATTGCATAAGCTGCTGTCAAACAAGTTACATATTCAGTATTATCTGCAGAAATAATAACAACCAGCATTTGGCAGCCTCTGAGAAACCTACTATTTTCTAATGGGCTGTTCACGGCGACCCCAAATAGACAAAATTAATCTAATAAGGTGTTCATTATATATAATTTACCAGCTTGTGCAAGTGTCAGCCCAGAACTCTGGACCACACCTGACCTTTTAATAGACACATTTTTCTAACCACCACTTTCTAGCAGACCGTGCTGTAAAGCAGCTTAGCTTTTATCCCGGTGACTGATCGAAATATCCCTCCTCCCCTCCAGCGCTGAGCATCCCTCTCCATTAATGCTCCACAACTCTTATCACACCTCCTCACTCCCGCTCCTGTGATGAAGGGCAGGAGGTGCATTGTGTCTGCTGGGCCCTCTCAGAACATCTCTATTGCAGGTACAGGCTGTTAGAAATGGAACAAGAAAAGCACCAGGCACAGAAGCAGTGGGGAGATGAGAGGAGGTGGTGTCTCTGGCAGCTCAGGGGTGCTGGGATGGCCCATCCACGTCAAAGCCCAGGGATGCACCCAGTGAAACACCCCCCAGGTCAGGGCCCTGACTCAGCGCGCTGACGCAAACAAGCGCAGCTGTTACAATGTCACTGCCTGTCCTGCCCCTGCCGCCCAGGGGACACCCGGCAGGGAACAGCAGCAGCCCCCCTGCCAGCACTGCAGCACACCCGTGGCACCTGCCACACAGACAGCAGCCAGCCTGAAAGCAGGAGCTGGGAACACCCAGTGTGTTCCCTGCTGCAACAAGGGTCACCCTTGGGGGGGCTTTGTCAGCTGCTGGGACTCCTCAGCCCAGTCTGGGGGGCTTCCACGGTGCAGTGAGTTCAAGATGCTTCAACATCATTAGAACTAATCTCAGCAGCAAAAGGGGTTTGCAAATGGACAAGTGGCATACCAGGTTCCTATGAAAGAAATCATCACACTGCCTGGAACACTGACTCCTGAGCCAGGGCAGCAAAGCATGAAGCCATAACCTAAGTTTGCAAATACCCAGCAGCCCCGAAAATCTCGGGGCCTGTTCACAGCTAATGCCTGTGGTTTAAGAGGTTCCTCTTCTAAGGCTTTGAGGGGGTGCTCAAAATCTCTTCCTCACTGTGGAGGAAGAGAGAGCTGTGTGCTCCAATCTGGTGAGACCCCATCTGCAGAGCTGCCTCCAGGCCTGGGAGCCCAGCACAGGAAGGATGTGGAGCTGTTGGAGCCAGTCCAGAGGAAGCACCAAGATGATCAGAGGGATGGAGCACCTCTGCTGTGAGGAAAGGCTGGGAGAATTGGGATTGCTCAGCCTGGAGTAGAGAAGGCTTTGGGGTGACCTAATTGCAGCCTTCCAGTGCCTGAAGGAGCTGACAACAAAAATGAAGAGACTATTGACAAGGGCCTGGAGTGACTGGACAAGGGGGAATGGCTTCCCACTGACAGAGAGTAGGTTTGGATTAGATGTTAGGAAGAAATTCTTCCATTTGAGGGTGCTGAGGCCCTGGCACAGGTTGCCCAGAGAAGCTGTGGCTGCCCCATCCCTGTCCAAGGCCAGGTTGGAGGGGGCTTGGAGCTACGAGGGATAGTGGAAGGTGTCCCTGCCCATGGCAGAGAGTGCAACTGGATGAGCTTTAAGGTCCCTTCCAACACAAATCATTCCAGGATTCTATCTCAAACCCAGGGCAAAACTGGAGCCATTCATCTGAAGCGATGCCACAAGGGGTTCCCACTACCTGTTTTGAACTCCATGGTCTCCTGCATCACCTTTCCAGGGTTCTCCCTGGCCCTGTGTGTCTGCCTTTACCTTGGCTGCTCTGTGAGGTGACAACTCACTCCTAAGTATGCTAACCAAGAGAGACACAGAATCATAACCAGCTCTATCTGTGGCACATTAAAGACCAGCCCACAGAGGCTGGGGGATTTTTACAATGGAAGGTCCTTTCCTTTGGGGTACAGTTTCCTTTCACTTGAATCAATGATCATTTGTTACATTAATTCAGAGACAGAAATCAGCTACACTGCATTCATGCTCTCTAATTGTCCAGCTGGGAAAATCAATGCTTTTATTGAATTAGCCAGTTGCCACAGCAAGTTTTCTTTGATTTCTACAGTTCCCATGGATCAATGGAGTCTGTCATTGCCTCTAAGTGGAGCAAAGTCAGGCCCCAAGTCACGTGGCTGGATGACAACATAAATCTTCCCACAGAGTTCTGTGCATTAGGTGGATACGGGACTGCTCGGCAATTTGCCGAAGAAGTACCTCCAATGATTTCCTCCCCTGCCTCAGACTGCTCCCAGCTCCTAACTCCACCCCTGCTTATCAATTCTCATCTCTCACACTTCGTATCCTTTGTTTTCTGCTTCCTTATCAGGTTTTTTCTGTGCAGTAGGCAGGACATCCTGCTGCTGTCTCCGTGTTGTCTCAGGTGCAGGTGTCTGTGCCAGAAACACCTTTCCCTGATAAACCCAAATGTCTCCCCAGGACTCCCTTCCCAGTGCTATTGGCAGTAAGTCATCTTTAATCAATCTGCTGCTCCAAATATTTCATTTGGGTTGGGTTGGGTTTTTTTTCAGAAAGGTAATTTCATTGCTCTGTTCCAGCCTTCCCATAAAAGTGGCTATTTTTTATCAGCACAGCTGGCTGGGAAGCATGACTCATAAATAAATTACCTCTTTTACTGCCTTCCTTCCTTTTGTCAGCCCTTCTGCTGTCAGCTACGTGGGACAGGACCATTATTCCTCAGTGTTTAGCAAACACTCTCCACATAATGGGCGATACTGTAAACAAATGAAAATCAGACCTGAAATCAAATGCAAGCTGACTGACAGGACTTTTGTGAAGCCCTCTGAGCTCTGCAGGGGTTTAATCAGCTGTGCTGCACCATTACAGGGCTCTCACAATGGCTCTGCCATGCTTAGACAGGATCCCAGGGGGATGGCCACAGAAATCAGGTCTTTAGCTGTTACCTGTGGCACACTCAGGTTGATTAAGAAGGATGGGTGCCTTCCAGGCTGAGAAGAAGCGAGTGACTTGTGACTGGCATGAAATGATGGATAGCCCAGCACTTATTGCCTAATCAGAATTTCTTCCAAGGAATTCAGGGGAAGTGATAGAAATTAATGCTAAGGAATGGCAGGCTGCAGGAGATGTCAAAACTGATGGGGGAAACTTCCCAAGACAAGTTGTCCCTTTTTTAGTGAGGGTAGAAGCTCATAAAAATCCCGTGCAAACAAATTTTGGTCATGCTGTAGAGAAGAGAACATAGGAAAAGGCAAGGATTGTAAAGATGACTAAGTGCTAATCTGAGCACGAGTGAAAATCAGGGGGAAACAGGAAAGCAAGTTCAGAGGACTGCAGTATTTCAGCTACCAAGTGTGAATACAAGAAATGAACAGCAAAACTGCTGCATGGTGTGACACAGCCCAAACTGGCTGACCATTATGCCATCAAACCATTATGAATAGAATTACATGGTATTATTTGCAGCAGAAACAGCAAAGCTTTCACAGTACCAACAGTGAGAAGCTTGTGAATATACATGTGTTGGAAGTGGATATTGTTTGTGTGGTATTGCCTACCCCAAACACTCATAACTTTCAAGTTAGGCTGAGGAAACTGTGAAAGTGGCTTGAAAATTGATGGGTTTAGAAAAACACCACATACATTCTAAATGTTTCTCTTCTAGGTTTGAACCTTCATGGTTTATTTCTGTTGGGCAAGGGTAGAGTCTGCTCCAAGTGCCTGCAACAGAGCCAGAGATCAGACTTCAAACGCCAGACTTCCCACAGCCTTGTCATTTATCCCTTCTTGGGAATACAAGGAACCCCATGGAATTCAGCATTCAGGGTCTTCCCAAGATGCTTAGAAGAGGATCTCTTTAGCCTAAAATGTCTGGGAAGAATAGAGCCACCCTCTTTCCAGGTGGGATGATGCTGATAACCCAGTAAAATTATGAACAGTGGGTCAGCAAAGGGAGGTTTCAGCAGGGAAATGTCAAAGCTGAACAAAAATACAGGAAGTGAAGAATTAACCATCCTTTCCCCAAACCATAACATTAGACCTGAATTGCTAACTTTACTTCAGGAGTAAAAACCCTTGCACATGATTCAATCATGTTCTTAATTCCTACTCTCAGTGTGCTCCTTGCCATGGCTTATGGCATCAGAGGAATTTGATGCTGCCTAACACTGGGATTTCAGTCCCTTGCAGTGATTAATCTATAAAAGAAGAACTTCCCATATTCTATCTGAAGGATTTTTATCTGACCCACTGGATTAAGCTGCCTCTTGCCAGAAGAAATAGTTCTTCTCCCCATGTGTTTGTTATGATGCTGATGTGTGCTCATGAGATGAGTTAAAAGGAGTCTGTTCCCAGGTCTGACAAGGTGTGTATTTATGTGGAAAACAGTGTAAATAAAACCAACCAACCAAAAAGTCCTACTTTCCAGCTCTCCAGAAATAGCTAAATGTTGCATATTGTCAGCAGAATGTTATGTTTTGGGAATTCTGTCCCCAGCATGTTTGCTTCTTTTCATCTAGGCAATAAAACACAGCAACACAAACTGAAGTGTGACCCTGTCCTTATTTGTCACCCAAGGCTCAATAGAGAATGAGATGAGGTCATAATTATGTGATTGATGATAGTATCATGAATTAAAAAGCAGGGCTGGAGAAGACATTAGTTAGGCAAATTGAAGAAAGTCAATTGAAAATCTGTAGCTGTGTTTTGCAGGAAGACCCATTAAATTCCCTCTGGCCCTGCTGCCTTGGCCTGAGTCCCAGGCTCAGTTTTTACCACCAAACTCATGCGGGGCTGAAATTGTCACCCCCGTGCCTCAGCTAATTTAGCTCAGGAAAACAGCTCCACACAATTAAAGCTCCAGTGGCTCCAGAGCCATTGTGCACAGATGGGCACAGGGACACAGTTCCCATGCCTGAAATGCATGGAGACAGGTGGAGGAGAAGATGGAGGAAAAGGTGGGGGAAAAGGTGGGGGAGAGCTGCACCAAGCAGAGCCAACGCTGATCCTGCCCTCGCCCCAGGAGAGCCAGGACATGAAGCATGAGCAGCACCACTGCAGCTCCGGGTTAATTAGCACCTGCCTCAGCTCTGCCTAATGAGGGGTGGTGTTTGTCATGCCCATCCTGGTGGATTTGCCACATGAACACGGGTGCTCTGTGCCCAGGATTGATGGAACTCAGTCCTGCCCAGGGCCTTTCACCAAGAAGATTTCAACTGTGAACAGGCTTTCCCCCCTCTGTTTCATGCAGGGAAACACCAACACCCCTCACTGAATTTGCACAGGCTTATCATAACCTTGCACTTCCCAATTCCCAAACAGCTGTACTAAGCTAGCTCAAAATATTAATGGAACCTAGTTAATGGAACAGAAGCTACATTATTAAACCCTCCTTTCCTGAAAAGTAGTATCTGGAAAATGACAGTGTTTATTCTAGAACCTAGAAATGTTCATTTTAAGGCCTCCTGAACAACTTCAAATACTTGGTTTTTAATGAAAAGCTGAAAAACTTGGCTTTGATTGAGGTGAAAAATGAGAAGGCTTGATTTAATAATGTTTTCTGGGGGGAAAACCCCCTTCTTTTTCTAGCCATAAAGCATCAGGAAGATGATTTTGAAAAGCCAGAACTTGTCCTGTTGTGACTTGAGACTCTGAGCAAGGAAGGTCAGAACAGAACGAAGGAACCATAACTGATTATGAATGCAGGGCATACAAGATAACAGCATTTTCAGAAAGCACAAGAACCTCCTGGAGAATCCAAAGCCATTGGGTTCTGAACACAGAGAAGAGACAACATTTATTTTCAATTTTTTGCCTCTCACAATTCAAAATGTTATCTATGTTTCTAAGGCCAAAATACAGTTACCTAGTGCAGTTACTTGGGAGGAAAAAAAAGGAAAGGAACAAGCGATTTATGAAAAAAAAAGTCTCACTCTTTTCTTCTGTTATTAAAATTAGACTGTGTAAAAGCAGCAAAATCTGAAAATGGATGATTTGCTGCAACTAACCCCATCTGCCAGCTAGAGACTGCTCCAAGCCTCGCTGGCTGTAGTTCTGCCTGCTGTGTGATGCTGGCCATGCCTCTTCACACAAATGTCTCTCTTCCCATCCTCCTATTTAGCCATGATTTCTATTCAGCTCACAGGGTCTTGCGGCAAGCCCTGTTTTTATCCTGGATCCCAGCTCTCTGGGCTCTGGATCTCACTTAGCTCTAATGTAACAGATAAATAACCACCTATGGCTGTCTTTCCCAGAGAGCCTGCTCATGCCCCCTTTGGCAAGCTGCTGTTTTTTCAGGCATTTCAGGAAAATGGCAGCTCTGCCTGTGTTTGCTGTCAGTCTCCTGCGAGCCTGACAGTGTTCCCGTGGTCCCCCAGAGCGCTGGAACTGAACACAGGCTCGCAGCATTTCCTTCCCTGTGAGCCAGCTCCTGGATGTCAGACACAAAGATGAGACCCATGCAGTGATGGGGCTTGTGCCTAAACCCTTCAGAGCCAACATGGGCTTGTCTCCCACTCAGGGAAATCACTGTTTCCTCCCTGCCTGGAGTCTCCTTCTCTAGATAAATGTGTCGAGGGGTTTGTGAACCAGAGATGACTGGGGCTGGATTGCTATGTAAAATCACTCTGTTCCTTCTTAATCTGTTGCAGGCTTCACCAACTTCCAGATGCTTCTCAACTACCACAGCCATGACTCTGTTTGCATTTTGTACTAAGAAAAGCTCCTCGTTTAGGATTTTAGCTTTGCTTTTCACCTTTGCTTTGCTTTTTTGCTGTAGATCTACAAGAGATGGTGCCTGGTGGACAGTAAAACTGTGTCACCCATCGCTCCAGGCTCTCGCTGGGACAAAGGAGAACACCCCGCCCATTTCATCATCTCCCAGATCCTGTTGGAGCAAATTCCAGCTATCTGGGGAACCACAATGAATTAACATGCAAATTGAAACCTAAGCCAAGATTCATGTCACTGTCATCTTTATGTATTAGACCATAGATCATGAAAGGAATTATGCTCCAGCTGGCTACTTAAGTAAACGTGAAGCAAACGAGGGTAGCAGACAGGGATCTAAGAGCCAGGGTGGAGGCACGAAATTCTCCTGTGAAGGTGGGCAAGTTTGTTAGGGATAGTTTCAAAATGCACAAATGACAACAGCAGGCCAACAATGGGACTTGGAGGTGGACTCCTGTCCACGTCCAAGTACTGCACAGATTTCCACTTCCTCTGCCTTACAGAGCAGCAAACAAAGGGACTGCAAGATAAGACAGGGCTTGAGGACAAAGCTTCTCCCTGCCCTCTGTCCAGGCCAGGGTCTCCCAACAGGTTTTTGCCAGCACTAGTCCCAGCCCAAACCTCAGTGCTCTAAGGCAGCTACAGCTGGCTTTGCTGCACACTCAGCCAGGGAAACTGTACTCAAAAGACGGGGAACTTAGCCAGAATCCCTGCTGAAAAACAAAAGTGCCGTTCCTTACAGAGGCATCTTTGATGGTTCCACGCTGATGCCAGCGGAAAACCAGCTCCATTTTAACTGTCCTAGCGCGCTCTAGTGGGAGCCGGTTCCCTGCACATCTGGCAGCATCCCGGCACGATCCCGGCGGGATCCCGGCAGGACAGCTCTCCCGGCAGCAGCCCTCTCACCCAGGGACACAAACACTGGTGTCCAAAGAGCTGGGGGCAAAGGGAGACACCGATGAATCAGTGATTTCAATTTCCCAGAGAAGCTGTGGCTGCCCCTGGATCCCTAGAAGTGTCCAAGGCCAGGATGGACAGGGCTTGGAGCAACCTGGGATAGTGGAAGTTGTCCCTGCCCATGGCAGGGGGTGGAATGAGATGAGTTTGAGGTCCCTTCCAACCCAAACCATTCTGGGATTCCATGGTGCTGTGAAAAGGTAAAGCAGCCTGTTATTTGTGGATAAAGTTATTTCTTCGCACCTACAGCAAAAATACCCAAACAAAATATTTCCTCCTCTTCCCTTTTCTCTGGGAATTCTTCCTTTCACACAAATAACCTGACAAGGCAAGGAACCTCAAAGTGGATGGATATTTTTTTTCTTTACTGCAAACCCCATATTTGCAATTGCAAACATCTGTTCAGCCACAGCCTACATGTGGGGTTCAGATCATAGAGTAGGCACTGAGTCGCCAACAAGAGAAACTATTTCTTACTTTTATGGTATTATTTTTCCTTCTATGCTTGGATAGGAAGCAGACTCTGGGAGGAAAGGAATGGGAGCGTTCAGGAAATAAATCATCCTTCAGTTTATGCACCTTTGGGTCTCATTCATAACCCAGAGCATTAGGAGAATAACTCAGGCTGAAGTCTGCAGTATTTACTCTATTACAAGGAAATTGGGGGTTTTTGCAGGAAAAGCATTAGACATTGATATCACTGGTTTGGGAAAACCAACCACTGGTGTTGGTGAGTGAAGAGGCGATGTAACCTTCACACCCCAGGTCAAATAGAACGTGCAGAGCTCTTTGGTGTCTCTGAACTTCAGCTACAGGCTCACTGTCACCTCAGCAGCTCCGTGGGACCCTGATTTTTCATTTACAATGACAGCCGACAGCCGGCACACCACGGATGTGATTTAACTGGCACCTCTGAGGAGCACAGTAAAACAAAAGCTGCTCCAAGCTGATAAGGGCTGAAAAAGAAACTCAAAATGCATCAGGGCTCTTGAGCCTCTCTGTTACTGTGGAACACTCCTGGCCAGCCTGCTCATCAGCTCAGTGCTGAAGCTACCCCAGAGTTGACTCATAGAGAGTGGCACAGGCAGTGTAATGCAGCTCTTGAACAAGGTTCAACAGAGCAATACTTAGCAGCTCTTTTTCTCCTGGAATACAACCAAGAAGATTTTACCCTGAAGCTCTCATGAGCCCTGAGAGCAAAAGGCAGACAAACCAAAAGCCTGCATATAGCAGTAACCCTTGAGAAGCAGCCTGGATTCAATTCCACACTCACCTTTACTGTTGGGCAGCACGTGAGACAGGGCACTTGAAGTCTACAGGAGATTTTTGCAGTAAGTAATCCCATAATACTGAGTAAGGGGCATAAAAAAGTGCTTGTAAGACTGGGGTCTCTGGGAGACTGGAGGAACTGAGGCCCAGTGCCTGGCAAACAGCATCCTCAAGGGAGATAGCAGATATCAGAACAATATACTTCCTTGCTTCCCACTCAAGTAACTGCCAGGGAGGAAAAGAGGAGTTTGAGTAGGACAGAGATGTATTTGTCTTACATCATGCTGAATACCACAACCTTTGCTCGAGGGCAACACAGAGCATAGCAGAGGCAAGGGGTTGTTGAGGAAAGGCATGGGGAAGGATGTAAATGAAAGCAGGGCCTGGTTAAGGAAGATAAGCTTGGTATGATGGGGAATTTCAGAGCTGAGGACTGTGTTCATACAGGCAGAGATGCCCACAGTAACATGTTTTTTCAAAGCAGCCTTGTGATGATGAGATACCTTTCCTGGGGTAAGACAGATCCAGATCAGACCACTGGTGTAATGCTCACCACTCGTGACAATTCATCTCTGAAGCCCCAAACCAGGCCAGCCACAGGCATCCACTTTGAACGGAGTCCTACTTTTTGGCTGGCTCTTCCTTGTCCACTGGCAGGCCTAGCCCACCCTCTGCTAGCCCACAGGCAGCTGCAGGTGCCTGGAGACTCCTACATTGTTTGCTTCCTACCCTAACAAATTAATCAACAGCCAAACTGACCTGTTTTTCTACACCCTTCTTGGTCTGCTACATGAAAAAAACCCAACGACAGAAAACAGACTCACAACAGAGACTCAAAGCCAAGCTAAAAAGCATTGCTTGCTCCCTACAGCCTAAAGAGAAGGGAGTCTAGGGTATTGTCCTAACACCAGCAACACCATCCCTTTTGTATGCCTCTATTCAGCTTCAACCTCTTTTTACTTCTCCTTATTAATACAGCAGAGCACAGTGCTTATTAAGCCTGATTTTTCTTTCTTGGATGTAGGCCCTAGTATGATTTAGAAATAACCGTAATGTGGTATTTGTAATTCTAGTATTTACCTCTTCCCATTATTTCCAATATGATGTTACTGCATTCTTGGCTCAGGACGAGCTTCTGTAATGCTTTAAAACACCAGGAAAAAGCTCCAATGAGACCTCATTCCTATTGAATAAATGATAGGACATGAGCAGAGCACAGGATATTTGAATATCCTTTAAACATCACCAAAACCAATTAAAATAAAGCTCTATAAAGCAAAACTAAACCTCTGGGGAGGCAGACTGTCTGATTTCCCTGCAAAGCCGTTCCCAAACCAGGACATATCAATCACATCCAAATCCAGACACAGCCAGAATGTCCCTTCTCGGATGCAGAATCACAGAATGGTTTGGGTTGGAAAGGACCTTAAGGCTCATCCAGTCCCACCCCTGCCATGGGCAGGGGCACCTTCCACTATCCCAGGTTGCTCCAAACCCTGTCCAGCTTGGCCTTGGACACTTCCAGTGATCCAGGGGCAGCCACAGCTTCTCTGGGCAACCTGTGCCAGGGCATCACCACCTTCACAGGGAAGAATTTTTTTCCAATATCCCACCTAACCCTGCTCTCTTTCTGTCTGACTCCATCTCCCGTTGTCCTGTCACTCCAGGCCCTTGTAAAGAGTCTCTCTCCATCTTTCTTGTCAGCTCCTTCAGGCACTGGAAGGCCACAATTAGGTCATCCCAAAGCCTTCTCTACTCCAGGGTGAACAATCCCAATTCTCCCAGCCTTTCCTCACAGCAGAGGTCCTCCATCCCTCTAATCATGTTGGTGAACTCCTCTGAACTGGCTCCAACAGCTCCATGTCCTTCCTGTACTGGGACAGGGATTAAGCCCAAACCACCCCCTGCCACTCCTGTGCAAACAGAAACCTCACCTCAGGTGCCAAGGGACAACGAACTGCTGGACAGGCAACAGAGCCAACGCCATTGCTGACCCTGATAATGTCCCTCCCACTGTTTGTCTGAAGGCAGCAGTGTCCCTGTCCCAGACAGGGCCACCAGGCACCCTGCTGGAGTACACAGTTGCTCTCTGACGTCAGATAAAAATACAGAGCTCTGTCAAATTGTTCATTTGCTCATACATTCATCATCACCAAAGCCCACCTCAGCTGTACTCTTTGCACAACTTTTATTCTCTCCAAGGTGTGTATTTTCATAATGATAGTGCTCATGTACCACTTAACAGTATATTTTCATTTGGCCCCAGCCACCCTCCTGAGCAGTAAATTATTGCTGCTTGCCACTAGCTGCTACTGAGATAATACACACACTGTGTTTATTCAGTATGTTTGGTATTTCTGGCTTGACTCTTCTTCACATAGACAATACTGCCCAAGCCCAGAGACTCACAAATCAAAACAGCCAAGCGTCTGGGCCTTCCAGCTGCACTTGCATTGTACTTCCCACCTTTTTGCCTGCAACAGCTAAAAACTTCCATTTATTCCTTATTTTTCAATGTGAGTGGAGAGCCTAATGCAGTCTGAGTGCTCTGGGAGCTGCAGGTGTACAGTGAACACCTGCGTGGCCGATGAAAATGTGACAGAAGTACAGGGATGCCTCAGGGGCCTGCCCGTGCTGACATTATTGCTGATTTAATATTGCCAGGTGGGGCCAGGGCTTGTGCTGCAAACTAACTGCAGAGATCTCTACTTGCAAAGCACTGCTGTCCCAGTGCTGCAGCTAAACCCTGCTGGGGTGTACACGGGCACAGCACAGATTTTAACCAGTTAAAGCCAACATGTTCAGTCAGTGTTACCAGTGAACCACAGGCTAACAGGAAAACAAGCAAAGCTCTTTTGCAAGGAGTATCAGGAAATCTGGAGGCCCACTGAGGGAAAAAGTTCCCCAGATAGCTCCCCTTAGGGAGACAAATGAAAAATAAATAAAGAAAAGCATCATTTTGCTATTTGCAAATGATTTTTTACCTCAGACTTGGTAAATGAGTGTTTTGCCTCTGCCCGTGTGGAAGCTCTGCGGGAGGACTTTCCATAGATGAAGCTCCTGTCAGTACTCCTGCAAAATACGAATGGTCCTTACTGCACCACCTTCCACTGCAGAAGAGGTGTTGCCTCACCTGCACCCCATTTTTCACCTGTGTACTAAGCTGGGTTTCCCACCACCGAAAATTCTGTATGTGTGTGTGCGCACATATATGTACCCCTGTGTGGGTGAGGTGCACCCATGTCAACGCACATAGATACACGTGTGTGTATGTCTCTGTACGTCTGGTACACCCATGTCGTGTGCACACACACTCACCGAGCACATGTGCAGCGGGAACACCGCTCGCCCACACGACCACGGGGCATCCTCACCCTTCAGGGCACCGCAGCCCCGCTATGGCACCCCGAGGACACGCGTGTCTCCCACAGAACACCGCCGCCCTCATCCATTCCCCGCCCCGCCCGGG
>VZSE01005709.1:312074-617470 GCA_013398275.1 Promerops cafer | reverse complement strand
CCTCCGGCTCCCGCCCCCCTGTGCCCAAATCCCGCCGGGCCGCCGCTGCTCGTCCTTTTCTTGCCTCCGCACCCTCCTGCACCCACCGACGGCGCCATGGCCGCGCGGCAGCAGCTCGGTAACGCGGGGCGGGCGATGGCCGNCGGGGGTGCCCCGCCGCCGCCATGCCCCGCCATGGCCGCCGGCTCGCCTCAGCAGGGCGGCCCCGGAAGGCGCCTCAGCGCTGGTTCCCGCGCGGGTGCCGGGGGCGGGCAGGCGCTGTTGGTGTCCCCCGGGCCGGGTGTCCCTCGTTCCCGGGGCAGGGCTCGGGGAGCGGGAAGGCGCTGAGGGGGACGGGCCCGCGCTGGGCGCCCTGAGGCCGTGGCCTCACCTGAGGGGCGGCTTCCCATGAGGAGGACCGTGAGGCTCTGGTGCTGCTCCCCTTCCGCCCCCCAGGCACCCGGCCCCGCTTACACTCCTAAACTACGCAACTTATAAAAACTTCACTCGCTTAATCCTGTCGTTTTCTCTGTTCCGCTGTTAAAACCCAAACACTCGTGCTCTTCCCGCCTGCCAGCTTTACTCAGCGTCTCTGACAAGACCAACCTGGTGGAATTTGCGAAGAGCCTGAATGCGCTTGGCCTGGGTTTAA
Source organism: Promerops cafer (assembly GCA_013398275.1). NCBI lineage: Eukaryota > Metazoa > Chordata > Aves > Passeriformes > Nectariniidae > Promerops > Promerops cafer. The sequence continues at coordinate 616,839 of VZSE01005709.1, read as the reverse complement.
TTGCCTCTGGAGGAACAGCCAAGTCCCTGAGGGATGCTGGCTTGCCTGTCAGGTACCCACACTCCCCTGTACATCACCACCAAAAATGCTCTTTTGGGCCCTGAGGTTGCTTAAATTGTTTCCTTTGTTTCCTTCCTGAAATTGTTTCCTTCCTGAAAGCAAGTCTTCCAAAAAAAAAAATTAGAAAAGAAAACCCTGCCCCAAAGCAAACTTCAGAACCTTTTTGTCTATGGGTCTGTTGGCTGAGGCTGAGGAGCGTTACTGTGAGGAGAGGGTTGGAGCTTTTTGCTGGGATTCCTTGTCTGCCTTGAGCCAGCTTCATTTCCATAGGACAATCTGTTACCCTGATGTTCATAATCTACCCTGAGTGCTGCTCCTCACAGCCAGGTGAAAGCTGATCTTTGGCTGGTCCTGGGACAGCACTGATGTGTCAGGAACATGTTGAAGCTCCCTGGAGTTCATTGTTCACAAATAATTTTTGCAGCAAAATCACTTAATGCAGATGGAGCCTTTAGGTGTTGTGCATCCACTGTTGGAAAAAGGTCATGTACAGTCTCTGGCTGTTTTAGCCCATGATTCTGGGGAAATTTGTTCAGGTTTCCTCCACACTGTGATAAAAAAAAAAAAATAGCTCTGGCCAAATAAAAATGGGTTTCAGTGCAGTGATGAAAAAAATGTCAATTATTTAGCAAAACAGGTGAGTGTGACTCTGTTTTTGCTCCCCGTGAATGCAGTGGTTGGCCCCTGGGACACACCAGCACAAATCTACATCACCTCCAGAGCTCACTGTTACCTAGCACTTGGTTGTGTCTCTCCAACTTATTTCCTTGCTGTGCTGTCAGTGAAGCCTGAAGCAAAGGATGCTCACATTTTCCCTTCCCTCATTATTGTTATTACCACCCTAAACAGTCATAAGGAATGGTGAAATTAAGCTGGGAGGAAGAGAACCTCCACATAGCCTTCCATTGTCTCTGTAAACCATTTTGACTTGAGATTTGCTTATCTTGGTTATACTCCAGTGTATTCAAGAAACAGCTGTACTGCTTAGTTGGGTGGGACCCAAGAACTCTATTTCCATTCGTGGGAAAAGCAGTTGTTGCCCCTTTGGCTTAGGAGGGTTTTGTAGTAAAATCTATACATTTTCTTTGGTTTGGGTGGTTCAACCTCTAGATGAAGTCAGTATGGCTCATCTGTTACCGTGCTGTTTTCTTCCCGGGCAGAGATGTTTCGGACCTGACAGGCTTCCCTGAGATGCTGGGTGGGCGTGTGAAAACCCTTCATCCTGCAGTCCATGCTGGTATGTTTCTGCTAAAACATCTTTCAGTCTAAAAGAGGGCAGGGAGGGTGGGAAGGAGGAGTTGACAGATGCCTTTTTTTAGGGGTTGTGTGGAAGAACCGAGTAATGAGCACAGATTTGCTCCGGGAACAGAAGGAGAGGTGAAAAGCCACGGGGTGGAGGAGTGCAAGGTGGCTGAATTACCTCCTTGTTGCTCTGCTGGCATCTCTGCAGTTAGCAGAGCTCTCTCCTGGGGCTGTAAGTTACAGAGCTTCTCTGTAAATGCCTTTGCAGAGTCAGCTGCAGACCTGCTGGGGCAGGGAGCTCCATGGAGTTTAACCTGTGGGGGGGTCTGGTGTGCAGCACAAGGAACACAACAGTGTAGGCTTTAGGGGTGATTTCTGCATGCTCTGATGTTCTCTGACTCCTCTCAGGCAGGGAGGGTCTCTGATAGCTGGTCTGCCTGCACATTAATCTATCTGCTCTTTCATCTCCTGTTGCTGTACGTGAGGTACCTCAAGTGGAACCTGTTGCCCATCGTATTTGAGGGCTGGAGACAATCTCCCCTGACCCTGAATGCAGGACTGTGCTGTTCCTCACACTGTGCCAGCCTGTCACCCTCGTGTTTCTCCTGAGTTCCTAGACCCCACCAGCCACCTACACTGCTCATTCTCTCTTGCTTCCCTTGTCTCATAGGGCAGGTGCCTTTTTTCTCTCCCCTGAAGTCCTTGATGATGGTTTCAGTGTTTTAAGGGTAGCAACCGAGTGCTTAGAAAGTTGTTGAGGTTGCTGGTCAGTATTTGGAATACTCTAGGATTTAGCATTGGGGAAGAACACCTGTTAGCATGGAATTTGAACAGCCAAAGACTCTAAAGTGGAATAAAGAAGCAGGGGCTGAGGGTGCTGTCTGAACTAAAATGAAAAAGTTAAGATAGAAGGGCTCTGAGGACAAAAGCATGGTGTGAGGGGAGATGTTGAATTAAAAACCTGTTGGTGATTTAGTTATTTTTTTAATGAAGATGCACTTTTTTTTTGTAACTAGGCATCTTGGCTCGCAATATTCCAGAGGATAATGCTGATATGAAGAAACAGGATTTCAGCCTTGTAAGGTAAATGTTGGGGGATGTGATGCAATCCATCAGTAATCAAAAACCAGCAGTAGAGCCCAGTCAACATCAAGGAAGGGGAGCAGTAGGAATGCAGCAGATCTGCAGTCTCCTTTCTTTGCCCTGGCCGGACATACTGTGTATTTAAAAATGTAATTTTCTACAGGCACCTCTTCACCACTTTTAGTAAGAGAGAGCTGAAACAGGAAAGTTATGTTGTGGTTTCCACAGGGAACTCAGAGGTGTGAATTTCTTCCATTTCCCTGGGAAAATTTGACACCTTACACACAGTATAGGGCCACATTACACGTGTTGCAGAGTTGAGTTCAGTACTTTTGAAGCTGACTCATCTTCCCTCAGGTTGGTTCCACGTGCCTGATCAGATGGCAATTCCCGATTCTGAAATGCTTGCTTAGTAAATATACCCTTTGATATTTGCATAATGTTTACTGAGTTTCAACACATAAATAAAGAACAGACATGGAAAATGGGTCAGGAATACTGCGTTTGTTCAGACAGAAAACACAGATATAAGAGACAGAAAACTTAAACTTTGGGAGCCCTCTTGGGAAGCAAGGGAGCTGCATCCAGAAGCTGAAGTAACAAAGTTTGTGCACTAATGTACCAAAGTTTGGGGTTCTTTTTTCAGTTTTTGTTAGAATGTGTTTACTCAGTTCAGTCACACAGGGCAGTTGATGGCTGTATGTAACTAACTGGTGTTAACATCCAGCTACTGCTTGTGAATAACCAGTTGTACATCAGGGAGTAGCTCCTGGTTCAGAAACAAATGGCTGAGCTGGACATAGCAAATTGTAGGTGTTGCCAGGGTGGGAAGTACAGTATGACTGTGGGCCAGAATGCATCGGGAGTTTTAAAATTACTTCTAGAAACTGATGGATGGATTTCTGGGCTGAATTTGAAAACCTGAAATTTAAAACCACAGGAATCCTCTTAGATGGCTCAGCAGTGGTGGCTCTTCAGAACATGTTGCATATTAAAGCAGGCTCTGCTGAATTGCAGGGGGAATAATGTACCCTTACATCAATGACTTATGGTGCACTTGCATCCAGAGTGGTAATTTGGATTCAGGTTCTCTTGCAAAAAGCAGAAGTAGCTGATCCTCAGCAGGACTGGCTTTGCATAGTTGCATAAAATTTGCATATCCACGTCAGTGAGGGAAAGCCTGATACTGATTGTCTTGGTTTGCACAGGTAAAAGCGTTAGCAGTGTTAAAGTCCACAGGTTCCTGATGGTTTGCAGCAGGTCAGGAGCATGAATGGATCGTGGGGAAAGGGGCATTAGAAACAGAAGAGACAATAAAAAACATTGTAGGAGATTTAGAGACACGGGGGGTGCCATACTGGAAGCTTATCATCCCTTCTGCTGGAGTTCACACAGAGTGGGAACAAAGGAATATTATAAGTTGGACACAAGGGTGCTCATCACAGCAGTTCTGTGCCACACTGAGCACACCTTGGAGTTTGATACCTTCATGTACTCAGATCAAGAGAGTAAATTAATTCTCTTGGATTATAAACCCTGTTTGTGAAGGTCAGAACAAATCCCTCTTTTCACTGCAGTTCCTGTGGCTCTGGTAGGATGGGACAGGCAAGTTATTACATCACGCTGGAATACAGACCTGCTTCCAGATCAGATGGAAAAACTAATTCCAGTAAGGTTCGGTCTTAGCTTGAGAGGAAAAAGTTGATTTTCTCCCCCACTTTCATGTGCTACAGAGGCGTTATGGCATTTGGGCTGCACACTCAGGTTTCATATATTGTTGGTATTTTAAAAGTCCAGAAGGTGACATGTAGGTCATTTTCTATTCTTGCAAAAGTTGTGCAAAATTAGATTGATTGTACTTTCTTTGCAATGGACCTTTCTTGGGTGCTTACACTCTCTTGAGAACTGGTGGATGCCCATTTTCTGTATTGCTGAGAGCCCATTTTGAAGTCCTTTTTGAAATGGCTCAGGCTGTGCACCAAAATCACTAAACATTTATATTCAGGCACATGTATTTAAAGAAGCTCTTCCTTCAGTCTGGTTGCTGTAAGCTGTGGTTCTGACATTGTTTGATGTACAGAGTTCAGTTGAATGTTACAATGCACTGTACCATCACTTGCCCTTGGGCTGAGCACCACTCTTAGCCACAGGATTTTATGCTGGTCCCTGATCTGGGAGAAAAGACCATAAAATCACTGGTTATACCTTGTGCTTGCCAAGCCCAGTTTTGCACTTTTATTTCTTGCTGAATAACCCAGTTTTCCCCCTCAATTCTCAGAGTTGTAGTGTGCAACCTGTACCCCTTTGTGAAGACCGTGTCTTCTCCTGGTGTGACTGTAGAGGACGCAGTGGAAAAGATTGATATTGGTAAGTTGAAGGGAGAGCAAATCTGCTTTCCAGACAGACTCTGTGCTTCTGAACTCTTGAGTGGTCTCAGCTCTTCTCTTTTTGTTTGGTGGTCTTTGCACACCTGTAGAGGAAGTCTGCTCAAGAGCTCAGGAGCTGCAAGGAGCAGGCTGAAGGCATAGCTGGGTAAGCCTCGTTGCTTTTAAGCAATTAAATAGGCTGGCAAGGCATGCTGCATGGGGGGAAAGGCATGCACTGCCCTAAAGAAGGAGCCTGAGGGCTGTGCTAGGAAAGGCCAGGAGGACCATGCTTCCTGCTGAAACATGAAGAGCAGACTAAACCTCTTTTGCAGCCTGACAGTATAATAGAAATTTAAAAAACAATGAGCTTTGGAGAGCAGAGCTGAGCCACTGAAAGTGCTCTGAGGATGAGTGAGAACTTTACTGCAGGAAGCCATTAGAAGGAAAGGGGTTGGTCTGGGTATGTGGGAGAGTACTCAGGAGCTGAGCTGGGAAGCATGGACACCTGCATTAGCATGTTTTCTCTTGCTGCTAGTTATTAACCCCAAAGGCTTGCTGTGCCTTCACTGCAGCATCTCTGCTTGGCAGCCTGTGAACAGCACAGGCACAGTTCTGTGCCATGTGGTTGGATTGGGATTGGATTTTCTTGCAGTAGTTTAGTCCAAATGATGCCCAGCAGAGCTCTCTATTAAATGTTTTATGGAGTAATACTTGCTCTGCATGAAGCAATGCCAGCCTCTACTTTTCCTTTGCAGCAGCCTAGTATCTTGTATGATTTAGAGAGTTGCAATAGCAGTGCAGTCAGACTGAAGGGAGAAGTGTGGCATTTTATCTCACACAGAGGACCTGGGCAAGATTCATTATTATTTGCAGAGACATTTGGGAACCTCTGTTGCGTGGCAGTGTGAAAGCAAATCTTTTTGCAGACCCAGTGTGCAGAAGATGGTGGTTAAGCCACGTGTGGGGACAGCCATGTTCTTTGGGATGTGGCTGTGCTGTTGGAAGACACTTTTGCCCCAGTTGCTCATCACAACCCACATCCCGTTCCCTTGCCCCTGCAGCTCTGCCAAGCCCAGTCAGTGTGCACCTTCACCAGCAGATTGAGTCCAGCTCACCAGCCTTGAGCATGCTGAAGAGCACTCCCACCCCTCTCTGTGCTGGAGGGAGGGGACACATTCATCTGGCACAGCGGATCGATGGTGCACGTCCCCTCCTGGATTGTGCCGTGTCCAGGAGGGAAGTGCTCCACGCCTGTGCCCCTCTCTTGCAGGGGGAGTGGCCTTGCTGCGGGCAGCTGCCAAGAACCACGCCCGTGTGACAGTCCTGTGTGACCCTGCAGACTACGCTGCCGTGGCTAAAGAGATGGCAGCGGCAGGGGACAAAGACACTGCCATGGAAACCCGGCGGCTGCTGGCGCTCAAGGTTGGTCGCGTTTTCCTGCCGTGAGGGGCTCGTGTTTAAAGAGGTTCTTTACCTCTTTAACCTCCAAATCCTCTGTAAGTTGATGTTCCTAAGTTGACAAGTGTCCCTCGTTGTGTCCCCAGGCCTTCACCCACACCGCTCAGTACGATGCAGCCATCTCTGACTACTTCAGGAAGGAGTACAGCAAGGGAGTGTCGCAGCTGCCCCTGAGGTACGGCATGAATCCTCACCAGAGTCCTGCACAGCTCTACACCACCAGACCCACACTGCCCCTGACAGGTGAGGCCTCGGCTGTGCCGGCCTGGAGCGAGTCTGGGATAGCTGGGAATGGAGGTGGCTGGACGTGTCTTTGAAACTGAAAGACCTTCTTGTACCTTAGCCCAGGGGATGGCCAGCAGTGTCTTCACAGCTGCTTTATCACTATAACTTTGCAGTTAAAAGTTGAACTGTATGAGACAGGAAAGCTGCTTTGTTGAGCCCCACAAGACCAATTGCAGCTCAGTGTTCTCTGTTGCTGTAGGATTGTGTGTCCAAGATGCTTTGAACAGATTTATGTAGTGTACTTTCTGCATGACATTAGATCCAGATTTTGCAAAGGAAAACCTTGTCATCCTTTTAAGATGCTTTTCTACTTGCAATGTTCTTTGTTTAGTATCTTCCCCATTTTTTTTGTGTCACTATTTACTCGGCCTAGAAACCAAGCTGTTTTTTCTCTAGGTTTGAATTGGTTTTCTTCTCTTTTTTTTTGTCTTCCTTTCTTTGAAGGATTTGAGCAGGGGGTTATTACCTTGGGTTTGTAGAATGCTGCTGCTGCTGATGGTAGCAGCAGGAAGGGATACTAGTTCCACTGGCAAATTTGGGACAGGTCTGGTGTGTCTCTGTGCCATTTCACAAGGTTGTGCCACTTGCCATGTTGTTGTAGTGAGGGAAACCCCTGTTTTGGGGGAAAAGTCTGGCTACTCTTGTTCTTGAGACTGCTTTCAATGTGTGCAGGCATTGTCCTGCTGAATAAGCAGTGAAGCTTTGTGTTGCAGCATTTTCCCCATTTCAACTCTGGGACCTCTAAGGAAGCTTTTCCATTCCTGCACTGGAGGAGTCTGCCTCCCAGTATGGCAGCAGAACAATGCTCTGCTCACTCCTCCTGGATGTGGATTATTGTTAAAATGATCTTTTCTCCTCCAGTCTCCTGAAATGCTCACAGTGCTGCCATGTCAGTACGAGCAGTTCTTCTTTCAGGGCCAGAGCAAAACGTTTTGAGAGCAGACTTTTAAATGGCCTTTACCCTTGGTGTGGATTTCTGGGCACTCCACCAGTTGCTGAGGAGGCAGGGTCATTGAATGAGAACAGTTTGGAGCGATTTGAGTGCTCTCTGGGAGACATCCTTTGTGCTGGCTCTCCAGGCCTTGGGGAGAGGGGTTTGCCTGCTTTAACGTGTCCATGTGCTGTGTTTGCAGTGATGAATGGCTCTCCCGGGTTCATCAACCTCTGCGATGCCCTCAATGCCTGGCAGCTGGTGAAGGAGCTCAAGCAGGCGCTGGGCATTCCGGCCGCAGCCTCCTTCAAGCACGTCAGTCCCGCAGGTAGGCTGGGACGTGCTCCCCTCCCCGGGCTGTGTGGGCAGGGCCTGGGGCGGGCAGCAGCAGCTGCAGTGCCCTGGCTCGTGTTTCCCACTAGGTGCTGCTGTTGGAGTTCCGCTCAGCGAGGAGGAGGCCCAAGTGTGCATGGTGCACGACCTGCACAAGACCCTGACGCCCTTGGCCTCTGCCTATGCCCGGAGCAGAGGTGAGGGCTCCAAATAACCACAGCAAACCAGCCTGTCCAAGGAGCTGAGCTCGGGGCTCAGCACCTGGGCAGCATCCTCAGCTCTTCCTCTGCTCTTCCCTTTGCACCACGCTCCTCCTCCAGAGGGGTTTTCTCCATAAGGATCTTCCTGATTGCCTGTCCAAAGTTGCTTTCCAAGAGAGCAGCCCTTGTATATGGCTTCAAAGAGCTAAAACCACTTTGGATTCTGTTCCTTGGTGAATATAGAAGATCTGTCAGATGATATATTTTTAAATTTAAATTTGTGTGTACACGCACACACACATATATATATGGGGCTTTGACTAAAGGAGCTGGATAAACAGCAGTGCTGGTAGCACACTCAGCATTGGGGTTGCTCAGGAATATTTAACTTGAGTAGAGATGTTTCTGTCTGGTATTTGATGGGGTTTTTTTAATGCTTTTGTACTGCAGAGCTCACCAAAAAAAGTAAACAAAACCAGCTTCCTCTGCTTAGCTGAGATGCTTTGCTACATCTCTCATTTTCCATGGCCTTCCTAGAAGATCTGCACAGATTACAAAAAGCAAGGCAGACTTGATAAGGAGCACACTGGCTTGGGTTCATTCTTCACAGACCACCTTTGAATGTTGCTCTCACAAAACCATTGCATGATTGCTAGAGAAATAAACCCTTAGAATGGCAGGGACAGAAGAATTGACCTTGCTGAGTAATGGAGCATTTGTGATGGGAATTGATTTCACCTTAGCTATGCCATTAAATAGAAAATACTTACTTTAAGACAAAAGAAGAAAAAAGTTGCTACATTTCTGGGTCTGCTTTCTTGCAGGAAAAGCCAGGTGGGAGCATAGCCATCTAAAAGCTTTCCTCTTTTTCCAACTGTCTCCCATCTAAAATCTTTCTGTGTGATCCTTGCCTCTCCTTGTCCTCTTGCCACCAAGGGTACAGCTGGGCTGCTTGCAGTGCTGGAGGTAGTCATTACAGAGTTAGAGCTTTGACAGAGGCAGTGAAGAAGGAAGAATATCTGAACTATGGGAATATATAAAGGTCCGTGTGTTTGAGGTAGGATTTTTCATCCTTGTTGCTTTTATGGCCTCTCTTTTGGTTATTTTTGCTGTGGGATTGAATTCTTAGCTCTCACAGCAGTTGACTGGGCTGATGGAGTGCAGAGTTTTCTTTGTGTGATGCTGTAGTTTGATAAATGAGTAAAATCAGGGTTTTTCAGGTGCTGATCGGATGTCCTCTTTTGGTGACTTCATTGCCCTGTCTGATATCTGCGACGTGCCTACTGCCAGGATCATCTCCAGAGAGGTCAGTGACAGCAGCAAATCATTCCAGGGTATCAAGGAGAATCATTTCAGATGCAGACATTGGTTTGTAACAGCCTGTTTGTTGGAGGTTGACCCATTTTACCAGGAAGGCTTTTACTGGGCCATTGGTGTAATCCTCTGATCTGGAGTGCAGAATTTACACCAGTTTTTTAATACTTTTTTTTTTTCCCCTACCAGTTAACACCTGGCTGTGTGCTGGAGCCTGTGAAATAACAGAGCTGGCAATGCTGCTTTCCATTTAATTGCAAACCTCTGGAAAAGAGCCCTGGTTAGGCTGTCACAAGTGTCTGGTTGAGCAGCTGTCATGGGAGAAGTGAAGGACTGGAATGCTGATGGCCAGCTCCTTGCCCAAGGCAGGAATTTGGAAATAGGTTGCTACCTGCCAATTCCATGTAGGCTCAGCCACTTCCCAGGCTGTGCTTTTTCCCTTAGAATCACAGAATCTTTAAGGTTTTGAGCAACCTGGTCTAGTGGGAGGTGTCCTTGTCCATAACAGGAGGATGGAGTGAGGTGGCCTTGTCCAAACCAAACCATTCTGTGATTTTATGATGTCAAACAAATGAAAGAGCATATTCAGCTGGTTTGTGAGGGTAACATTTGGTACAGTGCTGCTGAAAATGAAAAAATCCTCACCCACACTGTAAGGCACAAATGTGAAAGTTGCATATCACTTCATGGCACTGATGAATGTAAACTCGCAGTTTCCATGATCTCAACAGCTCTTTTTCCAGGGTTTTTGCCTCCTCAGGAGTGTCACTGTTGAAATAAGGATTTATTGGATTTTAAGCCATGTTTACTGTTAGGGCTGAGAAGTGGGGATGTCGTGGTCAAGCTGTTTCCCCCTGGAGGAGGATATTAGTTATTAGTTCCATTCTGATTAGGGGGACACGGGGTGCTTTTACTCACTTCTGCCCAGAGCTCACAATGCTCTGCTGGTTTTGTACCCAGGACTGAAACCCATACTGTAACAGTGCCTTGGCTGTTGTAGGATACAGACAGACCCCAAGAGAGGTGTGTCTTCAGTGCAGGAAATGGCTGGTGGAGCTTCCAGGCTTAGCCCCTGTTTAAGTTTTCTCCTGTGGAAGCTGAAATCTCTGTGTGTTGCAGGTGTCTGATGGTGTGGTGGCCCCTGGCTATGAGGAAGAAGCTCTCAAAATCCTTTCCAAAAAGAAGAATGGTGCTTACTGTATCCTCCAGGTTTGTACCCCTGCTCTAGTCAGGGATGAAGCTGGAAGCACAGACACTTCAGACCTGAGATGATGCACTTTCACATGCTGCAGCCAGCATGCTTGTCAAGCAGTATTAATATTGTGTGGTCAGGTCAGTGCCAGGTTGCCTTCCTAGTTCCTGCAGTGATTGTTGGGACTCCAAAATCACCCAGTTTTGGTGAACATGACTCATGGATCACAGCTTGCTGTCAGGTCCTATTTCTGCTGCCTCTGAGAGACAAATGAGCAGAGAACTTCACTATAGCATCACAAAAAGAAAATCCAAGGCTTAGCTGAAGCTGCAATTGTAGTGTAGCTGCCAGGGGAGCTGGAGAAGATGGCTCAGGAGCTTCAGGCAAGAAAGAATGAAATTGCAGACAGTCTTGGCAGCTGATTACCTCCTGGAATTCAATTAACTTCGCAAGGATGAGGTCATATTGGTGAAGCCTGTAGCTTCAGGGCTGAATGCAGAGCAATGCTGAGGAAACTTGGTGTAAAACATTTCAGTGGATTAGGAAAAGCACATAAAGCATGTGCAGGCTCCTATTTAGAGCTGGTCACCTTAGTCTGGGTTGTTTCCTGTCTGAAACCTCAGCTAGGGCTCCCAAAATTCTGAATAAGGCCATGCATGGGTGGACCTGAGCGCAGTGTCACAGTTCCAGTTAACCTGATCCCTGTGCTGGTGTAAATTAATTGTGCTTCCAGCTTGCATGGAGATGTGCCCAAGAGTGCAGCTCTGGAAAGAATCACGTTCACTGTTCCTTGAATGCCACAGAGGGCTGGGAGTTGTAGCTCGAGGCATGCAGGAAGCAGCTCCAAATATTCCTGCCTTCCTCTGGAAGGCTCTGTGTGTGTGCATATGTTTCCCCTTTGTGTGAAAACTGGAAGGCTGTAGGTTTTGGTCTAAAAGTGCTTTTTTGGCCTGTCTTTGGCTTTCAGATGGATCCCCACTATGAGCCTGATGACCTGGAGGTCCGAACCCTCTATGGCCTGAACCTGATGCAGAAGAGGAACAACGCGGTCATCGACCGGTCGCTGTTCAAGAACATTGTCACCAAGAACAAAAACGTGAGTGGGGGAGATAAATGAGCTTAAAGACACATGGAATGCATGAACTGCTGTGCCTTCGTCAAGGAATTTACCACTGGGCAATTTCAAGAGCTGCTAAAATATTTTAATGAGGTGTAACTGGCTCTTAATAAACAATGCAGTGGACTTTCTGGACCTAATATAATTGGGTAAATCAAGATAGCTTTCCTTTGTTTTGATTCCTTGGATAAATAAGAGTAGCTGGACCTTTGCCATTATCTCAGACTACCACAATATTTGCAAATACTCTTTGTAAACAAGAAGCTACCGTGTGCAGTTTTTTATGGTGACACAGCCATGTGCTAAGGATCCATCACATCTCCTGACTCATTGTTTACATCACCCTTTTGTGTGCATGGTGGTGTATAAACTCTGGCCTGGCTGCTATTGCTCAGCAATTAGAGCCCACATCACCAGAAAGTTTTCAGTGATTTCTTTGTCTCTGATCTCGCTCTCATTAAAAAAACCAGACATTAATGAGCACATGATTAGTCACGGCAATATCAGAAGCAAGTTCAGGTATTGAGGTAATAAAACTCGTTTTCCTAAATTAGGAATGAAACTTAAAAATAATACAGGTTTTGGGAGATGTTCTAATTGTTGTGGTCCTGGTTTTTGCCTATGAGCACATCTGATGACAGTAAATGCAGAGGAGTTTTCAGGCTGAAGGCCAGTGATGGAACCTGCTGAGATTGAGTCTTACCCCTGCGAGTTGGGAGATCAGCTGCCAAACGAATCATAGATGGGTTTTAATCTAAAATTGAACAAACGAGGGTATTTCTAGCTACCTTGTTTTCCCTGTGTGTGATTCAGTAACTGATGGCTGGGGGTGTAGCATGGGTGCCAGGGTGGCTGACAGTGGTGCTCTGTTGCAGCTGCCCGAGGCTGCTGTCCGAGACCTGATCGTGGCCAGCATCGCTGTCAAGTACACCCAGTCCAACTCGGTCTGCTACGCCAAGGACGGGCAGGTAGGGAGCTGCAGCAGGGCTTTCCCCCCTCACTGCTCACAGGCAGGCCTGCAAAACCCTCCAGCACACAGGGAGCTGCTGAACAGGGCCAGAGCAGCTGCCCTGCACGGTGCTGTGCAGAGCAGTTGCTTCTCAAGAGGCTGCTTCAAAACCTCGCTGTCATTTTTTCATGGTAATGGCAGGGCTGGCTCTTTCCTTGGTGGGGTTGGAAAAGCTCTTATATCCTTCTGCACTGTGGTCTTCAGTAATTTCTTTCTAACTACTCTGTTCTTTCACATCATTTTTCTCAGGGAGTGTTCTAGTCGGTGTAGAGCCTTAGGAAATTACAGTAGGTTTTTCAGCTGGATTCTGACTGTCCAAATGCTTCTTTATTTTCACTTTTTCCATGGAAAGATGGAATATGCTTTCTTCTTTTCACTCCTCCGGGGCAATAAAAATCTTCTGTTCTCCCCGATTATATTTCTTTTAAAAAGCTGATGATGGATGTTGGAATTTATAGGGGCATTATCAAATGTGTAATTGAGATAATGAATCATATGGTCACACTGTGATTCTGGGCTAGAAAGGACCTTAAAGCCCATCTCATTCCACCCCCTGCCATGGCAGGGACACCTTCCACTATCCCAGGCTGCTCCAAGCTCCATCTAGCCTGGCCTTGGACACTTCCAGGGACCCAGGGGCAGCCACAGCTGCTCTGGGCACCCTGTGCCAGGGCCTCACCACCCTGACAGGGAACAATTTTTTTCTAGTATCTAACTAAAGTTTCCCTCTTTCAGTTTGAATCTTGAATTTTCAAAAAGTCCATTCTTTGCAAGTCATCTCCACGTGTTCAGTCTAAATAATTTTATCTAAAAGTTGGTGTAGATGTATTGAAAGTTGTATTGTTGCCCAGCAGATCATTCTTGTAATGATGCTGTTTAGCTGGCTCTTTGCTCTCCATGGAAGCCTTTCAGTAGGCCTGGATTACTTAAAAAAAATACAGAGAATGTTTTTGAGCTTTGGTACATCATAAATCAGCAAAATGGATCAAAGAGTGAACCCTACAGGTAGAGACTGAGACTGAGCTGCAGTGCTCTCCTTGCATTGGCACTGATGGGTGTTTGTCATATTGTTGGTACAGCCTGAAACCCTGCAGGGCTGTCTCACAGGACTTCCTGGGGTTGTGTGCTGTGTGGTTCCTCAGAAGATGTCTCTGGAGATCCAGCATTTGTCTTTTATTCTGCTTTATGTTGGTTGGATTTTTCTTTTTTTTTTTTTGCTTTTTAATGATTCTCTGCACTCAGCACTGTTAGATCTCATAGCCCCAGAACAAAGGTGTTGCTGTCTTTGCTCCTTTTCCCTCATCACAGCAGCAATTTCCAATTTCCCTGGTGCTTTTGCAAGTCTGGGCTGAGCGTGGTGCTGCAGATGTTTCCAGAGTGTGTGTGGTAATGGATGTACCATATGGAAGGGAGAGGGCAGGAGGGAGTAGGGAGGAGCAGCCTGGGCAGGCAGGGATTCAGCTGGCCAGGCTGCAGAGGTGGCTTGCAGCTTTTCATGTGGCAAGCACCTTCCACATTGCTGCACTTGATCTGCTCTTCCAGGATCTGACCTGGTTTGGGTTACATGAGCCAAGCCCAGGAAGTCCAGCTTGCTGTCAGTCCCACTGCTTTTGGTTTTCCAGGGGTCATTTCAGCCTCACAGCATCCCTAAGAAATGGGGCTGCCTGGGAAAACTCTGGTCTGTGAGACATCCAGGATGTTTAACAGCATGGCACCACTGGGTTCAGCAGTGGATCAGCCCCTCCAGCATGGCAGCTGGGTTAGTACATTCCAGGGAAGTGTGGAGTGGGAAGCATTTCTGGACCTGAGTGTCACTTAATTTGCAGGAAACCAGCTGCCACTAATTGCAATAAACACTTCCACTTGTTCTGGCTGACTTTCAGCTTGTACCATGTTGATTTACACTTGCTTTAATGACACCATCATGTTTTAAATTAGCAATTTAAAATTATTCTTTCTTTATTCTCTGTACAGTAGCATAAAACAAACCTGTTAATTTACCTTGTGCTTTCCCAGTGACTTCACTGTTTTGTTTGTCTTCCCAATGGTCAAGTCCTTTATTAGATTTTTATATTTCCAAGTGTCTTTAGGGTTTTTGTTTTCATTCATTATCCAGGGTAAATCTGAGTAAACCCAGACCAGTCTGGATCATTTTGCAAGAATCCTTGGGGCATTATCCATCTCATCCACTCTGTGCTGTTGCACAGCATTCCAGCTATGGAGTATTTGACTCTCCTGTGAACTACAGTGGTTTTAGTCAAGTAATTCTTAATTTTCACCCAGTATTTTTTCTATTAAGTGATAGATTTTTTTTTTTTCTACTTACCCTGTGCTGCTGTCTCCTTTCACTTCTCACACTTAAGCACTTTTAGATTCCCAGGAGATTAGGCTCTGAAAGAAACATAATTAATTTTTGTGTAGGAAAGGGAGGGATGGCTCCTTTGTGGGGGATTTTGAGGTTTTGCCTGTGTTTTTGTGGGGGGGAAGGGCACCATGTGGGGCAGGGAGTGCTGAGGTGTAGGAAGAAGGATTTTATAAAGTGAAAAAGGCAGGGAATAGGTACAGGCCAGTGTGAGGGGAGATGCAGGTACAAGTCTAGAGGTTGCAGAAGCTCAACCTACTGATTTCTCTTCTTTAGACCAGAAATTTCAGGCTGGATTGAGGAAATCTTCCCCAGCAGTGTTCCATCAAAACCTGGGCTTTTTAAAAAGGCAAAACAATGCCTTGAAGCTCTGTAGATGTGGGGATGCTTGTGAAGAATTTACAGGCTGCATCACTTTGATCAACTGAAGTACAAAGTCCCTGCCATTTTGGAGTTGCTGAATACAACCCAAAATTCAGTCACTCATCTCTTGACAAAATTTAGGTCACAAAAATAGTGAAATACTTTAAGTGGTTCACAGAGGAAAGGAAAAGGCTCTTTTAGAAGGTTTTTGGATGCTGACAGGTAGCAGAGCACCCTATTCCATCACAGGAGTGCCAGGCCTCAGCTCACAGGGACATGATGAAGACTGAGACATAATTCTGGCTGGGAAAGGACTCAGGACATCCCAAATATTAGAAACTTGTCAATGTTTCATGGTATTTTGGCCCCTGCTAGCAGCAGTCAGTCTGGGGTACTCTGCAACATCTGCATCCCCAGCTAAAAATTTCTGCCTTAGCCTAGCCTTGCTAGGCCCACGCTGAAGGGCTGGGTGGCAGTTCCTGGTGTGCTGTGGGACAACACCAGCCCTCTCCTTTGTGCAGGGAGGGAGGGTAAACCTCTGTGGAAGTGATAACAAACCAGTGTGCAGCTGCTGGCGAGCTCCTTTGGGGGCCAGGGTCCCCTGGAAGTGTAAGTGGGTGGGTTGAGAGCAGAGGTTGGACATCAGCAGTGTTTGTCAGGGGGAAGGTGCTGCTCAGCTGTAAGAAACTTCACATCTGTTCAGTGTTTGTGGTACCACCAGTATCCCTGTGGGTTTATTACGCACTGATGACTTCAGTTATGGCTGAGCAGATCATATCTGATAGCAGCCCAAGCTTCCCAAGCCTTTCATTTGCTCCTTGGGGGAACAGGATCCAGCAGAATGTTTTATGGTTCTGGGAAGAGGTGAAGTCACCGTGTCTTGATGAATGGGAAGACAAATGAGTCATTCCTTTGAGGGCAGCCTGCGACTTATGGCTTTACCATCTGTCCCAGTCTGAGCTGGGAGCTCTGAGGCACTGGCCAGCACCTTGAGCTTCAGCATTGTGTCCCTGGAGAACAGTCTGGGGATCATCTCAGCGGGGGCTGAGCAGGAAATGATGGGAGAGACTTGTTTTCCTGTCAGATCTCTGGATTGAAATGGCAGGAGCTCTCCACAGGAAGTGGGACCCACAGGATGGACAAAAGTTACCAGCCCAAATCTGACATCCCTGGTGGCTGGGTCTGGCTGCACAAGCTGAGCCAGTGCTGTATTTTCATAGCAGCTTCCTTGAGATGAAACCACTGTGTGGATTTTGCTTATCTGTTAGAGATCAAGCACAAGTGCTATTAAATAGGGTTAGCAGCAGCCATTTCAAAAAGCCTGGGTTCTGGCAGATGGCAGCATAGGAGATGGGTGGTAGCTCCAGGGCCTTGACAATTAATGGATGTGATGGTGCCACTGACCAGCATTCCTGAATGAGCAGTGGGTTTATTTCCTTATCAACCTTGCCAGACAAACTCCCCTCATCCACTGCACCTCTCAGCTGATGTGGTTAAGCTGTGTGTGCCTGACTCAGTGGAGAGATGATGGTGTTTGGGTGACCTGGGCTCAGACATTGACACTGACTGAAGTGCCCCTTTCCAGAAGAGGCAGGAAGCCATAATTGTATCGCTCTCCTGAGGTTAAGGGTTTGACTCTGATGGCTGAGGCTGTGTTATTTGGAGGGGTTGAAAGAACATAAGTGTTTTGAGCGTGACTGTCAGCTCAAAAGAGCTGTAGAAGTTAACAGAGCAGACAGCTGGCCCTGGACAGGATCAGGAATGCAGGCATTCCCCCACTAATTACCTACACTTTCTCTGCTTGGCTGAGGAGCAGCTGCACTGGGGGAGGTGTTTGCTGGGAGCCTGGCTGGAGTGCAGCCGTGGCTCTGAGCCCTGTGCGTTGTGCCCCCGGGCTCCAGGTGATCGGGATGGGCGCGGGGCAGCAGTCCCGGATCCACTGCACGCGCCTGGCTGGGGACAAGGCCAACAGCTGGTGGCTGCGGCACCACCCGCGCGTGCTGGCCATGAGGTTCAAGGCGGGCGTGAAGAGGGCCGAGATCTCCAACGCCATCGATCAGTACGTCACCGACACCGTCGGAGAGGTGAGGGCTTCCCCTGCGGCACAGAGAGGCTCTGTGCAGGACTCACGCCTGGTGCGTGTTGTAGTGGGGGGCTCCAAAGAGCTGGGGCATCCTGGGCCCACGGTGGTGATCCCCCGAGGTCATTTACTGGCCCCGTGGCAAAGTGTCCTGATTTGCCCCTCCCATACTGCCCCCACAGCCCCGGGAGCTGGACCCTGCCCTGTGCCTCATTGGCTTCACCTCCTGGTTCTTCCCAGCAGTGAGGACAGGTTAAAGCTCCAGCTGATGCTCCAGTTCTCCCTGCCCTGTCACCTTCTCACCCAGAGCTGTTTGTTTGTGTGGTGCTTTGGATTCTCAGAATCCCTCTGACCTCCCCATCACGGGCCATAGTGAGACAACAAAATAGTATGTCCTTTTTAAGTATTGAAAGCCAAGAGCTGGATTAAGGACTTTGTGAATCACCTTCTGAGCAGTTCCTTGTTTAAAGGGGTAAGAACTGGATCAGTTGCTGTTTCAAAAGGTGAATCATAAACTGAGCTGCTGTTGGTCATATGTTAAGTCATCTACCAGATGCCTGCTGGCATTTCTGGAGCAGCACACTGCAGGCAGAGCATCTTGGAATTCAGGAGGGAGAGAAGGAATCCCTCAGGTCCTGTGGTGAAGAGAGGGAAGGAGTTAAAGGGATGTAGAAAGAGCTGATGGTGGTGGTGTGTTTTAAACCCCCTGGTATGAAGTTCCCAGCAGCAACCATGGAGCAGAAATCCCGGGGTCAGAGGGAAGCCATCACTCATCCCCCTGGCAGGGAACTGCTGGGAGCCGTGTGCTCTGGGGCTGAGCTGGCTTCTCGTGCCTGCAGGATGAGGACCTGGTGAAGTGGCAGGCCATGTTTGAAGAGGTGCCCAAGCAGCTGACAGAAGCAGAGAAGAAGCAGTGGATTGCCAAGCTGTCTGCCGTGTCCCTCAGCTCCGATGCCTTCTTCCCTTTTAGGGATAACATCGACAGAGCCAAGCGGGTAAGGCCGTGGCAGGGCCTGGAGGCTGGGGTGGCTCCAGGGCAATGGCTGTGCAACCTGAGCTTTTCCTTTCCATCTTGTGTGCAGTGCTGAGCAGAATCCCTGCACTAGGATAGCAGATCCTGGGAAGGATGTTCCTGGTGGTTACTGCTCTCACGTGGACAGTAATTATCCAGTCATTGCTCAGTTTGCTCATTTGGGATGAGTAGAGGATTAAAGTTTATTAAACCATTTAGGAATATCAAGCCAAGGCCTGTTGCTTCCAGAGGAACCATTTTAGGGTTATTTCTGAGCAGCAGAGACAACTTCCTGCTCTCTCAAGGAGCAGCTTTTGGGATGGAAGCCTTTGTTCAGTGGGATGTGGATGAAGGACTGGGACTGCCAGCTCCTTCCGAGGGGGATTTTGGGTTTCCATGCTGTGACTCCTCCCTGTCTGTGCAGAGTGGAGTGCAGTTCATCGCCGCCCCGTCGGGCTCGGCTGCCGACAACGTCGTCATCGAGGCCTGCAACGAGCTGGGGATCACCCTCATCCACACCAACCTCCGTCTCTTCCACCACTGAGCCCTCTCTGGGCACAGCCTCACCAGCAGCCAGGACCTGAATGGCACTGGTGTAACTGGGAGGCTCCTGCAGCCTGTGCTTAGCAAGAGTTGCTCACTCTGTGAAGAGGCCTCTCCCCGTGTTCAGGGAGAAGAAAGCGGTACAAGTTGGCTTCCAGGGTAGAAAATCAGTGTCTTTTGCAAATAAACATACAGTTGTTAGCTATGTGCTGTCTGTGTGGTCCCTGTCACCCAACTTCTGTGTCCTCAGGAAAAAGGTTTATTTTTGAGGTAGGTTCTATGGTCCAGACTCTACTAATTCATCAGATGGCCTGTGGAATGGTGTGGAAGCCTGGCTTCTGCTCAGCTTCTCGTGGAACTGATAAAGATCTGTGTTGTCCTGAACTAAGGTAGGTTGGTGGGGCTTTTTTTGAGTCAGCAGGTACTTCTAATCCATTACCCTCTTCCCTGGGAGGAGAGGGGAGCAGGTCCTTTGCACGAGGCCCTCTGGGGTTTGGTGCTCTGAATCCTGCCCTACACTCTCTGTGCTTTGGCAGTGCTGCGTTGCTTTCTCCAAGGCAGAAGCCCCATGGACAGGCCTGTCCCATACTGGGAGCAGAGCAGAGTTCACAGGCTGGAATGGGGGAGGTGTCTGGAGCCACTTCCCTTCTCTGCTGTCTGCAGTTTGAATTAAGCAGATTTGAACTTATGTTTGGGAAAAAGGAAAGTGAAAATCTGGAGCACAGTGAGAGAAGTGCAGGATGAGCCCAGACACATTTTTCTGGCAATCACTGCACCTGTTCCAAAGGGATTTTCTCTTTTTCATTCCATTTTATAAAATCTCTTCAGTTTTGCCCAGGAGCAGCCCAGAGTTTTTCAGTAAACACTTGAGTGGGCTCAGCTCTCAGCTGGTGCAGAGCAGGGATTGTGCAGGTGTGCCCTTGGCTCAAGCAGGGCTGCCCAGGTGGGAGATGGACCTGGGAGAGGGAAAATTTGGGGTGTGCTGCTGGCTCTGCTGTTGACTTGCTGTGACTGTGGCCATGTCTTTGCTTTTACCTGATTGTCTGTTTGATCCAGACTGGTTCAAATGGAGCAAAGCAAAGAGACACTTCCTAGGTGAGTTATTTAAGGTACCATAATCCACACACTGGTTTTCTTTTAACACTGTCATGCCATCTGCCCCTGCTCCAGCCTGAAAGGGAGCAGACTCCTCTCTTTTCTGATCTCTACAGTAGATTATTTTGTCTTTTCTGATCTCTACAATGGATTATTTCCAAGTGACTGGATGAGACGGGACAGGGTAGAGAGCATTATACTTTTTTGGAATGGATTAAGACAGCAATCCAAAATAAAAATGGTCCGTTTCTTCCTGGCCCCTTGGCTGTGCTGACCCAGACCCCGGCCCCTGACTGTTTTCTGTGCTGTTGCTTCCTGTGAATTGTCATTGCTTGGAGTTTTACTTTAAAAGTTGGGGTGTGGGACTCTTCCACAGAGAGGAGTCCACAATGTTCTTTACACATCTTCTCTGTCCCGCTGCTGTGGCTGTAGCTGGCCCAGACCTTGCTGTGAGCTTCTCTGGGGAATCTCTGTCCATTCTTTACCTGCATCTTCTCCAGCACTGGCTAAAACAGAGACTGGCAGTAAGAATCTGGCAGCTCCTGTTCTGTGTATTCCCCTGATCCTTTGTTTGCTGTCCTTGGGGCACTGTTTGTTTTACTGAAGGCAGTTAATAGGTACTGATCTTCCAGGTGAGATCTGCACGAGATAGGAGATGTCTGCCTCAGCTGATACCTCTGTCTAGGACCTGTCTGCTGTCAAACTTGTGCTGCATGACTTGTACACAACATCTCAGCACCTGCAGAGGGATGGTTTTGCCTCCTGCTGTGCCTGTGGTGAGGTTAAAACAGGCAGGAGTTGTCAGAGGGGGGAAATTGGATTGTTTCGTGTCCCAAACAAGAGTTCTTGAGGATCCTGCCTCACTTGAGTGGATAAAGGTTGATAAAAATCTCTGGTCTGGTTCCAGGTGTGAGGTGACTTTGTAGGAATGTCTCTGGGAATGGCTTGTCCCCTGGGCTGCAGTGACAATTTCAACTAGCCTGGTGGTCTCAAGGTGTCCCTCCTGGAGCCTGCTGATCTGCTTCTGCCTTGGATGTTTGCAGGGATTAAAAGTGACTTCGAGCTCTGCTTGGTGTCTGTTTCCCAGAGGGAAGGAATGTAGGGAATGTCCCTTCAGCTGATGTGTTCTGAGGAGCAGCTGCTGCCAGGCTGGGATTTGCAGTGTCACCGTGTGGCACCTTGCCCCTGGCAGGTCCTGTGCTGGCAGGACAGCAGGGAGGAATCATTCTGGGCCTTGGCAGGCAGAAACAGAGGGTTTTTATTTTTTCCTTCAGCCACCAAGGGACTTTTCCCTGGAGTAGAGAGCCCTGACTCTGGTTGTTCCTGGGCTCTACCCAAAGCTGAGCAGAGGAGCCCTGTGGAGATGTCTCTCCTGTTCTGGAAAAGAACTGCCAAGGGCTTAAATTCTGCAGGGCTTGGCATAGCTGTGAGCACCATGTGCTTTAAGGCACAGACAAACCTCTACAGGGAGCTTGGGGAAAAGTGCTGATTAAATGATTTTATTTTGAAATGCTCCTTTGTGGGCAGGGGAGGTGTTTGCTGCTGGTACAAGAGATGTGACAGAGGAGAGGAGGTGGGCTCCCACTCCTTTCAGTGTGCTGAAGTGAATTATTTAGTGACAAAGTGACTATGAAAGGATTGTTGCAGAGTTGTTCTCTGGTCCAACAGGTGTAGCACTGACTTGGGAAAACCAGTCTAGTTTAGTGGGAAATTACTGCTCTGTGTCTCTGTCCAGGCCAGTTTTAGTTCTCAGGTTCTTTAGGGACGTGTTTGGCCTTTGAACACTGGTGGGGTAGAACTGACTGCTGCTGCAATCATCCTGCTCTTTGCAGAGGTTTTGGGTGCTCTCTAGATAGCAATCCCTGACAGCAACTGCCACATGTCAAGAAGCCAAATACTGTTTTCATGTGATGCTTTATTGGGTCCAGAGAATGCCAGGGCCTGGAGCAGTACAGTGCGTGTGCAGCCGAGGGGAGGGGGCTGAGCAATCCTGACAGGACCTGTCCTGTTCTCTGCTGGCAAAGGCTGTACAGGTCCTGGCAGCGCAAGCAAAGGGACTCACTGCTGGCTTGGTTCACTCTCATCAAGACTGGCTTTGTTTGCAAAAGGGCTGTGAGGAGCATTTTGTTTACCTCCCTCCCCCACCATGAGGTAGAAGCACAGGAGACAAGAAAGGGGCCTGTGCCTGCAACACCCAGGCTTAGACCCAGCTGGTGCCTGTCTCCTGCTGGGTTTCCAAGCTTTGAACACACTCAACTTCACAGGTTTGGACAGGCTGGCTAATTCTGGAACTCAGCTACTGAAAGCTTATTTAATTCTAGGATGGAACCAGCACTAGCTCAGTTCATGTGCAAAGCAGGGCCTGTTTGCCTTTCCCTCCCTTCCCCTGTTGCCCCAAAGCAAGCCTGTGCCTCCTGCCCATGCCATACCTACCCACTGTCTGCGCTCTACAGGGGCAGGGGTGCAGCTGCAAGCCTTTAATTATCAAACTGCTCTACCAATATTCTCTCCAGGTTTACTTCACTCTTCTTGGGGATGTTTGTTCCATCTCGTGTCAAGGCAATGTTACTCCAGCTCTGAATCATCCCGCTCAGAATTATCCACCTCAGAATAATCCAGCTGAGAATAATCATCTTCATCCTAAATTCCACGGCAGCAAAGAGAATCACTTAAACTATATGTCTGGTTTGTAAATCTTTTTATTAAAAGAGTTGTTTTTTTTTCTTTTCCACAGTAGTAAAGCTTTGGCACTTACAGTATAAAAATAATCACTGATCATAATTACACCAAATTCCTCTTTTGTCAACTGCATACTAAGTGTCTTCCATACATTTTATTCCCATATAAAAACACTTGAAGGTCAGGGGAACAAAACTGATAAATAACAGTATGAGATATAAAGATACAGCTAGAAAAATACTAGGATCATCAAGAAAGAATTAGGACTGTGCATATTTTAAATATCACAGTGATTGGATTTGCTGTTCCTATCTTATTGCTGGCTGCACGCTTATGTGAAAGCAGAAGTGTTTGGTGGACTTTCCTATCCCTAAACCTCAGTATTGTTGTACTCAAATGTTCTTGCATAGCACGGGAACCTTGAATTTCTACACCCTCCCTCCCCCTCAGTACTGTGATCCCCCACCAAATTTGTGACTTACAACCTCTCCCCCTCCTCCCCGTTTTTTTTTCCTTGCTCCCTTTAAATTTGAAAATAGTGGCTGGAATTCAACACTTTGAGCAAAACCGAGACAATCGCTATCAATCATGAGAAAAGTCTGAAACACTCCAAGAGTGGCGCTTGGAGAAGCTGTGAGTTGAGCTTAAGCTGGGAAAACGGCTCCAGAGCAGAGGGCCATTCTCACTAGATGCAGTTTTGCTAGCATCACTCCAGTTTGGATGGTAATCGTGGCACATAGGGATTTATACTTTGGTTTGTCTGTTGCCATGGCCGCAAGAAGTCTTGCTCGATGTTACTTTCCCCGTGGATGTTGTGTGTCTGCCTGTACATCTAGGGGCATGAAACACTCAATGGGGCAGTTGACGTTCTGTCAGGAGGGAAGGAAATCAGTTAGAGCTCTGTCCTGGGTGTGGTTTGTGCTGGGAGCTGTTGGCAGCGCCCGGGGCTGTTTCCCAGCACAAAGCACACAGCTGGAAATCACTCCATGCACTACTGCCTCCGAGCATGCATCGAGGCCCTGCTGGGACTGTGGCCCTGCCCGTGTGTGTGGAGCTCAAGCAGGTGTGTGTGTCCTGGGGCCGTCATGCACTACTGGGGGAGCACGAACCCGCACGCAGCTCTGGCCCTCGAGCCCTGCAGCGACCCCGCCACCTGTGCCAGCCTCACACCAGGACGGGGCAGAGAAGGAAGGCTGTACTCACGGTGTTGGTGGCCTGGTGGTACCTCTGTGTGAACTGTGTGTAGGTGTGGCCAGCGGAGCCTTCGGGGGCCACCTCCACGCTGGGCCTGCGGCAGTTGTCACAGCGCCAGCCCTGCGGGGACAGAACGGGCTCGTCAGTGCCACGGCCAAGGAGCTGCCAAGGCTCACAGGATCCCAGACTGGGTTGGGTTGGGAGGGAGCCTAAAGCTCATCCCACTTCCACTCCCTTCCACTATCCCAGGTTGCTCCAAGCACCGTCCAGCCTGGCCTTGGACACTTCCAGCAATGGGGCAGCCACAGCTTCTCTGGGCACCCTGAGCCAGGGCTTCAGCACCCTCACAGGGAAGAATTTCTTCCCAATATCCAATCTGAATCTACCCTCCTTCAGCTTAAAGCCATTAATTCATGATCATTCATACGTGAGGCTAGAGCCACCAGCACCAGTGAGGCTGCTGCTGTGCTACGCCAGACTGGCACCGATGCAAGTACTTCAGCTCTCCTAATTCCTTTTCTTCTTATATGGGTCTGTTTTGGCCCCTTCCAGGACCTGAACCCAGCAGTCTGGTAAGTGCAGCCCAGCACAGCCTCCCCTGCCCATCCCTGAATCCAACCTAACACATCCCTCCTGCTTACCTGCTGTCCTCCGTAACAAGTGCAGGAGCAGATGGCCCCAAAATACTCCTTCTGCCACTGCTCCCCAACGTGGTACATCTTCCCATCGTCATAGCACGTGGTCTCATCTGTGGAGGCACAGGCAGAGCTCAGGTGCAGGGCCTGGGGCTTGGGTTTAAGCATTTTCAAAGCAGCCTGGTGATCAGGAGGGGAGCCCCTGGGGAAGCGTGCTCCCCTTGTCTGACCAGAGGCTCTCTGACTGGCAGGGGAACATCAGACATGTCCACAGCTCTCCAGACACTTTCACCTACAACAGGGGGGTATTTTCCTGACAAGAGCAATGCAGTTTAAGTCACAGTGTGAAGGCCAGAGGAGCTTGAGGTGACAGGCCCTGCAGGAAAGTCCAGCTGGGGTAATACACCCCTCTGAGAGCAGTGATGTGTCCCTGGTGTGCAGCTCCAGGGCCAGAGGCTGACAGGTGCTCGGTGTGCTGTGACCTGAGCCAACAAAAGGTTTTCTTCTTTTCAAGCTCAGGAATGTGAGATTTATGCCTTCATCTCTTGTGAGAACAGACTGAAGCTGTCACCAGTTCAGCCTGAATCAGACACACTGATAATCTGCTTGTCCCCCTGGCAGGACAGAGCTGAGATGCTGAGACTTCCTGAATGAGAGCTCAGACTAACAGCAGAAAGACACTTACGAGGTTCACACTTGAATTCTCCTTTTCCATTCCCAAGGCAGGTGCAGCTCATCATCTGGCCATTCTCCCCTTGCCTGTCCCACTTCTCTCCAATCTTGTAGTTAACTCCATTGTCATGGCACCACTCTGGAGAAGGCAGAGGAACAAGAATCAGGAGTTATCCCACATGCAGCAGGAGGAAAATAGCTTGGCATTGTCTCAGGAAAGGCAGGAGAAAGAATCTTCTCAGCTCATCTAAGTCCCAAGGAGGAAATGAGTTCAGCTCCTGCAGTTTTCAACTGCTGAAGGCTGTTTCAGCTCTGGGAAATGTGTAGAGGCTCTTGGGAAAAAAGTCGGATGTGACAAAGAATGGGGAGAGGAGGTTTGGTTCATAGGAGATGAAAATAAATGAAAAGGAATTTAATAGATGTGGGGCAGGAAAGGAGAGAAAAATATTTAAATGCTCTTTTTTGTGCAAATACCCAGCATAAAATTTACCACAATCTTGCAAGACACCACGGGTAAGCCATGTGTATCAAATAAGGAAATATAAATATTAATCCTGTAAAATAAGCATCTTTTCCTGTAAAATTAAGTGTCTTTACATAGACTCCTCTGAATCTATGCAAATTGCAGAAATACTCTTTGCTGAGCTTATTCCACAATTTAAAAGCCTAATTTCAATTAGCTGGGTATGTGTTATGTTAAACTGCTCAATCACAGACTTTTGTTCCATTCCCTTATGTCAAGTTGGATTATTTTTCCATGTAAGAATAAAACTTAATGCCCTGGGCAGAAGTGTTAGAAAAATTAGAAAACTGTTTTTGCAAGCTGCTTTGCAAAGGCTGCCTGTGATGCAAACCAGATTTATTGTAATACCAGCACTGGCTGTAATACCCACTGAAATCCACACTTTCCCATATTACCTAGACATGTCTGGCAAGGTAAAAAAGTCTCTTATCAATACAACATTGATTGTTGCTGATGGCAATTCTACATTAGCTGCAAAGCTCAGAGGTAACCAAAGTTTTCCATCACTTCTCAGGATGCAAAACAACGCTTTGGTTTAAGGACTTCAGATCCTGCCTTCATTTGCATCATGTTTGGATCAGGCTGAGTCTGTCAAACATGGCACTGGTGCTGGGGGAGGATGGGGATGGTTAACAGCAAGCTACTCACTAGAGGAGTCACATCTGAAATGGCCACTGCCAAAGCCTAAACACTGGCACCAGAGCTTAAAGCCAGTTTCAGATAAGCGCTCCCATTCCTCGCCAATGGAATAGAAGGAGCCAGTGTAAGTATCAAAGCAGGTGTCGTCAGCTGGCTGGTTTAATCCTTCAGACACTGGAACAAAAAGAGAAGAAACAGGCATCACACACAGCAATGGGAACTGCTGGAAGACAGAATGATTTTCAGTGAATACACACTTTTTTCTTCTTGTAATATCCTGGCAGTAATGGAGCTACCCCATGGGCATATACTTGATGGCTGTCAGCAGCCCAGCTCCCTGTGATTTATTTTCCATTTGCATGTGTCAGAGCAGTTAAATGATAAAAAACCTGACATGAAGGCTATTTTCATTTTGATTTGCCAACTTTCAAGCAAGTGTGAGTTTTTGCATTTGCTGCTGGTGAGCAACAACCTGACTCTGCCTGTTTTTAGGAGAAAATGTGCTGTAAGATGCTGAGGAACAGCAGGGGGTTGGGTAGCTGCATGTGCTCTTTTTTGGGGTGCTGCAGGTTCTGTGTCATGGCAGGGGGACAGGAGAAGGAGAGCAGACCCTGCTGTTGGGCAGAGTGAT
Source organism: Promerops cafer (assembly GCA_013398275.1). Taxonomy (NCBI): domain Eukaryota; kingdom Metazoa; phylum Chordata; class Aves; order Passeriformes; family Nectariniidae; genus Promerops; species Promerops cafer. The sequence goes on along the minus strand of VZSE01005709.1, from coordinate 589,821 downwards.
TTGTCACCAGTTCAGGTGTGATGATCAGGGTCAAGAGCTGATGGTCCAGTCTATGACAGATACAAGGTACCAGTGATTCTGACTCTCTTTAAGCACAACAAAAAACAGATTCTCTTGGGGCCTTGGGGTGTGTCTGGAGCCTCAAAGCACATTCACTGTGCTTACACAGCAGCTCAGGACAGCTCTCATCCCACCATCAGTGTGTGTCAGTTATCCAAAACCAGAGGACCTCACAAATCACTCGTCCCAGTGTCCTGCTCTGAACTGTCCTTGTCAGAAGTTTCCTTTCTGAACTGTTGTCAAGTTTGGGCACCAGGGGTAGGTTACCTTGAGTAAGGGGAATGAGGCAGGGGCTGCACAGGTTAGCCAGACTCCCTAAGGCTATTCCTTACCAGTATTGCCGACTGTGACCACCTCTTCCAGCACCTTCTGTCTCCGGTGATCCTTCAGGGCTTCCACTATGATGTTGTAGGTGGCCCCTCTTGTGAGACCCTTGAGTGTGGCACTAGAGGAAGTGCCAGGAACCCTGAACTGCAACAAGAGACAATGCCAGGTCACCAGAAAGGTGGGAGGGAATAGAATACCCTTTAGGTGTTACCTCTCTCACAGGAAAGACAGGGTGTTTAGGATGACCCCTATGCTCTGTACCATGATGGAGCCAGATCACTCAAATACTCTGAGAACTTCAAACAGTACCAAGTTAGACTTGGCTGCTCTGGACTCTGGATCATGAGGGGTTAGTTTTGCCATTTCAAGGAAACCAAGGGAGACTTCATAGGAAGAGTGTTGTAGCTTGGAGAAGCAGCACCTCAATCTTTGAAACTCCCCCTCAGCTTGCTGCCGCCCTCCCTGGTGAAATGTCACTGCTGACAGCATTTCAAAGTTTTCTGGTTTTGCAGTTTTATCCTGTAGCCTTTTCCATACAGGAGATGAGGGAGGCTTTCACCCATCCTGGTCTCAGCTACGTGTTAAACAGACTCTTTAGGCTAATTCCTGCCACTCCCTTAGCACAGCACAGGCACTGGGGCCCCGGCTGAGGCTGCGCCATCCCTGCGCTGAGCCAGCCCCGTTACCTGCAGAGTGTCCTCATCCTGGCTGACGGGCTGGCAGGAGATGATGTACTCGGAGCTCTCCAGCAGCGGCCTCCAGGAGATGGTGGTCTGGGAAAGGGCTTCCTGCCCCGCGCTGTCGTTGCGCCGGGGCCCGCGCGAGTGCGGGTACGAGGGCTCCACCACGATGGGCACCTGGTAGCCCGGGATTTCGATGGCCTCGTCCACGCTGGGCAGCGGCTGCCTGGATCCCGGCCTGAGGGGAGTCGCTGTGGTGGGCCCAGGCCGCCTGTAGCCGTGCTCCTCGAAGAAGACTTGCTGCCCCTGGTGTCCCACTGTCTGAGGGTGCCCAGAGGAGCCTGGAAGCTGGATACCGTTGCCATTGTCATACCTGTTGTTCGTGAGGTAAGGGGTCCCCTGGTCAATGGAAGGCACGTCCAGGATGTCGGGCTGGTTGGGGTGTGGTCTGCTAATCAACGTGGGGAGCTCATCTGGCCAAAGAAAGGTTAGAGGCTATCAAGCAAAGCAACAATGGCAAATCAAACAGCTGTATTACACCACTCCAGGCATCAAATATTAGCCATTACCCCAAGATGCAACACACTTTTTATGGCCTTGCAGTGATTGTAAAGGTAATTTCCCTCCCTGTATCTTTCACACATAGGCATAAGAAGTGTGTTGGTATGAAATTTTCATACAGCTGAGCGACACTTTTGAACTCTGCAACCCAAAGAAGCCACCACCACTGCTCAAACTGAGAAGAAATGATTACAAGAGATAGTTGCAGGGTATCATTTTAAGAGGAATCACTGGTGAGCAGGAAGAAACTTGCTCCTTGATCATATTTGGATGTCCAGCTGGTATTCTGCTTGCTATAGATATCTCAGTCTTGTACTGTGAAAGTTGCAAAGAGGAATGCAACAGGCAACAAATTGAATGGATTCTGCATTTGACACCATCATGTGTTAGACAGTAATATTAACCCTGATTTAATTATCCATTAGGTACCCAAGCAAGAATCCAGCATCAAGCACACTGTTCTGTTGCTAGTGTTCAAACACAAGTAAATGTCATTAATATAAATTTAGAAGTGTACCTCCTGCATCCTTAGAAAGGAAAACCTCCTTACAAAGCCTATTTGACTCAAAGAAAAGGTGTGGCTGAGTGGTATGAACAGGATATTTTTAAAAACATTATTATTTCAGTCCTCCACAAGTGTCCTTAAGTGTCTTTCACACTGTGTTCCCCAAGTGGAAGATATCTCCTGTTGGCACACAACAATCCAGAGCTTTGTTTTACCTGTCCTTTTTCTGCCAACCAGTGGTTCACTCTTCTGACTGTTCTTCACAGCAATGATGTAGATGATGTATTCAGTGCCAGGTTCCAAACCTAGGGAGGGAGGAAGGACACAGAACCATTTTAGACTCATGAGTTGCTTTTCTTTTTTGATTATGTGTGAGAACTAAGGCAGAATGAGAGGTGGTATGGCTACAGAACTGGGTATGTGCATTTCACATGTGAGGTTTTCAGGACAGTGCAGAGTTCAGCCTCCTGTTCCTCAGAGCAAGTTTGCAATCTGCCCATGTCAGCTGGGACCATGAACCCAAACATAAGGGATCTTTAGCACTTGTGACAGCTGGGGTGCCAGAATCAGGGGCTTCACTTCCTTGAAAGGACAACAATTGTGGGGACAGTGAAAACAAGCACCAGACTGTTCAAATGTGGTGGTTATTCTGATCAGTGAAGTGGAATGTGTTTGTAGGACAGGTGTGCTTATAGGACCACTCTCTAGTACTGGAAACCACAATAAAGGAACAATTTTCTCTGCCTATTAGCTAATCATCAACACATTTTATAATTAGGCCTTTCCCCTCCCTCTCTCTTGAAATTCAAGTGTTTCAGGTGAAGAGCTCCCAGACAAAACAGAGTTACCAGTAATGGTAGCCTCGGTGGTGCCGGGCCGGGGGCGAGGCATGACCTCCTTGACTGGTGAGCCAGGTTTCTCATATCTGATGATGTAGCCCGTGATCTTGGCTCGGGGAGGCTGCCAGGTGGCCAGCAGGGAGTTGCTCGTGGTCGTAAGGAAGCGCAGGTTAGAAGGAGCATCGATAGCTGCGTGGAAACAAAAGGGTTTAATAAGTCAAATGCAGAAAAGACCAGCATATTCTTCACCTGAGCTACACCTGCTTGAGACCCTTCTCAAACCTACTGCTGTAAGTCACAGGGAATATTAAATGTGATCAGATACAGACAACTCCTAACTGGCCATATGTGATTACTGTGTGTTATCATGAGCAAAAAGGTCAACCAAGATCATTACCAGTGGAGGCATCCAGTACCACTGGGGAGCTGCGTGCATTCTCGTTCAGAGTGTACAGGTAGATCTTGTAGTCAGTGCCAGGCTGCAAGCCTAAAATGAAGTTGAAACACAAATGTTAGCTAAGGAGAGGAAGCCACCTCAGATGGTCATCAGAAGGTCTTTCAACAATCTCTTCTTGGAGCCTAGTCTTGATGCCTCAGATATTTTTTCCCACCTTTTGTTCCCATAGTATTTCTCACCAAGGATATTCAATTCCAATACAAGAACCCAGTGTACTTTCTGGTATGACCCTGGAGCTGCAGAAGCCCTCACTTACCAGTGATAGTGTAACTCCTGAGTTCAGGGCTGATGGTCCTCTGAATGGGGTTCTGGCCACCCGTGGGGACAGCTTCCACCAGGAAGCCAGTGATGGTCTCAGTCTTGGTCCTCCAGGTAATGGTGATGGTTGTCTCGGTGACATCTGTCACACGGGGCCTGCGAGGGGGACTCACATCTGCACCACAAGGGAAAGGGGTCCTGTCAGTACAGTGGGGACTGGGAATCTCACCAGCCAAGTGTTGGTGCAGCCTGGGGTGGAGCTCTGGACAGAGCCCCACTTCAGACAGAGCAGGCTCCCGGCCTCTGCACCCACACAGCACTAAGTGGTCATTTGGGGAGGGCCACCACTTACTTTCAAGGGTTGTGACCACCCCCTGGGCTGGCCTGCTGGTCAGGGAGTCCTTCAGGGCATACACACTCACTTCATACTTGGTTGCTACCTAGAATGGACAGAGTTATACCATGTTACAAGAGGGACCCGGCACGGGGGGGGGAATACTCCTGCCCTCAGTCAGTGTTTGGTGGAGCCACGTTTCTCAGTCACCACTCACTGAAATATGAAACCTTAAAATAAATCAGGGAAGGACTGATGGGATAATTCTAATTATTTCCAGCTGTAATAAAAGAGTAGGCAAGGATCCTGACACGCTGTGCACATGTGCACACTCCAGAGCAGAAGAAATCCTGGAAGAAGCTTATTTATCACCCCTCATCTGAGCTTCAAAGCTGATTCTTCAGAGAAACTCTAATTTCCCTCCTATTTTTCCCAGGGTTAATTGATGCCATTTGCTATGATAAGGAATAAAATAATATGAATAAAAGAGAATTGTGAAAGTAACAGCATGGGGGGTTTTGTCCTTGGCTGCATCAGACCATGGGTCCACTTAAGATTAGAATGTTTTTTAAGGCTCATTTTTGAAAATGATTCATAAAACTCCTTAAAAACAGATCAGTAGCTTTTTAATATTGCAGGAACCATAAAAGCAGTTATTTTCAGCCTTCTCCAGTTCAGGAACTCGTGAAATGCTTCCAGTGGAGAAGATGTCTATATAGCAAATTTAAGCCTACTCACAAAAGACTTGTATTTTTAACTTATATTTTGTAGATGTCTTAAAAATAGGCAATAGACTGCCAGAGCTCCCATATCACAGCTTGAAATCTCTGCGTTAGATCACTTTATCTGACCTCTTTTGTGAAAGATGAGTAAAAGCATTTTGCTGGGTTACTTTTGATTGTGGACCTGGTAATTTGCATTTGATTAGGCATCCAGTCTCTCTGTGCTAGAGGAGGAAGGGGGTAGAATGCAGCTTCAGCAGGCCAACTACCTGCCTTTTAAAAAACCTATAGTATTGAGTAGCTGCAGTCTGACTTGCCATGAGCTTCAGAGCCAGACCCTCAGGAGCTGTAGTGATCTACTCCAACTGAAGCTCCTGACACAGGAATCTGAAATTTCTTCAAAAACCTCCTTCCCACAACACAAAGAAAAAAGTTACCATCAAGCCAGACACGACTGCAGATGTGCTGTCTGGAGAAAGATTGATTTCCTTCATAGGACCAGTCTTTTCTTTGGGGTTCACTCTGACTCTGTAGCCAGTGAGGCGAACGTTGGGTGCATTCCAGTTGATGGTGAGACTGGTGGGAGTCACCTGAGTAAACTTCAGGTTTGTTGGAGGTGGAATTGCTGCAAAAATCCAGATTGGCACATGGTTACTTTAAAAAAGGACAGTCTTGGATAAGATAATATTCTCTCCTGAGCATGAGACAGGTTTAGGCCAGGAAAGTGGATTGCCTTGTGCAAACACAGGCATAAAGCACCGTGGGAGGGGACATGATATTCAGGAGGAGACTCTCAAACCTACAGCAACACTTCTCAGCAGAAATGAGGAGATATTGATGCTTCAACCCTGAAGTTAAGTGAGCAATGACATTTGCTATGATATAAGGTAAAGGCTTGGGAAGGTGCTTAAATCTCTAGTAGGCCAATCTGTTTTAATTATTCTACCAGTCTCTGCTTTTCATCACACAGCTCACAGTTTAGTCCTGCTCCACTTGCCCCTGTCTCTTCATTTCCAAAATACAATGGATGATTTACAAAAGTAAGTAGGAAGCAGGCTCAGGAATTGCAGAGAAGATATAAAAATACTGCAAATGGAGAGGGGAAGCATTTTACAGCCACTTACACAGCGAGCAAGGCAATGGAAAAGCAGAGCTGTGGTGGCCATAAGGCTCATCACACAAGAGCCTGTTCACAAGCTAACACATCCACTACCCTTACAAACAAATGCTTGCCTAAAAAAGGAGTGTCCATTGAAGCATTTTCTTGCCTTACTGTTGGTAAGCCTGGGGCTGGTAAACAGAGCAAAGATATACCTTACCATAGTGCCCACTATGGCACATTGCTATCAATGCTTTCCCATTTTACAAAGTGGAAATGCAGGGTAATTCTTCCTTCTGGCTTAGCTAAGAGCTCAATCTAAAGCCCATGAGAGTCAATGGAAAGTCCTGAATGACTTCAAATCCACTTTTGAACAGCCCATAAAAGGTAAACCACAGAGGGTGGGTTTGAAAAAGTATTATATTTGCATTTCTGGCAGGTAGTCAGCCAGCTGTTCCATCATTACATCACTTTGCTTCAGTTTAGCACAGCAGATCTGTACACTAGGACCCACTGAATTCATTCCACCCCTGGAATTAAAGTGCCAACTTTTCAGCCACAAATGAATGGGAGACCTTTATTACACAGGTGCTACCTGTCTTTGTAATAAAGTCACATCTGGTAATGCTGGAAGCTTGCAATGGATTCCATATTGCTGGAAGCAATGTTAAGCTAATTCCTTGCAATAATTTTCCTTTTTCATCAAGGAATTTTCAATGCATGGAATTGCAGCTGGATCAGCCTGGCACAGAAGGGACTCTCCTGTGGAGGTGATGAGGGTGCAGGGTGTGGGCATGCAGGGGGCTGCGGTCCCTAGGGCAGTGCCAGTGAGGGATCTGCAGGCTCTGTGAGACCTGAGGGTTCAGCAATCTCCCAGCCCTTCCTGCTGATCTCTGGCTCCAACAGCAAGGTCCCTGGGGCATGAAAGCTGCCCTCATCTCTCTTACTGGTCACTCACTACCTGTGCTTTGAGGTGTCCCATACCTTGAAGGCAAGACAAGAGCGTTGCGAGAGCGCTCACCATGGATCAGGCTCCGTGACAGGACACCACTGAACACTCCTCCCTCCTTTCTCTAGGACCTGCTCCTGCAATCCTGCTCTCCTGCCTGCCTTCCCTGATGTGTGTGCAGGCTGACTGCTGGCAGGCAGCTCTCTGGCCCCAGCTAAGCCATCCCTCAGGAGCAATCCCATCCCCTGGGCTGCCCCTGGGGCTGTCCCGCACGGAGCAGCAGTTGCACATGGAAGCACACTTTACCCCTCGGGGCAGAAGCCGCTGCTGCCATGGCCTGCTGGGGGTGGTGGGAGCTGTACCTGTGGACTGGGTCCCAGTGAGGGGCAGGCTCTCCATGTCATCGTAAATGGCAACGATATTGATAGTGTACTCAGAACCTGGCCTGAGGCCATGCAGCTCAGCAGTGTCTTCTTCGCCACCTGGGGCCGGCAATAGCTCATGGATTCCATCCTCAGGGCTTGAGTAGGTCACCCTGTACCTGGTGACTTGCCCCTGCGGGCTTTCCCAAGCAATTTTGATGGAATCAACATCCACCTCAGTGAATGTTAGTCCTTTAGGGCGGTCAATGTCTGTTAGGCAAATTAACGGTAAGAGGTTAAGTGATAAAAAGCAGGTCGTGGGTGAGGAAAATAAAAAGCATTTCGATTACATGCAAAGCGCTTTTCAGTTTGGCGTGGCAGGGGGGCACTGGATTCTCCTCTGTGCTGCACCTTGCACACATGCTTACATCCCTAAGCCTGAGTTTGCAGGTGCCAGGCAGCAGGAAGGCAATCTTGGCTTTGTTGAAACCAAAAAGGACCTGCATTGCCACCTTCAAAGCAGCCAGAACCCCAATTCTCACCTATTTTTGAGAGCCCTTGGCACCAAAACCACTTTCACACAACTCTAGTAGCATTAAGCTACCTTAAAAGTGGACAAGAGAAAAAAAGAAATGGGGAACGTTAAGACCTATTTCTCCCACATAAATGGCTGCTAGTGCCAGAGGCAGCCAGAGAACCCACCCAGCTCTCTAAGTTTGGGCTCATGCTGCACTGGCTGTTCACTACTGCGAGCTGCTGTGCAAAGTGCCAGCCCAAGGAGAATCCATCCCACTATTTTCTTTCATAAATTAATATCCAATTAACACACTCATCAAGAAAGCAAAATTACTCAGCATATGATATTGTAAAATCAGTTAGAAACAAACTTTTCAGCTTTGTATTGAGTGCACAGGGAATGTCCATAAGTGCAACTGGGTGATACGCACACCTCCCAATTAAACCAATTCACAGGATTTTCCTGGCAAGGTGAGAGCTCAGAGCAGGGGAAGTGAGTCTTGTTCCTCAGAAGTCTGGAGTGGCTATCACAGAAATACACCCATCTGTTACACAAAATGGGAGGATCTAGCATGTAAGTTTTACATTGGCTCAAAACCATGCTTTTCTAAAAAGTTTCATCTTTTTCATTTGCCATGTTGTATTAGTCCTCATTTTTCTACATTTTCTAGTTGGCAAAGGTGATTTTTGTCCAGAAATTTGTTGGTTTGAATGTGAACTCTTCACTCATGTCTGCAAAGCTCTAGAGAAGGTCCAGAGGATGTTGCTAGATGTTGCAGGATGTTGCCTGTAGTGTTTGGGGCTGAGTCATGGTTTTGAATACAAGCTTGAGCAGGGAAATAATCACACAAATCCCTACCCCAGAGGCATCCCTCAAAAGCACTTAAACATATCTGTGAGTTACAAGGTCCCCCTTGTGTCCTCTCTGTGACCAGAGCAGGACTGCTGTTTTGTACACAGCACCTCAGTCCTGGAATTTTTCTTTGTTTTGCAGTGCTTCATCCCAAGTTCTTGGTATAACCCATGTGGTTTCCCTTACTCCCTTGCACAGGGCAAGTGCTCCCAAGCCCAGTCTAGCCCCTTAACAGCAATCACCTTTGCCACCTAGCTCCACACAAAGGAGATGTTGGCACATTTTATCCATTGATTGGCTGATGGCAAACAAAACCCCAAAAGACTTTGTGGCTTTAGTGAAAGAAAATGAGAAGCGCAGCACTTTGAGGGGCAGGAAATTGCATTTTGGCAGTGTTTGAGGCACAGGCACTGTGTTTTTGCCAGCATCTGCAGTTCAGGTGCACGGTACTTCTCACAGGGCAGACTACCTCACACTCTCCTGGAGACCAGACCCCTGGCTTCTGCTTTCCCTGGGAATGTGGTGGAAGGTTCAGACATCAATAGAAAACATGTGTTTGCTCCCATGAAGTGAAATACGTACTGGTGACAGCTGTCTGAACCAAGGGCTGGCTCTCCCCATTCTGATTCTGAGCAAAGACACTGACCACGTACTCCACTGTGGGCTGCAGACCTTCAATAGTGACCTGAGTTTGATCTGGAAGGAAAGAACACCATCAGTCAGAAAGACCAGCACAAAGCTGCAGAGAGCTGGCCTCAAAGTAGCCTTGAATGAATGGCCTGTCTAAGCCACACCATGAATAAGTATCATTAAAACAAGGTGGGACTGACAAATTAAATTTGCCTTTAAATTGCACCACGCTTCTCTGGCAGTGCACAACTGCAATTTGTACCTGCTCCAAGGCTCCACAGCTGAAAGGGCAGGTTAGCACGGTGGGTAGAACAAAGTACAGGGAGACCAGCTTGCATCATTTTTTAGGATAAGACTGACCATCATCTCAGCTGCATCACAAGTATCCCCAAGTGCTCTGCTGATGCCACAACATGCAGTTTTCCTGAGAGCTGACATGGCAGGTTCCACAGGTACTACACTACAAACCTGTAGTGTATGTGACTGAACCCCTGCTGTGACCAAGAGTCACGTTATGTGACTTCCAGAAGGATTTCAGAGCAAGTTTTGCTGGATGCTAAAAAATCCAATGGTATTTCTTGGAAATGCAGGTGCTTTTCATGCACACTGAGGCTGCCAAGAACAAACTTTTGCACTACAGTGGTGTCAAAGATACATGAAGCTTTTGGGGCAAAAATCTGCCCGAGCTCATCTGTTCTGGATGAGACAGAACTGAAAACCAGCAGGATGGCAAAAAAAAAAGGTACAAACAGCAGCAGGATTTTAGGGGTCACATCTTGCATTCTTCAGAGATCCAGTGAAGGATGACAGGACTCTTACCTGCAGGGACATTTTTTGTTTTTGTGGGCCCATGTCCATTCTTGGGGACAGCAGTCACCCGATACCCTGTGACTGGGGATGTTGAAGGGAGCCATCTGATGCTGATACTGTTGTCCTGGACATTGGTGACTTGCATCTGGGATGGTGTGTCTATTTCTGAGCAACAAAAATAATTTTTCTGAGTATGTTGGTACAGGAAACCCTCCCTCCACTGTTGTGTCCTGGCTGAATTTTATTCTGCACTGCTTGGAAGAGAAAACACATGTTGCTATTTATTTATCTCTTATGCTAGCCCAGAGCAAAAAAGCCTTAACCATGATGTGTGGGTGAGTGATGTCATATCAATGTTAGTTGAGGATTTTTGTTGTTTTAAAGGCTACTAAATGCCTTTATCTGCAGCTACAGCAGGAGTAGGATTAGGCTATATCCAAATCAGGAGCGAGACAACAGTCTTGGCATTAGAAAGTTAGGTCTCCTCAGGATCACATAATCTGACAGTGAAGCACTAGAGTTAAGCCAGCAGTGACGCCACATTATGACAGCCCAACAGGATTTCCACTCTGCAGTGAGCAGTTGAGCACTGCTTTTATCCCCATCTGGACTCCAGAGGGTTTCCCTTCTCCAAATCCACAGGCCCCTTCTGTGCCATGTCAGTTATCATGCTGGGCCACCAAGATACAAAGCCCCACTGAAACTGATGGTCTTACAGCCCATGGCTTCTAAAAGAGACCAGGGATCAGTGATACACATTTATGGGGAAAAGCCAACACAAAGCTCTGGGGGTTTTCATCTTCTTTGGTTTAATCAGGTCTCACCTGTCCTGTAGGTGACAGTGACTGGCTTGCTGCTGGCAGGGCTGTCTCCACGGCCAGTTACAGCATACACAGTGATGGTGTATTCAACACCAGGCTTGATGCCAGTGATGGTGGCAGTAGACACAGTGCCAGGCACTGTGAACTCCTGTACTGGGCTGCTTCCACCTAGGAAGAGTAGGTTAAGAAAGAAATGTGATGGATCTGTAAAGCATACATTTAAAATACCTACAAAAACCAAGACAGTCCTATATGCATCAAGCTGAAGAAAGCACCCTGTTGATTTCAGTGGTTGTTGGATCAAAGTTGTTCTGAGGAAAAGAATGAAATATGTACATAGAACCACCTCTAAAATTACTGGAATACTCCAGATGCTCTTTCTTTTGGGTAGACAAAATATGATTTACTCTTTTTTAAAAAAGGCACCTGTATCTCTGCTACAGCCCAAGGTGCCTTTGCTATTTGCTTTCTAATGGTCTCAGAATAGAGTTTCTGGTCTGTGACCAGCTCTAGCAGCCTGCCCTCACCTGTTTCACCGTAAGTGATCCGGTAATATCTGACTGTCACTGCAGGAGCATCCCAGGAAATCCTGAGGCTGGTTGGGCTGGTAGGGGTGACTTCCAGGTCCCTTGGAACATCAGACACTAGAAAAACAGAGAATTGAGAAGGGAGTTTAAACACAGTTGTACATCAGCTACATACTCCAGTCATACTGTGCTCCTCTGCTACTCATCTGTCTGTCCTTTGGCTCAGGACACTCCTCTCCAGAGAGACTTATCTGGTTAAAAACCATATGGCATTGGACTGGATTTAATGAAAATAGTTCTGCCAGCCCTAGAAACACCTGAAAGCAGCATGAGTCCTCCCACCTCTTCCTAAATCAGACCCTACCTCAGTACACAGGCATTTCCTCATGAGCAAAGCTGGTAGGGGAGATGTGGCTTAACAGCAACTACTTTGCTGGAGGACACTCCAAATCCAGCATTCCCTCCAGGCTCACCTGTTGTTTGCTGGCCAACCAAGGGCAGGCTCTCCTCCCTGCCGTTGATGGCGATGATGCTGACCACATACTCAGTGCCTGGCAGCAGGTTGGTGAGGGTGATGGAGTTCCTGGAGGGGGGCACACGGTCCTCCTTGGGCCGGCCCCCGCCCTGCTCCGGCTGGTAGCGGATCCTGTAGCCCGTGATGGTGGCACGAGGAGCGATCCAGTGCACGGTGAAGGAGTTCGCGGTTATGTCCGAGAAGTCGAGGCCAGTGGGGGAATCAAGACCTGGGTGTTTCAAGAGACACAAGGCTGAGCTCAACCAAACTGCTTGGCATCATCACAGGGGAAAAAAAAGTGATTAAGTCCCATTAATGACTCCTTAAAGGATGGCATTAGCCACATGTGCATCCAAGTACCTGTTTTCTGGATTCCGTACAAAGGTGCACTCTCATGCTGCTCAGAAACACTGTAGACTCTCACCAGATATTCAGTGCCAGGGAGCAGGTCTGTGGGGTTGAAGAACAGGAATTTGGGCATGTTTCTTTGCTAACATCAAGAAGTTAATCAACCTACACAATTTTAACTGTGTTTCTTAGGAGACTATCAGGTTTTGCCTGATGGAAGATCTGAGCCTCCAGGACAATCAAGAGTTTAAATCAGTTATTTTTGTGGCATTATGGTTTCTTGCAGTGCTTTAGCCTGAAGGAGCATGATATCCTGTGTCATTGCTTCATTAGTTTGTGGAGATTGACTAGAAGCAATTACCTTTTTACAGGGTCCATTCTAGTTATCTACTAGTTTAGCTATGCAGCAGGCCAAAGCTTTAGCTGATACAAGCTGAAATAGGGCCAAGGATTTCCAACACAGCTGTTCTAACTCAGACAAGCTCTAGATTTAGTTTTTTAATCTGAAAATAGGTCTTGTCTCTCACTTAACCAACCATACTCTCAGATAGAGAAAAAAAACACAACTATAAATACAACACAGCTTTTGCCCCAAAAATTTATGTCAGCTTTTGGAAAATGCCCACATTCTGGAGCCATGTCCTATAAGGTTCCAAAACAGGATGTGTTTTCTGGTCTGAGCATACAAAGTTAAATGAGCAATGACCTTTTGCATATTCTGATCCTCTCCCTGAACCTCTGCACTGCAAGTCCTTGACATTATTGGCAAACCAGGAGAACAACATGTATTTACTGTTAATACCTAACCAGGCTGCAAATCAATGCAATTGCCTCATAGCCTGATTCATCACTGTCCTTGGATTGATAGGGAAAAACTTGCCTGTGGTTTGGCTTTAACTTGGGTAAAGCTAGAGGCCAAACCCCATTTGGTGTGAGTTTCTATGAGGCTACTTGCAACATCACTTTAGATCAGCTGAGAATTTGGCCAGCCACACTTAAACAATTTCTTTTTGCCTCATCTTGAGTCACATGGACCTTCTCACCCTCTACAGCTACTTGAAAGGAGGCTGTAGCAAGGTGGGGGGGTCAACCTCTTCTCCCAGGTAACAAGTGATGGGACAAGAAAAGACCTCAAGCTGCACTAGGGAAGGTTGAGATTGGATATCAGGAAAAATTTCTTCACTGAAAGGTTGGTCAGGTGTGGAGCTATCATCTCTGGAAGTGTTCAGGGGGTGTGTGGATTGCCACTTGGGGATACGGCTTGGTGGCGAGCACGGTGGTGCTGGGTTGATGGCTCAACTCGATGACCTTGGAGCTCTTCTCTCTTAGTAATCTTAAGATTTTATGATGAGGGGCTTTTTGTATTTGTTTGACTTCTGCAGGTAACCCACTTACTTGTTAAGATGACCATGTTGTCTGAGGGTGAGACTGTCACCTCTGCAACGTCATCCTCCTTCTTGGCGGGGGAGTAGCGCACCAGGAACCCGCTCAGCACGATGGAAGTCGGGGCAGTCCAAGTCACCCTCATGGTGTCAGGCCCCACGTTAGTGAAGCGCAGATCAGTGGGAGGAGGCACAGCTGCACAGCAAGGAACAAATCTACCTCAGTTCTCAGACTCCTATTGATCAAGATGTCTGCTCAGGGAATCAATCACCAGAGAAGGTATCTCATGCACAACAGACTACAGCATCAGACTCATGCAAACAGACTTCTGAACTACATTTGGTTCTACTACGGTTAAGAGAAAAATGTGTCTGCACTACTGTCAGGCTGCTTTAACCTCTCGGCAATTCCTGATACGTTAAATGTACCCTGCGGGGCTAATTTAAAAACAAGGTAGCAAGTTTCAGTAATGTGCTTCTAGCAGCTGGATTTTGGATTACAGATGTGGTGCCAAGAGAGGTTTAAAGTTGCCATACAGCAGCTTACAGATGGAAAAGTAATCTCATCTAGAATCCATACATGCACACACAGGAGAGGAGAGGGTATATCACTAATTTCCTATGACTCTACTTCTACTCGTGTCGAAGGATTTACAGCCTCAGGACTTTCAAACACAACAGGATTTCATGCAAGAACCAGTTTCCAGCTCGCCTTCAGCTCATGCACTATAGAGACCCTTGACGGTGTGGCATGGCTGTCACTGGCATGTACTCAGGGAGTGGTGTCCATCTGCATCCTTTGGGGCATTGTGGAAAGAGTGGGGCCACCACGGAAATGGGCTGCTGGAAGCTCAAACAGCTGTCAAGGCTGGAGGGTGTCTGCTGATCTGCTCCGCCCTTGAGCACTCCTATTTTGGGGAATCACAGTTTTAAAGTCTGGCGAACACACAGCTCATGTTTCAGGCTCTTGAATCCAACTGGATCCTGGAAATCTGAATAGCAGAAGGTGAATGAGCCTGGCAAGTCTGCAGTCATTCATGGTATTAAAATGCCTCCAATTCAAAAACGAGCGGTGTCACATCCATCCCCAGCTGCCATCTGGGGAAAGGAGCCAGCTGGGTCTGTCTGGCCTCCCTGCAGCGAGTGGCTCAATTCCTCTTTGGACAAAGCCCCAGCACCCCGAGAGCCAGTGACAGCCAGTGACACCGTCCACGTCACAAAACACAGAAGTTTTCAAAATTCACCCGTTTGCTGTGTCAGAGTGGTAGGGGCGCTCTCTCCGCCATTAATGAGTGTGATTACACTGATGTCGTAATCAATGCCCGGCTCCAGGCCTGTCACTGTGTAGTATCCTACTGAGGAGTCCACAAAATCTTCAAAAATAGGGACACTTTCTCCTGCCGCAACTACTGTGATGCGGTACCCAATAATGGTGGAGGCATTTAACGGGGTCCACCTCAGGCCGATGCTCGAGTCAGTTATGTCAACAAAGCTTAGGTCAGTGAGCTGGGGCACCTCTAATGAGTTAAAGAGCAAACGGGAGAGGCAGAGACACACGGAGGCAAAAGAAAGACAAGGGAGAAAAAAGCAGTGTTTGTCACTATTAACATTGACAGAACTGTGGAAGCAATTGCGGTGATATGCACAATTTCGCTTGGGGATTGGGGGAAAAGGAAGCATTTCAGTGGGGTGGTTTTTTGTTGTGTTTTTGCTTTTGCTGTTTTCAGTTTGTTTTCTTATATTTACCCTTCAATGCAGTCTCCAGCTGCTTCCCTGGGCAGACAGAAGCTGAAACCCCGATCCCCTCAGAAGCTGAAACCCCAATCCTCCTTAGACATATAATTTTCAAAGACCCCTACGTGAGGCACTTAACTTGCAACAAAATTACTTTGAGCAATGATAAGCCACATAGACCCATCATTTTCTGACAAAAACAGAAGCAGAAAAAACACAGCCCTTTTTTCTTCCTACAGGTAAATCACTAGAGAGCAGAGATCACTAAAGTGTAAATAAAACAACAACTCTGTTGATTGACCCTCTAAAATTCTTGTTTTGTTCAAATGATGAATCTAACTTTTATCACTGGGATCATAAAAATATCAACTGACTTGAAGAGGCTAAATCAGACCCTCAGCTGGACAGAACCTTCACAAAGTTCCAGGGTAGATCATCCACTGTCTGAACTATTTATGCTGCACTTGGAAAAAAGCCTCAGATCCCTGCAATGGCTTGAGGATCTGGCCCAGAATTCCTCAAGTTCTACTTACCAACTAACTGCTGCAATATATGTGCTAAAAACAGATGATATGGAACAGTAAGTAATAGAACACTTCCTTGGAAACAGGCTAAATGGTTAAAAATGACCTTTAGGTGGTATTAATTCTGTCAAAATGACAACATCCCTGAATTCAGAGGTTATGCCCAGCATATGATGTGGCCAAGAGCCTGACATATGTGTCTAAAATGGTTCAAAATCTCAAGTTTTAGCCACTGAATAAGAATGCCCTTTAATGACCTTTTAGATGCTGCCTAAATTTCTGTAGGGAAAATAAGCCCAGCTGTGACTGTTTTCCCTACTGATATTATTCCATTAGCAAAGGTGCTCATTTCCTGCATGTTAAGACCAGCAGAATTGGGCAGGGAATGGGGAACTTTAGATGCATCTTTACTTGACAGTGGCCAAACCTTCAGCTGCTCAAGTCAATAAACTGGTATTGATTTAAGCCACAAGATTTGGCTGTGTAACTTTATCAGGGTGATCCTGCAATCCTCACTCAAGATCAGACATCAGTGAGTCAAAGATGCAGGACTCTGTATCCATTCTGTTCATTACAAGTTAGTTTGAAAAGAAATTATGGGACAGAAATATTGCTTTAATAGTAGTGGTTATGTTCTATTTTGATGTCCTTATTGGAAAACACTTATTTTACAGAATAGGTGCAAAAAACCCCCTGTTTTCTGTAAAAGAATTGTTTATCCACATGGAATGCATGTACCATATCACCTTTAAAGAGTTGTAAAAGCCAGACACATACATTCTTAGCTTTCCCCCACCAGAAGATGGTGAAGGGCTGAAGCTATTACTGCATAACTATGCAGCATCACAGTATTAGTTCACCCCAGGGAGCACACAGCACTTCAGTGAAGCACAGAAATTTTAAAGCAGTGTTACAAGAGCAAGCAAACACAGTAGCTGGCATCATCTCAGAGCAGAAACAAAAACAAACGAAGCCCTCACAAAGGAAAATTAAATGCAACCATTTGGGGAAATGCATATTAATTTTGCTACTGTGGCTACAAAGGCAGCTTCTGCAGTCCTCACAGATGTCATGGGAGGTGGCACACACCACACTGGGTCTCAAGTGCTACAGTGATGGACCTTTCCATCTTGGCTTTCCTCTCCATTGCACTCAAGTGATCTTCTGCCACTACTACTGCCAGAATTGCTCCTGTACTCACTTCCCACTGCTCACCTACTTCCTGCTCCCACCAGCTGTGCTCCAGATGCTGGGGCACTTCAGGGCTAAGTTAAATCCCTGCTGCTGCCCAGCTCAGTGTACTGATACAGCAGATCCATGTGCTGACCACCAGCCTGTGACACAACGCAGGCTGCCCATGCAGAGAAGTACACGGGTGTAAGAAGTTCTGCCACATGTTGGAACGTGGCTATTCTGCTTCTTGAGACTAAATGTGAAGTCTAAGCCCTCCACCACCAGACTAATAAAAGTTCTGCAAAGTAGAGCTCTCAGGCTCAGCCATTTGAGCTTGGGCAGCTGAAACTGCTGCTCATCCTTTTGTTACCTGGTGTGATGGTTTCTGAGATGGGGGCACTCTCCTGGTCGTCCTTGACGGAGTAGACGCTGACGTTGTACTCCACGCCAGGGTTGAGGTTCTCAAAGGTGCAGGTGGTCTGATCTGCACCCACCACCTCCTCCAGGGTAGAGCCCTGCTGCCCATCCGTGGGAGCAGTGGTCACGCGGTACCCGCTGATGCCTGAAATACAGAGGCCAGTGTCAGGAGTCTCCTGCTGGATGCACTGACATCAGTCCTCAGTGCAGCAGCTGAAGCAAACACATGACATTTTACAGGTGATTTTGCCACCCTGAGCCCAGCAGGAAAGAGGTTGCTTTGTTAAGCACCCCTAAATGAGCTTCCTGGGAGCTAGCCATGCCACCCTCACGGCACTTCTGTTCCCTTTGAGACCTCAGCAAACTGAAAATCTCAGGAGTTTTGAGAGCAACTTCTCTCAGGACTCTGCCAGGAAAAGATCCAGCTACCAACAGAGGTTTTTGAAAACTTTCAATCCACCTTTTATGGGAGTCAATTGTGCAGCTCCCATCAGCTGTTGTGGGAGAAGAGTTCACCCTGAACATTGTCAGAACTTCCACGTTCACTTTCCATAGCACAAACTCATTTGTCACTTCCCAAAATCTTTGTAGTCCATTCTGCCTTCCTTCCCTTGGACTATTTTTCAAGCACTGGAGATACTTGAAGAAACCCTTCACATCCTTAAAACAGCTGAAATTTTCTAACACATTCATACTCCAAAACAGCATTTTACACAGAATTTAAATCATTACGAGTCGTAGTTAACTGTGAATTATATCCTTAAATATATGTAGAAACATGTACATTTTTCTTTAAATTAATCAACAGCAAATTTCCCACCAAACTGCAAGGCACCACAGAAGAAGTGTTAGCATTCTGCTACAAGAGGAGGTTGGAGCACAGAGTGAGCTCACATGGTTACCTGGAGATGTGCTTCTCTCCCATGAGACTATCAGGATGCCAGTGTCAGGATTGGACTTCAGGCGCAGGCTGGTTGGTGGAGCCAGTGCTGCAAGTGTTCAGACATTGGGTCACTGATGGCACTGAGAATCATGCTGGCTGCCTCAGCACCTCTCTCCCCACAATATCCTCAACCTTTGGAATTAGCCAAAATTTGGAATTAGCCACTCCCCTGAAGCTGTGACCCTGCATTGCATGAGACAGCGCTACTGTCACCTCTGCATCAAAAGGAAAAACCTGACCACGACAGGGAGGAAAGACCAGAACTGCCTCCCAGAAGGCAGTGGGGAGTGGAAGAAGGAATGATGGTGGAAAAGCAAGTGCCATACGTGTAGTGACTCTCCTGACAATGGGGGTGTCTCTCTCCTGGCCATCCATCAGCACTGTGAGGCTGTAGGTGTACTCCACGCCAGGGGTCAGGCCGGAGATGACGATGCTGCCGGAGTCCGAGATCACCTCCCGAGGAGCCTCTCCGCCCTGGCTTGGCCGCACTCCCAGCTGCAGGGGAGCGAGGTTTGCTGTTCAGTGACAGCCTGTCAGCACCCTGACTGATCATCCAACAGCAGCACTGTGGGCCCTCGTGCTGAACTCCAGCTGTTAGTCCTTTAACTTGTGGTCTGGATGTCCCACTTGACCCGAAGCCCCATGACTGCATTGACCTCTGTCACCTAAACCCTCTCCCCGTTAGCAACAGGCCCTTTGCACCTCTCCCCTTTCTGCTGCCATCTCCACCACAGTCCATAGGACATGGCTTTAATCTGCCCTCCCCACCACAGTGAAGCAAGAGGAAAAACCAACACGGGACTTAGTTCCTCCTACCTTGAAACCAATCCTTGGGGCAGGTGTCCAGGTGATGACAATAGAGGTCTCAGTCACTTCTGTGTTAAAAGGAGGAACAGAGCCAGCAGGCTGATCTGTGGAATGAATTGACCAGAGTTGAAGTTTACCTGCTGTGATGGCTTCAAACAGTTTGAAAGCCTGACCTACAGCAGCACAAATAGCCAGAGGTATGAAATGAGTGCTGAAATAGATCACTTCTGAAAATCCAGTGATTTGGGAAGGATCTGACAGATGATTTTTGTCTGCTGCTGGGCTTGACAGACACAGTATGCAAGTGGTCTAATCATAGCCAGAGCTTTTGTTCCTGAGGAAAACAAAAATACTCAAGTGGATGCATGATCCTCTATGCATCCAGTCCCAAGAATCTGGGGAATCCTGTTTTTTGGCATGACATCTAAAGTGTTCCTCAAAACTCAGCTGTTTTTTTGATTCACCAACCATATGCCTTCCAATCAGCAGAACACCACACCCTGTCTGTCATCCAGCTGTCCCAGCAAGGACCATCTCATCCCTCACCAACATCTTGTGAGGTCAGCAGAAACGAGCCAACGTCAGTCTGAGGCATCTGTGGTCTCACTGATATCTGTCAGAAGCATCACACAGAAGCCAAAGACTTTGTGCATGCCAGAATCAGCCTAAATAACAACACTGAGTTTAATCTGAAATGGCCTTGTTGGTAATGTTATTAAAGAAGAGGCTTGGTTAATCAAATCTATAGTCTCAAACTGGACTGGTTTCACTCAGACAAGCCAGAATTTGAAGGCAATATTCAATCTAAGATACCAAATCATATTCTAATTGAGGAATATTTATAGATAAGACTGTCAGCAAAAAGCACCTTGCCAATGTCAACAATGTTACTCTGATTAAAAGTTTGAGCCCTTATTTTAGCTTTACATTGCCCTAAATGAAACCACATTCTCTTTTGAAAAGAGGATGTGGTTCTGGGATTGGGTGGCTTTGAGTTTTGCTAGTTTATGTGATGGCATTATCATTATTTAAACACTGAATCTATTTGTTCTTTTTAGAAATATGTGGGGGTTATTACAGAACTCTCTTTCCTTCCAAAATTTGCTTAGTATTTCTTCCAAACCAGCATCACAAATGCAGATGACTGAAATGCAAAACAAAAAAAACCAAAGAATACAATGTTTGTGTCAGTTTGGGTAAGTGAAGTTGAGCTGCCTTAGATGCTATGGCTGGGCTCGAGAGATGACTGCTTTCAGCTTTATGTAAGTACCAGACTCATTATTCCTTGCCCATTTTAAAGGGAGTTGTATGCTTTCCTTGATTTGTCATGCCAAAACCAAGCAATTAGGAAGATCAAGTAAAATTCAATTTCTCTGACACCCAGTTAAGCAAAAAGTGAGGTACCAGTAGTAAGTTCTCCCTCTTGTTTTTAATCATCAGGAAAGCCGAAGTGTGTTTTACTAACAGCTTTATGATGCAAATAACTCTTTTTCCTGCCAACGAATTCAGAAAGAACAACAAGGAGCATTTCCCAAGCTGTTCTGCTGGAATGCTCCTCCAAAAGGCTGCTCCTGTAAACCAGCTCACAATAGGCACTTTCAGCACAAGCTCTGAAGAAGGGCCAGGGTATAAAAGGAGGATGTGATGCGTGTGTGTCTCACTCACAAGTGGTGAAGACGCCGGTCTCTCTGCTGCTCTGCAGGTCACCTTTAACTGCCACGAGGTACACGGTGTACTCGGTGCCAGGCTGCAGGTTCCTCAGGAGGTACTTGGTGGCAGAGGGTCCCACGTTGTAGGTGCGGGGCTGCCCTCCCCTGGTGGGCCCTGCTGTCAGCTTGTAGCCCGTGATGATGGCACGGGGCCGCGTCCACAGCACCAGCACCGAGTGCTCCGTGGTGTTGAGGAACCGCAGGTTGGTGGGGGCATCGAGCTCTGGGGAGGCAAAGCAGAACACCCATCAGCTTCCCAGCTGGATCTCCAACCTCACCCCCACTTCCAAACCACAGGTGTACACTGGGCATGTATTTCTGATGTATTGTGTGAGGGCAACAGTGGGGAAGAGAGAAGGTGGGACCATGAGAGAGCTGGAAAGTTATTTCACTGCTACAGCCACGCCTCAGTGCCATCCACTGATGTGCCGAGACAGGCAGACCTGAGCACTCTGGGCTGCACTGATTTGGGTTGCTCTGCATCCATCTCTGCATCCCATGGGGAAGGCAGCCTAAAGGTTGACCCCAACACACTCAGGAATTTCAACAGTTTCTCATGAGCACTGAGCATTTTTTTAAAAAACAGCTCAGTTTAGACTTGTCAGTGTAAGCACGGAAACCTAATTTTAGCCCTTTTCCATGAAAAAGATTTATTCTTTTAAATCCTTGCCCAGTCCTCTCAAAATCCCTTCCCAAAATAAACCAGCCCTACTTTGTCATTTGAATGTCAAAATAAGTAATAGTCAGCAACTTTCTGCAGAAAACCAGTTCCTAGATCTACTTAAAAATATTCACACCATGGAACCAACCACACAACAATTCCAAGCATGCTCATCTCTCCCCTGGGACTCAGGGAAGAACTCTTATCAGGCTTCCTCCCCTCTTTATCAGTGCCCCTGGGAAGCTGCTGAAGCTGATAACCCAGATAACTACATAAACAAGAGGCTGAGGCAGCACAGCTCCTTCACTGGAGCCACAGTAACTGGTGGAGATGTCACAGCCTCTGGCTGAGGCAAGGTGAGCCTCTGGAGGGGAATTTGCCCCCACAGCTGGCCAGGCAGCACTGGCTGCAGCAAGGAGTTCACAGGTTCTAACCATATGTTGAAATTAAGAGCAGTGAGGTTTCATCAATGCTCTTTTTTGCTGGCAAATGCTTTTTTCTCCTTCTGGAGAAGTAATATTTTGGCAAAAAAATCAATGTTTTCATCACTCTCCCAGTGATTCCGCGGGAAGATGCTTTTGTCCTTTTTGCTTTCTCCCCAGCTGTTTTTTCCATTTTTAGGAGGGAGGAAAAAGGAAGTGAGGTCTTCCTTCTTCCACCACTGGAAAAAACTGGGGAGAACATGAAGAGAAAAAGGATGAGTGTGACCCTGCTTAAGCCCATCTACAACTCACAGGCTGAAAGTCAACTTTATCCCTTGCCGGTACTCAGATCTGGGCTAAGGCTCATCTGACAAAGATTGTATCTTCCTAAAATGTGTAGCCTAAAGTCAGTTCTTTTCTGCACAATTTAATTTGCCAGCTCTATTAGGCTTTTATCACTTCCTCTCCCCATACTAGAGGAAAAAGGGGAAGATTAAAAAGCCACACACACACACACTCTTGGAGTTTATTTGTAGACTGCTTTTTAACGGAAGGCCAAAAAGAGAATCACATTTACACCGTGGGAAGAGACTTTTGCTGCAGGGTTTTCCTTGGGAACCCTGAATGATTTCTGTTTCCCAGGACTTTCGATTACAGGATGCAATTTATGTGAATAGTTTCTGCAATGTGGTTTAGGCAAAGCAGTTAAGCAGATGATCACAGCCTATGGAAAACGATTCCAGACATTTGTGACTGGCACTGTGCTGTCTGAATTAAATGTCTATACTCCAGTGTACACCTCTGTGTGGAGTTTCAGAGGAACCCTCCACCTAGCCTAGGCTCCTCAAAACAACCACAAAAAATTACAGATCTAGCTGGGAACTGAGCCCTTCTTGTTCTAAATGCTTCCAAGAGAGTTCAGATTCCTAAGTCGCATCCTTGCTTTTCAAAGCCTCGCTTGAAAGAGGAGGGAGGGTGCTCACACCATCTGTGCTGTGCTCAAATTAGACACCTATGGCAAAGGCTGGACATAAGGATCCCATTCTCCCTGCACAGTCAAGGGACAGGCACTCTTCATTGCTCATAACTTTATGGATGGAAGTAAGGATATTCCTCAAACAGCATGGCTATACTCACAGATTATCCCATTTCCTTTCCTTCCCTCTCATATTACTAAGAGCCAGGCTGGGTTCTCAGAAGTTGCTCTTATTTACTGAAAAGTATCAGAAGAGCAGCAGATGCACATAGCTGAATTTTGTCCCTTTGAATGAAGTGACCCAGCCAAAGAACACCACAAACACCCACTCACCCTTCTATTGCCCAATGAACAGGATCTGATCAAACAAACCATGTCCCATGTTCTGTCTGATCCACTCCTCTTGGATCAAAAAATGGAGATAACTGCCCAAACCCAGACAAAACTCCTACTCTTCCATCTGAAAACCTACATCTTGCCCAGCCACTGCTCCTCTCTCTTCTCTGCATTGCAAAGCAAAAAGCAATGCCTGACAAAGTGCATTTTTCCTCACACTGGTGAGGTGCTGCACTGCCACTAGATCATTAGCAATCAGGTTCTGAGGGATCCTGCATGATCCTTCCTTGCACATGCAGGCACAACTTCTACTGCTACTGCTGCCAGAGGGGAGCCAGACAGGTATGGAGCTGTCAGAAGGGAGATGGGGATTTTCAGAGGAATCTCAGCAAGCCTTCTAAGTCATACTGAAATCTGCCCTAAGGTAGCAGCAAAAAAAAAAAAAAAAATTATAAAAATCACAGGCTGTGATCTGTGCTGCAAAAGAACTGCAGGGTCCATCAGTTCTCAGTCAGTAATAAAAAAGTTGAATTCCAGCCATACAAAATTGTTTTAAAGCGCCATGAGACTTCAACTCCCATTGGAAAGCCCTGGAGGAGGATAAATCTGCTGAAGAGATCATTGTTAGAATGAATGAATTCCCAGCCCTGTCATCCTACTGATGGGATACCGCCTGGGCTAGAACTGTTGCACTTCAAGTGCTCTGTTTATACATTCCCCCAAGCGACAGAGAAATCAGCGCTTCAAAAGCCTGAAAGAAGCACGGAGGAAAGACACTTACTGGTGGTTTGCTCTCCAGTCAAAGGTTTGCTCTCCCTGCCCTGGTTTACAGCAAAGATCTTGAAGAGATAGGTTGTTCCTGGGATCAGGTCAATGACTTCAGCAAAAGAGCTCCTGGTGATGGGCAGTCTCTGGCCGTGCTGGCCAGGGCGGTTGACGGGGATGACCTCCACCCGATAGCCGGACACTTGGCTCTGGGGTGGGGTCCACATGATGGTGATCTTGATGTCAGAAACCTCCACAAACTGCAGATCTCTGGGGGAAGGCACTTCATCTGAAAGCACAGGGGTACAACAGTTGTCAGAAGGAGTCCTTAGCAGGAGGAGAAGTTACAGGTTTCCTTGGAAGGAAAAAAAAGTGAGTTTTGTTTGAACAACGGCTAGCCCGAGAATATTTACCAAATTAAAAAGTCAGGGTAACCTCACTGTAAACATGCCTACATACATTCCCAGACAATATTCAAGTAGAATACAATTCCAAACATCACTATCTACTTTAAAGTATACTATGTCTTCAGAAGATACCCTGCTGTGACAGAAAGAGAACTGAAAGACCAGATGTAATATGCTACAGAACTTCAAGTATATGCAGAACCAAAGCCTGAGGGGGAAAAAAGTACTCCAGGGGTTGGAAAGAGTAACCTCCTTCTAAAATTAAAAGAGAGGGTTTTCAAAACCCACAGCATGTTCTGAATGTCTATGATTAACTTGAAATCCACCTTTTATAATGAAACAAGCACAGGGGCTGATCTGGCCTTACTATAGTCAAATGCAAAATGCAGTTGCCTCAGTGCTGGGCCACAGTACTGTACCCTTGAATTCCTGTGTTTAAATTAAGTTTCTTGAGACTAGGACTGATACTGCCCTAAGGTTAACCAGTGCACATTTTTGGAAGATGCAGAAGCCAAACCATAAAACCATTGAGCTGAGTTCATTCCTGGTAAATTCCCATTTGCAAACACGTGCTTGCAACTTGCAGGACCATGACATTCCACTGTTTACCACATCAAATCCCAATTCTTTCATTATCTCTTCTTTTGGTTTGGTTATTCAGTCTAACTGGATACTTAAAGAACCCTGAAACCCAAAGTTTTTTAAATATTGAGTGCCTCAAGTTTAGATCCTATGGTGTCATTTTGGCACATCAGTCAATGCTGAGCAATCTCCCATCCCCACTGACTGCAAAAGAAAATAATGGATAGGACTGGAAGGGAGAGGGGAAAGTCAGGTGAACAATTTGAACGTGTGTTGTGGTGTCTGAGTACACAACCCTGAACATCTGCAAGCCAAGTGCTGGGGCAAAATGATACACCAGGCACTTCAGAGGATTTCTTAGCAGAATCCCCCTAAGATAACTTGAGAAATTGATCTCTCTTCTGCAGACAATGCAAGATCTGCCTGCAGTCCAATCCCTAGGAATTACAACCCTCTCAATGCAGAGTGGTGTCTTGACTGTGTCAATAAATATGATTTCACTACAGAACTTCAATACCAGTGAAACTTCCAACTCAAACCCACAAAACCATAACGGAGTTCATTTAAGCACTCACTTAGCTAGCAACAGAAATCT
Organism: Promerops cafer; assembly: GCA_013398275.1. NCBI lineage: Eukaryota > Metazoa > Chordata > Aves > Passeriformes > Nectariniidae > Promerops > Promerops cafer. The sequence goes on along the minus strand of VZSE01005709.1, from coordinate 564,216 downwards.
CAGTGAGTGAAACCCAGAAGATGAGCACTACCTGTGCGTGGGACCCCAGTGGTTTCCTGCTGGATGAAGACAGGAGTGCTCTCCTGGTTTTCTTCCACGGCGTAGATGCTGATGTTGTACTGAACCCCTGGCATCAGGTCACTGAGTGTCACAGAGGTGGCAGTGTCAGGCAGGTTGAGCTCTGTGCTGCTGCCTTCCACAGAGGGTACGTAGACAATTCTGTAGCCTGAAGCAAGAGAAATATGTAATCCTCAGCACAAACAGTAAGCACAAAGAATGCTAGAAATGAGGGCTGAACTGCTCTCCCTACTGAGCTTTGATAAAAATAGTCCTGAACTTCAGCAGGACCTGTGGCCTGCCTGTGCTCACGTCCCACCTACAGACCACACACTCACACCACCTTCCAAAGCACACTCTGACCTGGGTTAGAATATCTCTGAGGTCTGACATGTGGATTTAGGCCTGTACTGTTCTCACGCTCACTATGGGATGGTCTGGATGACAGATACAAATGTAAGCTCTTGGGGCTTGTTTTTATTTAACACAAATCCAGAAGGAATTGTTTTACATCCAGCCTTCTGCATTGCTTTGTTCAGTCACTGAAGCCAAGGAAATCCTAAACTGCCCATGTGTTTTCCAGACAGAATTTTGCTCTACCTTTGTCCCAGAGTTATATTCCATTTTCTTTTTCATCTACATTTCAGATTCTACCAATAATGCAGAATAAGTGCACTCCAACTGGACACACCTGTGATTGGAGCCTGTGGTCTGCTCCAGCTGATGACAATGGATGTGTCATCCACACTTTCCACTGTGTGTTCGGGTGGTGCATCAGGAGCTGTTTAAGAAAATAAACAGGAGGACAGCAAGTGTGAGGGTAAGAAATAACAAAAAATTCTTGAGCAAACAGTAACAACAGCTTTCAAAGTGCAGCAACAGCCACCCACACATACCTGTTGTCTGTGAAGTAGACAGGATCAGATTCTGCTCTCCTTCTTCAGAGATCTGATAGACATTAACAATATACTTGCGACCAGGAAGCAAGTCAGGGATGTTGACAGAAGTGGCTGTGCTTGGAAGATCTGAGGAAGGCAGGAGGAAAAAAAAAATGTTTTAGCAATTTCATCTTCTTGCTTTCTCTCCAAATTAAATAACTGAGAAATCTGTTCTAATCTGGGCTGAAGCAGTCTTCCTGCAATAAAAGAACAGTTTCTCTGCACTGTGTTTGGTTCACCTCAGAAGAGTTGTGTGGAGAGCTGGGACCAGCAACCAAGAGCTGCAAGGCTTGATGTGGGATGCTGCAGGGCAGCTTGAGCAGCAGCCCCCTGCACACTGCAGCCACCTCAGCTGAACACTCATTTCATACCCTGACTGTTGAACTTTCAGTATAGAAATATATGGAAAAACTTTCACATGAGTAGGTTATGTGGAAACACTGACTCATGAGTGAAGAAGAATGACACTATGAGGGCTGCTGAACTTCTTTCCCTTCTCCCAGATGTCCACCTACGTGCCAGATGTAGAAAATTCCCCAAGAAGCAGCTCCTTGCTGGCCAGACTGAAGCCAAGCATCTTAGGGGAAGCTGGGAATTGCCTTTCAATCTCCCTGTAAACCTCTGTCTGTAGACAGACAAGCTCAGGAGCTGCTTCACAGCACAGCTCAGCTGTCTGGGCAGAAAGAAAGGTGGTGACAGTGCTGGCAGTCCTCACAAGAGCCACCTCTGCTCAGTGTCCAGGCCTGTGAGTTCAGGGGAGCAACAGTCCAGGGAGAATTATTAGGTCAGGAGATTGCTGTTCTTTTTGTCACGTTCTTCTACCACACTCATGAACCAATAACTATTATAACTTCAAATATTTGAGGTGAGATATTGCTATTACCACTGTTAAGACATGAAATTAGGAAAAAAGTTAAAATGAAATTACATGTAGTAGTGCCATGGGCTCTACAGTAAATGTTGGAAAAACAGTTTCAATTCCTGTGTCTGAGTCCAGTGCCTTTAACCAGCTTCCCAGCTCAGCTAAATTGCCATATTATCAAAGATGAGGGAGATCTGATCCAAACAAAACAACTGAGAGCAGACAGGAACATAAGATATCCATGAGATAACAAGCAGCCAAGAGAGGGCATTTGGGAAAGATTTCTCTCTGTCAATTCTGATAGAAGGACAAAGGTATGCCAAAGGAAATTAGCCAGGAGGCAGGTTCAAAAAAACAGATTTGATTCTCTTCTCATCTGCACTGCTGCTCATTTCAGGATGCTGTGGAAGCCAGTAACTTCACATGTTTGCAAAAGGAAAAATACACTGAGCAAATCCATGGAGATGAAAAGAATAATTATATCTACCCGGAGTTTTTACTCATTCACCAGTCCTGGCTCAGGCAGTTTTCCTCTGCAGAATTCTGGGACAGTATTCTGAGGGGATATTGCTATTTACTTGCTTTGTTCTCTTACAGCTATTAATGGAGAAAAGACAATGAACTAAGTGAGTTTTTAATCCGAGCTGGTCCTGCCACTCTCATATCCTAATTGAATCCTGCTGAAAGACAGGGAGATGCTCACTGTTCACACCAGCTCTCTGACTGCCACAAAGCAGTGATGCACTGACTGTGAGCACTGCTTTGGTCTGGCACACCCCAGTGCTCTCTCACCAAGGTACTGTGGCTCATCACCCTCCTCGCTCAGCTCATACTCAACACGGAATCCAGAAACTGTGTCAGAAGCAGAAACCCAGGAGACAACAAAGCTGTTGGATGTGATTTCAGTGACGGATTCTGAAGTAGCAACCACGGGAGGAAGAAGAGTTGTCTCTCCTGAAACAGTGTTGCCTACCAGAGAGAGGAAAGAGAGGTTGCATTAAACATCACTTCACTATTGTGTTAACTGGGATGCACAAAGCAAGGACGTGGGTGAAGGAGATTAGGCTTTCCTGGATGTCCCCCTGCTCAACTCACTTGTCACTGGTGTGGTGCTGGTTGTGGTAAAATCAAAACGGGTGACTTCTTTGTGGCCATACTGCTGGACACTGATGAGCTGTCCCTCATATATCACACCAGGCTTCAGGCCTGAGATGGTGTAGGAGTTCCGGTGGCCAGGGATGGTGGCTTCCTTCCACTGCCTTCCTGAGTTTTTCTGCAAGAAAAAGGACACTCAGATAGTGAGAGACTCCCTAGGCTGCAAGCAGGGCAATCTAGTGACCTAACCTGCTGTGTGGTTACTAGTCACTGTAATATTCAAACACAAGTGTCACCTGAATGGCTTTAATGCACAGACAGAACCAAAGGAGACGAGAAAAGTATGCCAAGAAGCAGGACCAATGACATTGAGTTATCAGGTTTTACAGGGGCAAAATAAAAACAACCTAGCTGTGAACTTTACCCTTTAAAAGGAGCACTGTTTGTTATAAATTCAACTCATTTCTTTATCAAAAGCACAGTAAGGCATGAAGTAGTGGCTGGAAAAGGTACTTTTGAGGCCTGTCCATAATAACACTCTAAGCCATCATCTGAAAACAATATACAGAGAAGTTCTTCCCTTCTACCCTGTGTCTGAACTCCATGGGAAGCTTTAAGATAATGCTCCATCCTCTGAGGTTTGTACTGCAGTGCTTTAAAGTCCATTTCATTCAGGCCTTCATCCAAGATACACTGAAGTCAATAAAGACTTGAGTGCCTTGAATGGCTTTGGATCAGGGCCTTTATTGTTCTCTTAATAACAGGCAGCATTGAGGTACTAATGCTCTTAATCATTAAGTGGTCTTTTGTGAAGCTGTACTCAGGGGAGCTGGAAGACAGCTCATCTGCGTTGGTTAAACCACATCATTCCTCACAGAGGAGCCAGCCAACAAGCAGTGGTTAAGCAGTTTTGGTTTAGAGTCTGGAGAAGATGGGAGTGACTGTTTATTTAATCCTATACTAAGCTTTTTATGACTTCATATCCTACTCATTTTTACCTCCTCATTAATAGTATAAAATGTATCCCGGTAGCCTATGGATATGCACATGTTACTAAAACAGCATTTCTCTGGATGAAGAAGCTTCCACAAGGATTTACATTCCTAAGGTAAGGAAGGATATAAACTTGTCTGCTTGCTGTACTAGTGCTTTGTTTAATAAAATACTTCATGAACACAGCAACGAGTGAAGTTTGGGCAAGAAAACATTAAGTGTTTATACAGCACTGGCTCTCCTTCATGCTCAAGAGTAGCTGTTGACCTCAACAGGACAAAGACACTGAATAAGCAGCTCAAGTTTGCTGAAATTGTGTCAGCCACTTCTTTCAGACACCAGAAAAAGCCAAATAAAGTACTCTTGATGAACAAATGATGACAAATGTGGCACTCACAGGTCTCCAGCGCAAGATGTACTGGGTGATGTGAGATCGTTCAGGAGCATTCCACTGGATGGGGTGGGAGTTTGGCTGATTTGTACTCTCTGTGATGATCACCTGAACAGGTCCCGTTGACCCTGAAAAAAAAGAAGTGCCAGTTTTAACATACTGGGGATGTTGTGGAGTCATCAAAAAGCAAGAAAGCTGCATGGCTCACAAGAATTTCTATACACGGGAAATCAGTTCTATTGTCTTTCTATCCTTAATGCTCCTAGGAAATGCTTCTATCCTTAATTGCTACCTAGGAAACCAGTGAATAAGAATGAATTCTGTGGGGAAGTCAACCTGCACTGCTTGGGTCCATTTCCTGTAAGCTATTGATGAAACAGAAAATGGGAGAGATCTAGTACAGAAAAAGTCTGCAAAGCAAAGTCTTGCTGTTCAAAGAGATGGGGGGAGCTTCACAGCAAATAACTGTTTTCTTCATTAATATCTTCTCAATGGCAGCAGGGAAGCTGATAAAAACCATCTGCCAAATCCAGGTGCAATCATTCAGCATGGTGAGGGAAAACTTCTGATCTGACACTGAATATACCCTGAAAAGAGACATTAATCTTCTACTATTTTACTAAATTTCTAAATCGGTTCATTTGAAACATTGAATTTTCGTGACTCTGTGGAGGACTCCATAGATAGTGAGATTTTTCTTCTGCATACAAACCCCATCAGAAGGCTTGGGAAAGTCCTGAGACAAAACAGGCCCATGAACTGATGAAAATACAAGTTCTGCAGCACTCTAATGCTTAACACTACTGGTTGCATTCAGCTAGGTCAGGCTCATGCCTATTTCCTCCAACAAGCTCTCAAACAGAGAAGGACAGGTTTTATGATCCCATGGTTCTCCTTTCAGTCCCTCCTGGCCCCACTGGGGAGGTTTCACTGAACACTCAGCAGCACTGTCCTGATGTTAGTTCTCAGAAAATCCCAGCAAAGAGATCCCTGGAATCTGCAGGAAGTGTTTTAGCCATTAAACAGCTGCACCCTCACCCCATTCCCAACATTTCTAATAATAATTTATTTGGACAACCATGTAACATATATACCTGTTCCCCATTTAACACGATTTCTAGAAAAATAAACCTGTGCCCACAGGCAGAAAATTTCAAAGCTCACCTAACCCCAAATCTACATTCAGAAACATTAAATTTGGTTTATTTACACATTTTCAGTCACTCTTGTGTCTAAAGCAGCCCCAAGCCCTGGTCTCCAGGCTGGAGGCATGCATATTTCACATAGCTCAGGGAGATGTTTGTTTAAGCAGTCCAACAGGAGTCAATGAAGCTCAGCAAGCCTTAATACTTCATCTTATTCAGATTAAGAAAGTGGCAGTTGCAACCTTAAACAGGAAAGTAGAGAGGTTCCCCTTACGTTCTGTTCGGGGAACTGAAGCTGAACAACCAACAAACAGGCATTGCCCATCCCTATAAAGAGTTCCTGGAATTGCCTGGACAAACAAGAGTTCAAATATTTAATTTCTTTGGGGCACTGATCAGGAAAAACATTTCGTTCCATGATGGATTTTGCTTCTGGAATGAGTGGGAAAGGAAGAACTACACGTGTGAGTTTCAGGCAATATAAGCTGAAGGTTACACGTGTGATATCACTAAATACCAAGAGGCAATGTAAACCTAAGCTGTGTGCACTGAGGGTCATTCTCTGAACTAACCCTGGCCTCAGGAAGAGCTGCAAACAGCTTGGGCCCCTCTTTATAACCCCTGACACCTGCTTGTGTCTGCCAAGGGACAGGGAGAATCCGTTCTGTTTTAAAAGGAAATCAAAAGGCATTAGGTAACAGGTGAGGGGTGGAAAGTTGGCTTTCCTCATGTCTTACTCAGCAGATGAGTGTTTTCTGTTGGGTTTCTTACCTGGGTAGGTCTGCAGAGGCTGGCAATGCCATTCTCCAATCCCACGACCGTAGCAGTAGCACTGGTACCTGACCCCATGCACATACTTCTCCCAGGAGTCCCCAATTTGGTAGAAGGTGCGGGTTTCCGAGTCCTGGCACTGGTCTGAAGGCACAAGAGAGACAGTTCAGCACTGTGTGTTACTGTGAAACCACAGTGAAGGATCTGCAAAGAAGAGTAAGTCCCAAAAGACTTTTGCACAAAGAAATGCAACACCAGTGTTTATTTGGAAATACAGGTACATAAAGTGGCAACAGAACTTGAGTCTCAAATCGAGGTTCTTAATATAGCACTGCATGTATGAAGTTGGATATTAAGGGGCTAATTCAGCTGTGATGCATTTCAGTGGGGTGTTCATTCTAGAAAGAATTTCATCCACTCTGGAGCTCAATTCTGCCCTGGCCGACTGAGTTCATCTCTCATCCAAAGCTAAACCATGCTGCTCTCAAGGAGATCAAAGGCAAAAATTCCTCCTGCCTTCAGCAGAACTCATTTCTGTTTTAACAGTCCCCAGAATGTTTTTGTTTTCAGCAGAATCTTTCCACATTTACTATTGTATAAACCAAAGGGGGACAGATGAGATCCTGAAATCAGCTTAACTAGTAAGTAAATGCAGCACAGTTCAGCACTTCAGTACACTTCCTACTCTGACAACTGCATGTATGTCTGGCTCAATGGAAATTTTCAGTGAGAACTAGCATTATGTTTGCTTGGATAAATAAGAGCTTTGTTTAGAGAGAGCCAACAAAATAAAAACTTTAATTGCACCTATACAGATAGCTGAAATCATCCCCCTACCTCTTCCTTCAAACTAGTAATTTTCAGGAGCTTTACAATCTATGTTCCTGGAGTAAACACGTACAGATAGTACTGTTAATAAAGCAGAGCTTCACAACTAGTAATTTCTAATAGATTTTCTTGGCAATGGTTTGAAGCTCTCTCTCTTAGTAATTGCAAACCAAACAGCCAGGTCTTATCTTCCAATCAAGGTTTGCTAGGGAAGCAGGGGAGGCAGAAGACATGAAATCTCATTCCTGCAGAGAACCATGATGGTTTTAGCTAACCTCCAGAGCACTAACACGTGTTCTCATCCTGAGCTTTGTCTCTTTGCTAGAACAAAGGGCAGCCAAAAAATCAATTCAGTCCAAGGTGAGTTAATATACGCTGGTGCTCCTTCCTCAGTTCAGGGAGAAAACTCTGAAAGATTTTAGGATAAATAAAGGCAAGAAAACTGATCCTAGCATCAGTGCCCAGCTGCATGTTTATCAGTGTTCAGGCTGAGAGCCCTGCTAAGCTGACAGCTCAGGTACAGGAATACAGCCAATTCACCACAGCCTGGGGCTAACTGCCCTGCTACCACAAGCTGCTACATTTTACAACATATGCTTGCCACAGAGGTGGTTCTTCTGTGGTGGGTGTGATAACCCAAGCATATGTCCTTAAATTAACAAATACCCTTTCACTTACCCTCCAGCAAACGCAGTGTTGCTTCTATTTTTGCTTTTGTACAACGCAGGACATAAAATGGACAAAGACTGGGCCCAAACTCACACACCAGTTTCTCCACACCACAGCCAGGCTGTGCAGAGCCACAAAGGGTGTCTGGCAAGTGGGGACAGCCAGGGACTCACCAACAGGATCACACTTCCATCTCCCCCGGCCCTGGCCAAAGCAGGTGCAGTTCAGCATGTGCCCCTCATCGTGACGCTTGTGGAAGGTCTGGTTCACATCATAGGTGATGCCATCCACAATGCACTGGTCTGGGGGAGAGAGTAGAGCTCATCAGCAATAGGTCTAAACATTAAGACAGAACCCTTCTGCCTGGAACATCATTCCCACTGCTTGATCAGCACACAGACTGACCATGACCAGCTCCATCCAAGCCAGAAAGGAACCCTCCTTTAATCTGTGACCCTCACAGTGCTGCATACACACCCCTGCTCCATCTATGAGTTCATCTATCAGCACTGCACAAATAAGCAACACTTGCAGAAAAGAGGTCTGTAGGACACAATCTAGCTACAATCTACAACAATCTAGCCCTGTTGCTCCTTCAGACAAATTCCACATGTGAACAAAAATCAAAACCACCACACTGATTCTCCGACCATCTCCTCTGAGGAACATCTCAGCTGAAACTCCTCAGCCTCAAATCACTGCAAGTACCCAAGGAGAAAAGGGCTGCTCCAAATTTATAAAGATACAATGAAGAAGTACAGCCATCCTCATGATGTTATTCTGCTGAGTATCTCTGCTATCTGCTGTAGTAATCTGAAGGTAGAGGCTGATCTTTTATGCACACAAGATGCTGCTGGTGACTACAGTCTACTCTTCCCTCATAACACAGTAACCAGACCCCAGGCTTTAGTACAATGGTCTCACTCTACTAGGTTCAATGTCCATCTGGGATCTGGCCCAGAATTCCTAAAGCCAGTCTAATCACAGCAAGGAGCAGAAAGACAAAACAAACATGAAAATAAGCCCAGAAGCAAGTTGTTTTGTTAAGTGGGACCCAAGAGACTCAAGTTCAGGTCCAGAGTCAATCCTGGACCAGCTGTCCTTAGGGAAGTGAGTCCATGATTCCCATGATTTTATTCCCCATATTTTCCCACACCAAGGACACAGCATCAGGATAAATCAAGGAGTGCTCAGACTCTCCTGCAGGCGCCAAGGTCTGGCTGCTGTGTTTAAACAGCTCTACTCAGATAACCTTTGCCTTTTAAAAAAGCAAAGTATCTCTATGCTCTCCTCATCAAGAAAGACCACTTCAACTCCAGAATGGAACTGCAGAGAACTAGCTGTGTAAGTGGAAACAGAACTTGCACAGACCAGAACTTTGAGCAGTGCCTTTCACGCTGTTCTGAAGGGAACACATTAAAAAAAAAAACCCTTCCAAAACCCTTGAGTGAGCCTTTCCCTATAAATTATATCCCATTTCAGCAGTGGTGTTAAAGAGTCCTTTCTTGGCCTCTTGACAGCAACCCCCCTGCCTTTTCCAGACATGAAGCCAATGCTGTGAGCTAGCTGTAGGATGATCAAATGTCTGTGCTTTTAAGTCTTCTTTTTTTGGTATTGCTTAAGTACTTCTCCACTTGGACCACTCATACAAATGAGTAAATAAATAAGAGTAATCTCCATACTTTCCTGCCAGCTTTTCATATAGATTAGCCAGCAAAAGGATAATCCAGCACAGAGGAATTGAAAATTTCACTGCAGAACAATAAAACAGAACAGCTTTCAAACGTCAGACTAGTCTGGAGTTTTGTCTGTTCTGGAGGCAGGGAGGTGCTTATACTGAGCTCTCTGTAAAGTCACAGTGGTGACCAATTCCTAAATGTAGGCAAAAGGAGGGAGGGATACCACAATCAAGATAATCCAGGTTTGCTTCTGCTTGAGAGCCTGTAAAGGCTGGAATATACTTTTCCAGCACATAAACAAGACAAGAACTTCACAGCTCCTCTAATCCCCTTCCTACTCCAAAGAGTAAACTGCAGTTCTTGAGTGTGGGCTCAAGCCCACAATGAAAGAAAAGAATACCAATTTCTCCCACCTCCCACTGAGACTGAAGTGGTGATATCAGCATGCAAATCAGTACCTCTGAGCTGTGAATAGGCAATGCAGGTCCACTCTCCACGGCCATTTCCTACACAAGTGCATCTCATCATGTGGCCCATGTCATGCTGCTTATCCCACTGGTCCCCAACACGGTACATGACACCATCATTGGTTGTGCAGATTTCTTCATGGGCTGGGTGAGAAGAAAGCCAGAGGATATTTATGAGGCCAGAATTTAACACCATCTTGAGGACTGAGACCATTTGCAATGCCCCTTCATACCAGGTAGTGGTTTCTGCATCTTAACAAGGAAATTCTAGGCACACACTCAAACTTAGGTTCTCCAGCAGATCTACACCAGTTTGCACCAGCTAAAGAGCATGCCTTCCACTGGCTTGTAGCAAAGAAGTAATGAAAATTGCCCTTCTCCTGGCACTGCCTAAATCTCTGCTAGAGGTGGTCAATGGGGAAAAAAGGACAAAACAAAACTTCAGAAATGCCTTAAAGGGCTTTGGGCTGAGACACAGCTCATTCGAAGTCATCAATATCTGACCAATGACAGAGAGGTCTTCACTTTCCAGCTCAAAGAACCACATACAGGTGCCCCATAACCCCTTTATGGCTTTCAGCCTTACCAGCCATGGGGCAGAAGCCAAACTTCTGGTCAGCATCGTAGTTCTCAGTGGTTCCACACCACTTCATGTTGTCCCTCCGTCCCTCCGAAGTACAGTCGGTGTAGTTGCGGTTGTTGTACAGGAAGGGGAAGTGGCACAGAGCACCATTGGAATTGCCACCACGTGTCTGGACCAAAACTGTACCAAAAAATGAAGAGAACAGATGCAAATGCAGGTTGCACTCTCTCTCAGCATGCATGGTAGAGCTTTGGAAAACAAACCACTAGCACTACTTTTTCCCACGTGTGCCCTGTGTATAATCCACAAGCCTCTTTTCTTGCTTTAATTAATTCAGATGTGGAAACGTAAACTTTGCACGAGGTCGGTTCAGTTCAAGCTTTGCTCTGGAATGAGCTGCAGAGCCAGCCATAGGAATTCCCAGGGAACAGGGAAGACCAAAGCTTACTGTGTTTGGGAAGCAGCTTGGCAGATCCCTTCTCCCAAGGCCTAGGGAATGAAATAAACTCACAGCTCTCAGCATACCTGTATTATCTCACTGAAGCTACTTCACAGTGGTGCCCTGCAGCTCTAAGGGAAGCCATCACCCTCAGGAAAGGGTTACAGTTCAGTTATGTACAACAGGACAAGCCAAAACCCCTCTGCAGGCTGGAAGCTTCATGTTTGCAAGCAGCAGTGGAAAGAGGGCTGTAATCTACCTGAACTAATCACCTCTTGAGCAACTCTGCTTTACAAATATTGGAGAACAAGAAGACATTTACTAAGATTTTTCTGCATCACATTTCTCTTTTCCACAGTGTATCACAAGAAGCCTCTCTAAAACACCAATGTGTGCATGGACAGGGCCAATGTTTGGGTGGTTTTTGGGGGTTAGTTAGCTTGTTTTTTAAAAAGCAAGTATTATATGCCCTGCAGAAAAAGGCTTGACTTTTATCAGGGAAGAAACAACCAAAGTAGAACAGAATTTTTTTTAAAGTATCTATGCAGTGTAAGAAGCTGTATTTTCATGTGGGAACATGAAATACTCTTTCCAAGGTCACATCCCAAGAAGCTGCTTGGACACTGCTCCATGGATGTCTGACAGGCATTTCAGGAAGTGTAACTACACAGATAGACAGATCTGTGCTGTGCTGTGAACACGGACCATCCACAGACAAGAGGGAATGCTGCTGCCTTAGTCATGCCCCAGCTCTTGATCAGTGACCACAAATCACATGAAGTCACTGCTATATATGGCAGTCTGGCTAGATAGCCAGGATGGAGGGAGTGACAGGACTGCACAAGCTGTACTCCATGGACATCCTCCTCTTTGCAGCCTAATATGGGCATTGCTTGAAGCAATTCACCCGAGCAAAGCCAAAGAGAAGCATCCTTTGGGCCAAAGCTCCACCACGACCAGGTACTCCCATTCTAAGGTCAGCTCAGAGGGCAGAGAACAGGACTCAAAGGGTACATCTGTAGCACCTTCCAAAGATGCCAAGAGCGTACAAGTGCTCTGTCATCAGGCAGCCCTCCATTCACAGCACTGCCTTGCTGCCTTGAGTCCTTCCAGACTGCTGGAATTGGTCAGGCAGCCTGTTCCTGTGTCCTCTGCTCCTTCCTCCATCCTTACACCAGGGTCACATGCATGTGAAGACCCTCTGAGAAGAACTCACCGTTCTGCTCAGTACAGAAGGAATATCTTCTGTCCTGCTCGAAGTTGGAAGTGGTGCTGCACCAGAAGTGCCCATCTGTGCGGCCTTCGGTGGTGCAGGAATAGAAAGTCCTTCCATCGTAGGTGAAAGGCAGGACACAGGGCTCTCCATCAGAATTGCCACCATACGTTTGGGTCACGGCTTCAAAAAGAAAAATCACAGCATCAGACTGAGCTTTAAAGCAATCCCCAAATCTCAGGGCTCTAAAACAGCAACAGCCCCTCCGGGCCAAGTCCCTGGCTTCTGGGAACCCACACTGACTGCCATGGAGCTGGGCCAATACACACCAACAAACAGCTCCATAGCTGTGGCATTCTTTTACATTCTTTTCCAAACATATATTATTGCAGCTCCATTTGAATGAAGTTATTAATGCTGCTCCCCAAGGGCGCTGTTTCCCCTCAGCAGGTTATATATAGCTCACTGGGAAACGTTCCTGCCCTAAACAACCAGGCTTCAAATAACCAAACCATTTCTTCCCCTCTTGCACCTTTCTCCAGCACGTCTTCTTCAGAGGACGTTTCTGACATGCACACAAAGGGTTCAACTTGGAAATTAAGCCACAGGACAGTCCTAGAGACCCCACTGGAGCGAGCAGGCACTACACACCAACTCATACCTATCTCCTGGCAGCTGACTCCGTTGCCCAGGCAGGTGCAGAGCATTTGCTGGCTGCCCTGTGTCTTGAGCCACTGCATGCCCACAGAGTAGACGACGCCGTTGTCTGTGATGCACTGGCCGTAGGGCTGGGGCTGCGGCTGCTGCGGCTGCGGCTGGTACAGCGCCGTCTGCACGTTCGTGATGCTGGGGGAGCCAGAGCCTGCGGCACAAGGCGGGACAGAAGGGACGTGTGGCACGCAGAGCTCAGCAACAGAAGGCTGCCATTAAATGCCGAGATGATAAAACCTCAGGCACTCCGTCAGGCGCAAGGCACGGCACTCTTAAGCTTCCCCAGACGCGGCTTAATTATTTCACTTAGCAAATTTCAAAATTAGAAGAACGACTTCCCCCCTTCTGCTAGTGACAGCCTCTGGCTTCCAACTCTGTAGAGTGGCTTTAGAAAGGATTTAGAAACTGGTTTTCGTATGAATTGTTTAGAAAACAATTATTTTCCAAAAAGAAAACATTAGTTGAAGGAAATGTAGAATAGAAAAATCAAGATCAGTGACAAGAGAATAAAAATTACCAAGGAAGAATGGAGATAAGGCAAAAAGGATTTTGAATTTTGAATTTTTCATTGAAAAACAAGAAGAATAAACTTAAAATGTATTCTTCTACTCAGCAATTTTTAAATTTTGAACCAAAGTTTTGGCACATTATCATTTGGAATAATACTGAGAGACAAAGAGGCTTGCTGTTGTCTACATCATATAAATTTTTGCTAATGATTCCCACAGGAACCTCCACAAGTTCAGCTCTGCTGAAGTAGGGGAGGTAATAATGGAAACCCTTGAAAATACTGGCATCCTTGAAGTGTTACGCATTTTGAAGTTTAGACCTTCTGAGAGTTTTAAGTTAACCTGATGGTACCGAACAGTTAAAGGTCATTTACCAAGAAAAATTTAGTGCAGGCACTGCAGGAAAACAGAAGTTCTACATTGCACTCACTGATAAGAAACCTAGATCCTTAAAATGACAAAAAAAAGAATTTAGGAGCTGAAGATTTAAACCTTGGGCACAAAAAATATGCTACCTGTAAACTAGGCAATATTTCATACCGAAATTACAAGCTATCTCATGTACACATATTAAACAGCATTGTATACATTCCTTGACATTTTTGGGTTTTTAAAGCTCAGCCATTAGTAGGTGTATTTATCATGTCAAAGAAACCAGATGGTCTCAGTAGGGTTTAAATAAAGGACATTTCAAGAAAGTTACCCTGAGGCAAATACATAAAGTTCAAACATTAACTTGGAGTGCCATGCTCCCAAGATAAAGATAGCTCCTGTGGATGCAGGGCCCTAGATGTGATTTACTGCCCTGTGATTGTGAAGCCAATCCCACCTGGATGTGCCAGCCCCATTTGTGCATGGAAACAAGGTACCAATTAATCTTATCTACACACACACAAACAAGGAGCATCTTCTGAACTCTGACCCTCTTTGCTGCTGATCTTTCCCAGACAAGACTCTGAAATACTTGAATTAGGATGGAACAACTCAGCTTCAAGTCCCAGCCTGTCAAAACGTGCCATTCCTCCTCCCCTTCCCTACATCCCATGCCACGATGTCCCACTTACCAGTGCTGGTGGTGTGCAGGGACGTGTGCCTCTCACATTTCCACTCTCCTCGGCCGTTCCCGGTGCAGACGCACTGCAGCAAATTCCCTCGGTTGTCCTTCTTGCTCCAGTTGTCCCCAATTCTGTAGGAAGTCTTGGTGTCGTGGTCATTGCAGCGATCTGAGGGAGGGATGCGACTCTCAGCTGAGCCTGCGCTGGGGTGGCTTCACTGGGCACTTTCCAGCACTCCACCACCAACTCTATCAGACAAGCTCATCCTTCAAAGCCTGAATTAAAGGCCCACCTCATCCTCTGGAGCACACTATTGCAACTCCTGACATGCACTAAACCGCACAGGCTGAGAGCATCTCAAAATCCTGGTGCTTTAGCCTCAGGAAAGATTTCTATTCACTTCCAGAACTGTGCTTTCACTTTGCAGCCATTGTCAAAATGAGCTACTTTATAAAGCCATTCTAAACCCATTCTGTCTAGCACACACCTTTACAGCTAAACTTGCTTTAATGACCCTTTTTTTCCTTTTAAGAAAAAAAACAGGAGTCTTTGCAGCTTGGTCATTTCATACTATATACAGGGCACAGTTCAAGTTCAGGGCTCTCTCTCATCTGGAAGGGACTAAAACCTGTTTGAGGGAAACATAAAATCCCATTTCTTTCAAAAGAAGCCTGCATGAAGCTGCAGTGAAGTTAATACAAGCTGCTCAGTAATACCAGGAGTACCAGACTTTCTAAGTCTCTTTAATAACCCACAGCCCCGATGAATTGAGCAAATGGGTTCAAAGGACAGCACAACAAACTACTTTTGTCTGGATGCCAGCTCCACATGGATTAACTAGTTCTTCTTCCATTACAACATTTTACCTTCTTATTCAAGGGAAACCTGATACAGTGGCTCAAATATAATCACGGATCAATGAACATGGATTTATGAAGAACTGTGGAAGGACATATGCATTAAGCCAGACTGCCACTGAGAGAGCACATGGGACAGAATGTGAATGTAGAAAACATGTTACAGATTCACACTGCTAGAATGACCAGAAACTGAACATTTGCCAGAAGTATGGTAAATTGGTGAGGTATTCATCATGCAATTTTGCAAATGTGAAAAAAATGTGTCTTCTGGACACTCTTCCCAATGAAAAGCTGAAATGTCACTGAAGCAACCAGCTGTGATTCTGGAAAATGCTGGCCATAAAAGATATATAACAACAGCACACACTTGAAGTGTAATGCCATTTTGTGGGCTAGAGATATCATTTTATATACATAAATATGAATTTCTCTATTCAAATGTAATTGGAAAACAAAATGAAAAATGAACAGGTCCCTATATTGCAATTTCCCCCATGATACAACAGCACAGACCTGAGTTATGGAAAGAAAGCTACTGCCAAACACATTTTCTTAGTAATAATAAGTCCTCCAAAATTCACAAACAACACATTCTGTTTTATTCATTCCCATTTGACAGCTAATGATTTTTCCCCATGTGTCTTTAACAGACTTAATATTGTCAAGGCTGGGTTGACTTTTATAGCTTATTTCTTGACCAAGTCTCTACAGATCTTCCATTTTAATCTTAACCCTCCTTAGTGTCTTATTCTTTACAGGTCTGCTGTTTCTATCAGCAAAAATCCATTATTTGTGTGCCTGAAGGCAACTGAATATGAGGCAATTGAAAGGCTACAGAAGAGTTTCTCAAACCTTGCATAACCAAGGCATAAGGTACAAAGTTAAGTTTTCTTGAGGTAACTGGTGTAAACCCGAGACAGAAGTAAGCTCTGTGGTGGACCTAACAGGACTGGAACAGAAGGTCAATAAACAAGCAAGATTTTGGGTTTTAAAAGTCCTGTTTGCTCTGCAAATACAAATAAAATGGAGTATTTATGGCAATGTCCCTCAATGATGCAAAAACTTTTTAAAAAAAAAAAAATCACCTGTGCTGCTGGAGTGGGAAATGGGGTAGGAAAAGTGATAGGCGAGATAGTAGAGCAGGCAAAACAAACCCTGGTTTAGCTAACACATAAATTAACCAGTAACAGAGAGAAAGAAGTAAGAAAATATTTTAATCTTGCAGATCCTGCTCTTGGAAAGGGTATTTAACTTAAAAACCACTCAACTGTCCCTCAGAAGGCTCCTCGATAGTACAGAAATAAACATCCTAGGCTAAACTCTCTGCCATTTTGTGGGCCAAGCGATTTCCCTGACTTCCTGGGAGATGCCTGGCTGTGGCTCAGCTGACATACAGATTCCTTAAACCTCTCTGTCTCCTTGAGATTAAATCCCCAAATAATCCAAGCACCCTTGTCCCCAGCACTAATGACCATCTCTGAGGAGTGTTCCCAGACTGCAAATGGTGGCTGGGGCACCACAGAGGCCTCTCTCCCCTCTTCTGCTTCCCACCACTTCTCAGGGGACAGCCACCCCTCTCCAACTACTGTTACTTGCACAGGGCAGACGAAGGAATAACTTTCCTTTCCCATGCAGGATGAAAAATAAGTAAGAAAATAAACAAAAAAAACAAGTAAGCTAAATAAAACAGAGCAGCTGGCAGCTGCCAGGCTGGCACTTACTTCTGGAGGTGCAGGTGATGCGGCCGCTGCCCTCACCGAGGCAGGTGCAGTCCACCATCATCCAGCCCTGGTAGGGCTTCTCCCAGGTCTCTCCCACCACATAGGATGTCCCGGCCGTGTTGTCGTAGCATCGCTCAGCTGTGAGGGGAAAGTGGATCAGGGCCCACCCAGGGCATTCCCACACAGAGACACCTCAGGGAAGATGAGGAGAAAGGGCCCACACGCCCTGACTGCGCTGAGGGGGAAGGAAGGAGCAGCCACTTACCCACAGGCTTGCAGGTCCACTCGCCCTTGCCATTGCCCAGGCACACGCACTCCAGCATGTACCCGCCCGTTTCGTGGGGCCGGCGCCATGTATCGCCGATCTTGTAGGACTGGCCGCCCTCATGGCAGCGATCTGTGGTGGCAGACAGGAGCTGAGGTGAGGGACACACCAGAGACAGCATGGTGGCGACAAGGTAAGGGCCATTTGGCCAGGGACAAAGGGGGTCAGCTGGGGTAAGGAGCAGCAAGAAGGAGGAGGGACACTGAGGAGAATGAGGGGGGACATCAGCCTGTAAAATGGTGCTAAACATTTCCCACTGGCACCCAGCCTTTTTTGTTGGCACCCACCATTTTCTGTACTTCCCAGGCCCTGTGCTCTTCCCTCAGCACTTCCCAGGCCCAGTCCCCTTCCCTCAGCACTTCCCAGGCCCCATGCTCTCCCCTCAGCACTTCCCAGGCCCTGTCCTCTCCCCTCAGCACTTCCCAGGCCCCATGCTCTCCCCTCAGCACTTCCCAGGCCCCGACCTCTGCCCTTCTCCATGTTCCAAACCCCAGCCAAAGCCTGGCTGGTGAAAAGGGAATGCCAGGGAGTGATGAGGCCCTGCTTCTCCCTCAGACCCTGCTCTTAGACTGAGGGCTGGTGAGAGAGGGTTTGCCTCCATCTTGTTTGAGGCAATGCCACTTGGGCTTCTCTGCGGCCATTCATGAGGGACATGGTGGCTCAGGACAGCATGTGGAGGATAAGGAGGTGCTTGGTGTGACAGCCCAGTGGGAAATCAGACCTCTTTTGGGGTTTGGAAAGCCTGCCCTGGAAAGGCAGATTCCAGCCCATCAGTGCCCCACAGCTCTGAGGCAGGGTAGCATGGTGCAGGGCAGTTTGCACACACAGGGTTTGTTTCTTTGGAAGAATCCAAGGAAAAAAAAAGAAGAAAGAAAAAACACCCACATCCCATCATTTATTAAGAGCCAGTAAAATGTTTTGTGGGCTCATTTATGAAAGCAGGGAATCTTGGAGCTCTGAAGATTAAGTCAAAGGCAGTTGCAGTCAGTGAGACTCTCCAGTGAGCTCTAAACCAGGCTGATGATGAGGAAACAAGGCTGCTCTTACACTCGCAATTTCCTTACTGACTCTTTTTCTTACAACACTTATCATCCCTGCCCAATAAAGTGCCATTAAATTCAGAAGGGCTCCAGCCTTACTTGTTAGATTTAATGCATTACTTTTTTCCCCATGTACAATGATGGCTGGTTTCCGAGTCCTCTGTGGCAACACTACTAGGATCTGCATGTGTGTCTTAAGCAAGAAACTGGATACTTTTAACAGCGAGACTTTTCTCAAAAGGTACCTCAGAGACTTTGAAATCTCAGTCTAAAAATCCTGACACACAGCAATCTTCCTTTGTGCTCACACAAAGTCCAATCATGAACTAAGGGGAAATTGTGAACAATTCAGTGACTCAATAAGGAAAGGATTTCCAGACAGAGATGTGAAAGGGGAGCTGTGGAGAAAGGACCAAGGGAAGAGAGGTAAGAGCAAGAGGAAAGTACGGGTCAGGCTAGTGAAAAAGGAGTTGCAGAAACATGTTAAGCTCTTGTCTGGATATCAAATCCCAGTTCCCTTAGAGACAAGTGTTCAATGACATTTTTGGAGGATGAAGGACTGGCTCTCAGATGGCATTCATTTATTATCATTTTTTCTGAGTAGTCCCATTAATGCTGACAGTGTTATTTTGACCCACCAGCTGCAGAGCAGACTTTTTCTCCAGTCAAAAAACTACTTTATAATTGCACCTGTGAAGATGTAACACACTCTTGTACTTAATAAATTAGTAGCCTGTATGGCTGGACACTAACAGTAATTTTTGGCCTATGTTTTCTCACGTAGCAGTTGACCTCTTGAATAAAAGATCAGTTTGGTTTTGCAGATGTATGTACATGAGGCAGGGACTTTTAATTTCAAAGCTTTAGTGGGCTTTGGATGAAACCCCATGTAACTGTAGCTAACAAGCACTGGGAATATCGTGTAAATTGCTTTGGAAAATATGACACTAAGGAACAATAGCTCTAGGAACAGGCTCTTAGTTACATACTGGCAATGGTGCAGCTGATTCTCCCACGTCCAGCTCCAATGCAAGTACAGTCCCAGATCATGGAGTCCTTGGGGCGCTCATAGGTCTCCCCAACTCGGTAAGTGGATCCAGTGTATTTGTCAAAGCAGGTCTCTTCAGCTATGAGGGAGAAAAAAAAATTTAAATAATCAGCTTCATGTAACCACACCAGTAACATGTATAGTCAATAGGAACACATTCCTTGCCTCCTCACACAGATACTCCTTTTTTTCCTGGGGAAAAATGCCTATCAGTCTCCTCTTTCCTCATGGGACGAAAGAGCAGAGAGGAAGTTGGGTGAAATTTGCCCCCTCAAGGCTCCCATGATGCTCAACAACCTCAATAACCTCTTCTTTTCCCCCTCAGGGCAAAAGTTACACATGGCAGGCATGCCTGAAAGCATCAATCCCAGCTGTTTGAAGCCAACAGCAGAGAAGGCAGGAGGGAGCAAACAACCCCTGGAAACTGTGTGCTTTGTCATGCTAATCCTCCTCGCTCTGACTTAGCAAAAATTGAGTAGATAAATCCTGAATTCTGCAGCAGCCCCACCGAAGTTCACTACTTGTGTATTGCTCACACTCATGCTTAGGTAAATGATTACTGAACAATCAGTGCTGCCACCAGACTCAAGATGTGAAGCAGAACAACTTTCTTCAGTGCTGGGCAGATACAGCTCATTGTGTCATGAGGAAAACTTCCTACTGGACTTCAAAACTGTAATACTTTGGAATCTCTGCAGGGGAAGGAAAAGTAGACTGAACCCTCTTTTATGGAGTAAAGGGACTGAGTATTCCTCAAAATACTCCAGCCGTGAGGCAGGCAGCACACAAACCTTGCAGAACAGATGGCTGAGATGCTCACATCTGTCTTACATGAACACTGTCAGCCAGGAACCAGTTTTTCGGCTCTTCTATCTCCAGAGCAACATAAAGGAATTATGGCAAAGCAGTGGCTTCAGACCAATAAATACAGATAGATTGCATCTGATAAACTGAACTACACCGAATCCTGGAGAGACGCATCCTCCAGCAGACCTTGCATTTAAACTTCTTTCTGTTCCCTAAACTTTTTCTGCACAGACTAAACAATCTCATTTTACACTCAATTATAGAAAGCTCACAGCACGGCTGGGAGGCTGTGGAAAGTTGTAAGTTGAAATATTTTTAAACAAGCTGACGACACTGCACAGCTATGAAAAGTTGGGGTGAAGCAATCAAACAGAGCAGAGCCAGAGCTGCAAAGTGACTCCAGATTTGAACTTCCCCGTGCGAGTCCAGGAGTCAGTTCAGTTCATTATAAAGAAGAGGTTGGCTCCAAAATTAATGTTTAGATCCAATCCTCCAGAGAGATGAGTGATGTTTGGCTCAGGGTTCTGGTGGCAGGCCCATCGCTAATGAAAAGCATTTCTTAAAATCCCAAGCCAGATCTTCAGTGTAATTGAGTGTAGATCCCATTACTGACCCTAAGTACCAAACTTCAGTGGAAAACCCGGGCTGCCAGCCCTAACTCGTACAAGGCTTGGCTTACTCGGCACCAAAAGGCGCGCTGGGGTCTCGACGCAGACAAAAGGGGCCACCAACTTACGTTCGGGCTTGCTCTCGCAGTTGAACCCTCGGCTCCCACCGTAGCAGGTACAGACCAGAGTGTTTCCCAGGTAAGTGCGCTCCCACTGCTGGTTTATCTGATAGTACCGTCCATTGTCATAGCAGGTCTCTGGGGGGAGAGGAGGAGGAGGAACGGGGATGCAAAGGGGGAAGAGAAAGCAAAGTTCGGCGTTCCCGAAGGCAGCAGCCGGGAGGGAAGGGACGCGGGGCGCACACGTGTGCGGGTCCGCCGAGCCGAGGAGCGGCTAAGGGCGAGCGCGGGGGTCAGACAAAGCCCTCCGGGGCCACCGGCGCTGCCGCGCCAAGCCCCGCGCCGTGCCCTGCCCGCGGGCGGTACTCACGCTTTCCCTGCGCGGCGGTGCCCTGCGGCAGCGAGGTGGTTTGGGTCTGCGCCTGCCGCCGGCTCTTGCCGCCGGCTCCGCGGCGATGTCCCCCCGCCGCCGCGGCCCCCAGGCAGAGGGCGAGCAGNCAGCGCCCATTGGCCTCGGCGCCGCCGGGGGCCGGGCGGGGGCCGCCACCGCCCCGCCGAGCCCCGCCGGGGTGGGAGGCTCGGCCCCCCTCAAGCTCAGCGGCCGTGCCATTTTGTAGAACATCTGGCTGAACAAAATGGCTTTTTTTGAGGGAAGAGGCAAACTTTTCTTTCTTCCCTTGGAGCAGCGCTGCCTGTAAGCGGATACTGCTCCGTTCAGGCAGAGTAATTTTCTGCACAGGGGAGAAGGTGAGGTGTAACATACGGGTTGGAAATAGAAACCCTGAGTGATGTTTTATCTGCTGCTGGGAACTCAAGGTTAAAAGCTTTCACACCTCACTTGGAAAAATCGGTGTCATTGCATTCCATTCAAAATAAATTTAACACCCTCCTTCTCTGACTTTATTTCTTGGTGTCCAAAATCAACTCTGAAAACAAAAGAAAAGTGAAAGAAAGAAATACTAGGTGTTGAACCGTTATTAGGTAGAAGGGTTCTTCAGTGTGATGCCCTAATGTAACTCTGCTGTACACAAATTTTGTCAACCTCTTCCATCTGTCTTCTTCCCAT
Organism: Promerops cafer; assembly: GCA_013398275.1. Classification (NCBI taxonomy): domain Eukaryota; kingdom Metazoa; phylum Chordata; class Aves; order Passeriformes; family Nectariniidae; genus Promerops; species Promerops cafer. The sequence goes on along the minus strand of VZSE01005709.1, from coordinate 542,217 downwards.
GGGCATCTCTGCTGCTCTGGGGGGTTTCTTTTCCCTAGTTTGAAGGAATACGGCAAAGCAGAGAGTGTGCACAGTAAGTGTGGGTCTCAGGCTGCCAGTGAACAAAGCACAGTGCATGCCCCATTCTGGTACAGTGCCTGGACCAGCACCCAAGTTCAGATCATTCAGGAAGGTTGTGTTGATAACCATTTTCATGCTTCTCACACATATTTTGTCTTGGCAAAGGGATTGTTAATCTACGAAGTCTGCTGCAGTTCCCGATGTATAAAAACAACTCTTCAGACAAACCTGTGTGTGAAGTAGCTTACAGTGTTTCCAGACATCTCTAAGGTGAACATCCACAGCTCTCCAATAGAGTTCTTCAGCATGTTGAGCACCACGCTCTGGTTCCACTTCCTGCAAGCCCACTGTGTTTTCTTTCCTGACATGCAAGCAGTAATATCACTCTGGGGATGAAGGCTATGTCAGTAGGCAGAGTACTGATCCAGCGCGTGCTCTGTTCCAGGAAAACACGTAGTTGTGATGTTGGGTACCTGTTTTCAAGGAAATTTCTTTTCCCCTCTATGAGGAGTGCCCACAGATACATTTACACAAGCTACTCTGCTGCAAACTTACTGGAAATTGAAACCTGACCTGGCACTTGAGGTGAGCTGTGGTGAGCTAATTCCACCTTTCCTAATTTTTATTTTTAGATCCACTGCACTGCCCTTTTTTTATTATTTATCTATTTTTTTGAGTCACCAGACACACATTATCCCTCGTAATATTCACAGAACTAAGGTGGCCACAGCAAGGGAGAGCATTAGCTTTTGAAGCAGGACACAGCATCATAAACTAGCAAATATCCAGTTTCTTGAAATGAGAACTTGCTGCCAGAAACTGTTCCTGCCTTTCCGAGACCTAAGATACGACGGGTCATCCTCAAATTCCATCTCACATTCCACCTTATGTCTGGAATTCTCTGATAAAAGCCAGGTGAAAAGAACATTGTCAGAAAATGTTGCTGTTTGAGCATTGGATGTACTTTACCTAGCCTGCTCCAAAGGAAGAATTACTGAGTGGAAATCAGTGGAAAAAAGGAGTTTCTATGCATACATGCAATGAGGAGGCAATTTGAGGTCATTTTTCCAGTTACTGAGTATAGAGCCAATGAATGTGTGAACAGATCCTCCTGCTGATACAAGCTGTTAATTAAGCTCAATTGGCATGGAAAAGGAAAGGGTCATGAGAAGGCTTCAAGGACAGCAGGGTTATGATATATAAAAATTGCTCAGGGAAACCTGCTTAAATGTAAGAGCTAAGTACCTAGGGAACAGGATGTAGTGCAATAAGCAAACATGAGGAAGAAATATCTGCTTTTAGCAATTATTTGCAGTGGCATATGAAAGATTCATGTATCAGGTATAGCTCCCATGAAGGTTAAATTATTGACATTGACCTCATTTCTGTCTGTTTTAAATCCAGTTCACATCATTTTGCACTGCACTTAGGTCTTCAAGGGCAGTTTAAGTATTTACACAAACTGGAAATTGTATTGTCTGAAATTTGAATGAGAAAAGACAGTGTCAGCAAGCGTGTGACTGTGTCTAATGCTTTCCACAGAATTAGTTACACAAATACAGGGATAAATGTAAGATCCTTGTTTGAGAAAACATTACTGGAAGCACAAAAAACAAAATTATAATTTCCAGTGATGCTCAAATTAGTTTCTTGCATAGGCATCATTTACAAGCCAGCAGAAATAGTCTTACAAGTAGTATTTCAAGATGATTTGGAACAGCCTGGTTTCTTTTTTAAAGGAATCTCTGACAGTAATTACAACACAAGCATGTAGTAATTATTATATTGCATGCTGTTAAACTTTGTGAGATGTCTCTTATTTATTTCAGGAAATGGATGTAGCTCCTTTGCCTGTCCCTCTGTCAGTTTGTCCCTCAAGCTAGCAGGAAATGAAAGGAAGATTCACCTGAAGTCTTCCTTCAGATGACATCAGTTTGAATTTATAAACCACCCGTTCATGGGTTCTGCATCCAAATAAGGATTAGGAATGTCCCAAACCTCTGCTTTAGCCATTGGTATTCTGATTCATGTTCTTGGTCTATTCAAATTTTTTTTCCTACTGAAATCCTACCTTTTTGACTCTTGGCTAGGAAAGGCACATACCCTTATAAGGTTCTCCTGACTTTTGTTGCTCCATTGTATTGCTCTGCAGATAAACCTCTCCACTTGATTTCCTTTACTGCACACATTTGTGGGGAGCCACACGTGTGATTGGGAGCATGGTCTGTCCCTGTAGCCATTCTTCAGCACATTCCAACAGCAAAGAGAGGATGAATCAGTACATAAAGGACCAATCCAAGTCACTTGTTATTCTGTAAGCAACCTTAGGAAAAAAGGCCACTTGGGCTTAATTATCTCCTTCTAAAATTATTGCTTATGTGGAACAAGAATCATGAAAAGAAAAGGTCAGGATTCCTCTCCTTGACATAGGGAGACCATTAAACACTTCCTGCAGTTCCCAAATATTTTGCAAGAACCCCTGTTGCGAGCTGAAAATTTCTGAATCATCACAATTTCAAGTCTGTGGTTTTTGTTAGGTCACAGCAAAATTCACTTCAAGGCTGCTGAGGCTCTACTGCACAGTGCTTCATTCACTGCTGAGTGTCTCATCCAGGAATCCGGAACATCGCTCTTGAAATGAAACCCATTCCTTCTGCTGTTAGCTGCAGCTTCAGGGAGATGTAACTTCATGCAGCTCTCAGCACAGGAATGAATTTCATCGGGTATAAATGCTCCGTGACAGGACATTAACTGCATCTTTGGCACTATCAATGGAAATTCCTTCTCTTTTCCCTCCTCCCTAGTCCTTCCCAACGAATTTCAACACAGAAAAATGCATTTCCTTTCTCTAGCTGTCCGTGGATTAGGATATTTAGTTTGGTCTACCCAAATTGTTGTAGTTTGCCAGTGATGAGAAGTTTGCAGCCACAGCTCTTGTTTTGTATTAGAGTCCCTGCAAAATCAGGAAAGCAGCTTTGGAGGGCAAGGGGGAAGAGATTTCCATTCTTTCCCAGGCACAGGAGTTCTCCTGGGGCTTTCAGGTTGTTTGTTTGTTTTCCTGACTTTCAGTGAGGTGTTCACATCACATACTAGTGATTTAAGAACAGAAACTGAGATCCTGACGTGCTTCCTGTTGCCAAAACATCAACAAAAATGACAACTCTCATGAGAGTCCCACGACAATGGGAATTGGCTGGCAAGTGGCATGGGACAGTCCCTCATTCCCAAGTGAAGCTTCCAGATGGGCAGCACCAGCTTCAAAGAGCTGAAAACCTCTTCTTCATCACATTTTGAGATGTTTGGCAGAGACTTTCACAGATGCCTGAATCCTACCCAAGTTGTCCAAAATCCTTTGGCTACCTCATCCTGATGCCCCTACAGGGAGTTGTGCAGCACTTCTGGGAACTCTCAGGACAGCTCTGGAAGTCTGAGTCGGCGTTTCAGGATGCGTCAGGGGCACTGCTGATTGGGACTGTGGGACCTGGCTCGGTGTCTGACACCAAGCACGGTGGGGCCAGCTCTTGAAAAACATTATTTTAGGCAGAGTTGGAACTACTTTGTCTCGAGGGTTGTTCCCATCTCCCAGTTGATGTCTGCCCCGCTCACATTCTGTTGGCTGTTTTTATTTAGTCATTATGGGTTTCTAACAATAATTTAACTTTTGACTAATAAAGGGTTTTTTCTTTTAATGAAAGGGCAACAGTCAGTTATGTCCATTTTGTTAGGATCACTTGCATCTCCCTTGAAGCCCAGAAACAGAGCTGAAACCCTCCCTTTTTCCACAGCAGTTTTAAAAGTACTAAAGTGAAGTGAAATAATGGTGATATCACCACCAGCAGCATGAGGTGAACTTGGACACAAACCCTGGTGTTTGAGTGCAATTCTTTTTATTCTCTCCCAGTGAATATGGCAAACCACACTGAGTCCTGTTTGGTTTTAGGCAGGCCTGGTTAAAATCCAGAAATAAATGCTAGTGCTGGGTTGAGCTTGGCTTGCTGTGAGGAAGTTGAATACACCGAGCAAGCAAACAGCCACATATTATGATGATTATAGGGGAGTGCATAAGGGGTTGAAATTGAGAGTCACAACGGGCTGAACTGAGCCAGGCGCATGCAGAAGGGAAATATTTTGGCTCCAAGCTGCAGTTTGTCCCCTGTTTCTTTCTTACCCCTTCCACCCAGCATTACATGGAGCCAAGAGTGTGGATAGTTCTTTGCTGCCAGTTTTGAGGGGTTTTTCTCTTTTTTTCTTCTTTCTTTTTTCTTTTACTGTAAATAATCTGATTTTTTGGCTGCATTCTCAGAGATGAGAGAAGCTCTCACTTTCACTTGTTTTTCAGCCCTGCCCAGAAGTTCTCCTTGGCCTCCTGCTCTATACTTTCCAGCTTCTGGGGTAGAACTTGAGTCTTCACCCTGTCTTCATTCTCACTTTCTTCTTCTTGCTTTTCCACCCTCTGCCTTCCGGTAGTCCAGGCCAGCAAGATGTTCCTTGGTTTCTGATGTATTTATTTTAACTTGGCTATTTCTATGGCCCAGCAACAGTGTCACTTTTCCTGTGGGACTTTCACAACTCTTTCTCTTCTTTGGATGGGAATCCAGCCCAGAGAGAGGCCCAGAATAAGGCAGAAGGGCTGTTTCTGACTTATTCAAACCCTCTGTGGAGGCTGAGCTTCTAGCAAGAAATAGTAATAAAGCAGGCTGGAGTTTCATTTTGTGTCAATCTGTCAACTCATAATTAGCCTGAAGCCAGGGCTTCTTACAGGTATGATTCTTCTCTGGGGAGCTTTGCCAAGGGACAGTTTGGGTTCTTTATAGGCATCAATATTGAAATGATTTTTTCCTCCCATCACTTCCTCTGGAAACCTCTAATGGGAGTCAAGGTGGCAAATGGAGTTACCTTAGTCCTAATGTCTCATTGCCTCACTGTTTCTGGGGTGGGTTCATGTTACCTTCTAGTTGTGCTTGGATTCATTTTGGTTGAAAGCTGGGCCTCATGGCAAAGGACTTCTTATACTGACTCAGAAAATTTCTGCTCCATCATTAATCCTTTGAATTCCTTCTTTACTTTCAACCGTTGATTATCGTGGAAGACTTATTTGATTAGACTTTTTTTTTTTCTGCCACCCAAAACTGATAATAGTCTGCATATGTTTTTGATTCTGGTCCTTGTTCTGGTTTTGGGGCTTCTTTGCATCTTGGACTGGCTTGGAGTTTGTATTTTCAGTCTGTAGTGAGCTACCTATCCATGAAATCACACAGATTTGGAGCTTTCCAACAGCTGTCACTCACTTCATTTACTTTTCTGACAGTATTTATAGAGTCTGCAGTGTCCTCACTCTTGAGATGATGAATTACTGCAGTAACAATAAATATACATGGTTTTCATGGGCCATTTTACATTAATTCTTTCTGCCAGCTACCCTGATACAGCCACAAAAAAAGGAGTTTGTGTGGAAATGGAAGTTTTATCACTGATAGGATTCAGCCATGACGTGTGTGGGATTGGCTTAGCTGGAGATGCTGCAAGAGGTTTTCCACTGGGACATCACAAGTGAAAACAAGTCAGTTTGCCTGGAACAAGGAGCCATGCCCATATTCCAGGAATCTGTTTCACTACTTCCAAACACTTACACACTGGTTTAAAGCTTCAAAGTGTTTTGCAGGAAAGCTGGTGATTCAGACACATCCCTTCTCTTGCAGAATTCTCCTCTCAAGACCAGCCAGCACCTCTGAGTGCTGGGCAGAGGGATGGCTTCATAGCTTGGCCTACACTTTCTTGGCTACACTTTTCCTGTAATGGCATGGGAGCAGTGGCCAGGCAGGTACTTGGGCATGTAATGGATGGAAAACTAAATGCCTTACTTTATAATAAGGTAGTTGCAGTCCAGCCCCTTGAACTGAGAAAAAAAAAAAAAAAAAAAATCACGTTTTTCTTAAAAGGAGCAGAATTTCAGCCTGTTAGCAGGATGTTCTAGAGTAATGATTGTCATATCTATAGGTATGGAAACAGAGGGGGAAAAAAGCTGTTTTAAAGGGGAAAAAAATAAAAAGCCTGAATAGTTTGACACTGTCTGAAGAGGAAAGTTTCTCTTTATGTCCAGGATAGCTTCTGGCAACACCAAAAAGGCTCAACATCATTATTAAGTGAAGTAGGAAGTGTTTCAAAGATGCATCATATCTTGGTCATATGCTAAAAACAAATATCCCAAAGCTCTTGATGATGCATCTGGTGTTTGTACTAATTGAATATGTCCCAAGCCAGCTATATTTATTGGAGGCACATTTTTGCTTAGCCAGATCATGCAGAAATTGAAGTAAACATTACCTAAATACATATCATCAGATTGGGGTATTAATCTGGCAGGATTAGTATAAACCCACTTGCTGTCCATTCCACATCTAAAAGATTTATAGGGGAAGGTAGAAACTTCAGAGTCTGGAGATATACATTGCTTCTGCATCTGATTATAGTCTCCAGATTTATATACAATGTGGAAAGAGGTCATAGCTCACTTTCCAGGAGCAACATTCACATTTTCCATAGAGTGCATTAGTATAGAGTGAAGATTACATGCACATAAAATGAAGGGAAAGTTTTGACAGAAGGTCTCTTCAATTAATTTACAGTCAAAAATGTCATGTGAAAATTAGTGCTACACAAAGAATTTATCTCCTGATGGACTCTTACTTCTCCATTTTTTCAAATTTTGTTTCAGTGGTGCACAGGTACATAGAAATGGGAGGCTGCAAAGGGCCTGTATAAGTCTTGTTTCTTTAGAGAAAATTTTCCTGAAATATAAATTTGAAAAATTACTCTTTTTCCTCTATCAAATAAAGCAGCCTGAGATATTTCTTACAGGGAAGACAAAATGGGGAAGAGAGACATATACCTTTGATAGGAATTTGTATAGAAGATGGAGCATCTGCACATGGGAAAGAGATCTCTAAGACAACAGAATCCTAAGGATCAGAGAAAAATCAGTTGTGTTTTACCAAGGTTGTGGTAAGATGAGTCCCTGGTAGAGCTTTGGGCTCTGGAGTTCTGCTGTTTAAGCCCCTCTGAAATGCAGGGGGGCTCAGGCCAGCCTAAGGACACCTACCTCCCATGTGTTTATGACACTGAGATTGTCTGACAGGCCAGGTCCCAGAGACTTGTGAGCCTGAATCTCATTGAAAGTCTGGAAATTTTGGTGTCCTAGTGCCTGAGACCATAAAGCCATGTCATTCATGCCCCTGGCTCCTGGAGAAACAGTGCCTGGTAGAAGCCTTGCCAATGGGAAGCGCTGTTAGGCCAGAGGCAGCTCAAGGCACTGAATTCCTTGCTGTTGTTGGCTCTCAGCTTGGAGATCTGCGATGGTTTGCAGCTGACAGGATCACATTCTGACCCTGCAAAGACCAGTTAAAGGGTGTAGCTTTACCTGTTGCAGTTATTGCACTATTTGGTTTACCTCAGCTGTCACCTGGATGAAGGCAGGCGTGTGCTTTGTGTATCCAGAGCTCGCTCCCTGCACCTCTGTGAGCAGCGTTTAGATACCTTGGTATCCTCAGCCTTGCCACTGGGAAAGTGTGTATGAATAAACTGTATGACAGGGTCATAAATTACAGGGAGAGCAGAGCAAATCTTGGCAGCAGATCACAGCTGCTGGAGAGAGGAGAGCTGTGGCAGACACATGAGGAGAGAAGGAAAGGAAGACTAATATTTAAGAGGAAGGCAGAAATTTTACTACTAGATTTTGTTCCATTGAAATGAGACCATTTTTGACCTTGGTTTCTTTGGGAGCAGGCTCAGTCTCCTAATTTCTGTTTAATGTTTTTCTTTTTGTCTCAACTCTCAGGGAAGGATTGATGCTTTAAGACCATTAGAAATTCTTCCTTCTTTATAGAAAAGCCAAACTCAAAACCATAAAGTGCTACTGATTTTGAAGCAGGCCAGAGCAATCTCACAAAAGCATACATACTGTCCATGCCCACCTCCAGATCCATGGACTGCAACTATATCCCTAAATTTGTGTGTCAGCCTTCACAGGATGTGGCCTTAAATATTCTTTCCACATCCAGTGTCCGTCACAAACTCTAAGCACCATTACTGTGTAAAATTAATTTTTTTTTCTTTGAAGTTTCATACGCTTATAACATTCTTATAAGTGTGTTTGAAAACTCTGGTGTGACTTTAAGATATGCTTGGAAAACCTTCAAACAATTACAAATATGCACACCAAAAAAATCTGTACTTGGATGAGGTAATCCACAAGAGGGTTTCCTGTTGGCCTTTTGAAAACTAAGTATTTTATATATAAATGTCAACGTTAATTAAAAATCAACACAGAACAGGAAATAAAAACCCATAATGCTGCATTGGTTATGATCTGAACACACTGATTAGGTATTTCTAAGAGTTTATTCCTGCTCTTGGAAGCAGTCAAGCTTTTTAAAAGAAACAAACAGATATGCACCCACTGGAGGATGCAGCCCACCAGATGATTTAATACTGAAACGAATGCGTGGAGAAGAATTTTCAAAGACATTGTGGGTCCTTTCACAGTGCCTGGCTATTAATGAAAATGGAACGTCCTAATTCTTTTGGCATCTAGAAAAATCCCTCCCATGATTTAAGCACATTGGCCAAAGCCCCCTCCCTGGAGAGCTGTGTAGGTTCATCCCATGAATCAGCGAGACCTCATGAGTTAATATTTGTGTGCTTATGCTCCTAGCTGGCTTTTATGAGTGGTGCTAAATGGCTTTTTAGATCCAGTTCTCAGATACACAAAATGTGCCTTCCAACACTGCTGGTTACAGCCAAGCTGCAGGAGGAAAGAGGAAATGGCCTGAGCTTAATCCATCCTCAGGACAATCTTAAAGTGATTAATTTGTGGTTGTCCTCGAGTGCCACACAGCAGGTTTCAGAGTTGTTCCAGAAATCTGTTTATTTATTGGTGCTGCATACATTACTGCCTTTCTTTAGGGATGGCAGAATATGCCAGAGCATCCCAGGCACGCTTATGCCTTGCTGGTGGGGCACACACTTGGAAAAATTTTGCAAGTCACAGAACTTTAAATTGGGGGTCATATAGAGATAAAATTAATTTTAAAACTATGCCCCGTAGTGTGTTCAGTGCTATGCACACCATTTGTTTTTATGAGTGCACAGGGACACTGCAGACATGCCTCAGCTAAGGGTGACTGCTTATATCTTTAAGTCCTTTTGGGTGAAATTCTCTCCTAAATGGTAGAATATAAATAAACTGAACTACATTCATCTCCATGGAAGGTAACACTCTCTGGTGTTCAAATGCCATGCTGGCTATCAGTCACTGATTTGTTTTGCCTTATTGAAAGAAGAAACTTCCTTTACCAAACTGATTTTTGATACTGATTTTAAGTCCAAGCATAACTTCGGGGTGTTGTGACTTGGGAATTTTAAATCTAGACTCATATTCAAGTTTGTATTTATGTGTCTACTAAATACAAATTCAGTCTAAATGAACAAATTACATAATGCTTATTGAGTGGGAACTAGAAGACATGGCCTTGTTAAACTGGTGCCAGAAGAGGCAAGACCAGGGAGAGCATCACAAACGTCATCTGAGAGTGATGACTTCTGAAAAATAAAGGGTTTTTTGTAGGGAAAAGGCTCAACAAATGCCCATAACTGTCTGGAAAGGACCAAAAATCAGTCTGCAGTCTTTCCTGCTGCAAAGGAATCTGAATGATGCTGCAAGCAACTGCTGAATCCTGCAAAGAAGAAAGGAAACTTTTCACCTGTCACCATTTGCAAGTTGCCAGAGGCAATGGAAGTATAAATATAATAACTCACCACAGTAGCAAGAGCTTTGCAGTGAACTGCACCGTCACCCTAAAGCCCTGTGTTGGATTATAAGGGCATGCTGTGCATGATGAATACTTCTGGTTTAAAATACTCCAGGGAGAACATTTTTTATCTCTCCCCCCTCCTCAACTTCTACCAACTGTGTTTGCATCTAATAAAGTCCAGATGCTTCTTGAAATAAAATTGTTGCTACATTGGATGACAAAACTTCTTTTAAAATTAAGGTTGTGACATTTTTTAGCAAATGTTCCCTTTTGCTGCAGGGGGCAGTAACACAGGCAGAAGGTGTTAATTTTATCTGCTAACTGTGGTGTTATTGCTCTGTGTTGCTCTGTTGGACAGGTTCTAATATGGCTTGGATCTAATATCCAAGATCTTGGAAAAACTTTCCTGGGATTTTTCCTAATCTAGTGTATACTTACCTCTCTGCACCTACACGACATCTGAAAAAGACTATTTTCTGTCTCGATGACCAGAGGAATTAAACCAGCAGTATGCAGCACGTGGAAATCTGGAGGCACACTTTCTAAGGAAGAAATTTAGGATGCTGTGTCAAGGAAGGCTATGAGGCATCATTGTAATGGTTTGCAACACGTTTATGGCAGAGGGCCAAGCCAGACAAAAAGTGAATTTATAGTGGGTCTATTATGTCTACAGTAATAACCATCTTTTATGCTGGTGTGACAGCCTGTTTTCATTTTGTTTAAAAGACCAAAGGCTTTTATGGGCAAACCTTGGCTTGCACATCTCTGTCTTAATCATCTCTCCTACCACTACGGTGAAATACCTTGACTCCTTGTGTGTTTTGTATTTTCAGCCATCCCTGTCCCATTCTTCCAGGAATCCTCCCTTGACCACACCTCCGTTATTGTGCAGATTTTCCCTTATCCAACTCACAACATTAAGAAATATGTTTCCTTTTTTTAAAGAACTGAAATACTTGGATTGCAAGAACTGTTCCCCCTGTGTTCCACGGGAATTCACTTGTGGCCAGATGCTTCTGAAAGCCTGCTGCCCTTTCTGAAGTAAATGCATCTCAGAGAATCACAGGTTCCTTTCCTCTAGGGTCAGGTGCTACATGGAATAGCATGATGCTAACTATGCTCTTTCCAAGTTCTGAAACTCTTTTCAAATTCAATTTTAAGTCCTTTAGGACTTAAAGAAGATCAGGAGAAAAACAGGGAGAAAATCAGTTTTCAGGTCCATCTTTGTAGGGAAAAAAGTCTTACTGTTGAACAAACTAAATGGATCATTTATGTAAAAAAAAAGAGAAATGCTTCAACTTCAATGTCATGGCATTCATTTAGCAATAAATGAAAAAAATAAAACAGTTTGATACCTATTACAATTTCGAGGTATCCTGACACTCACTTGGAAAACAATACTGAGGGGACTCAGGGAGGAAAGATGTCAATGCAAGGATTGTTTCCTGCAAAGGGCTATAAACACAGATATTTTGGATGTTGTACATGGAAATGACATAATGTACAACAAATGAAAGAAAAGATGGAGATCACTGCTCTGTAGATCCTGATGTCAACCATTTGCTCATGGGTCAGTGTGTATGAAAATACACACTGGTTTGTTTTCAAGGTAGAAAGAACATTCAGTGTCTCAAGTGTATTTAGATTTATAAAAAACTCACCCTTGGGAACAAATACAGGAGACAAATTGAGTCTTCAAAATAACCCTCCTTCGTTTCAAAAAACAACATACTATTTTTCAAGAGCTGTCATTTCTGTCTCCAGTTTTATATATGTTCAGCTTTACTGGTGAAAGGCTGGACATGAGTCCTTTGCAATAGAGAAAACTTGAACTCACAAATTTCACTGGTTTTTGACCTTCACTTTCATAGTGAACATGTTGAAGATGTTCAAAGTTTGAGATCTGGACTACTTTCAAGTCTGGTGCAGAACTCCTTCAGTTTTAGAAGTTGAAGACTTCAGCTATTAATCTTGACTGTAGAGAGCAATTGCATGTAGACCTGGTTACTGCAGGTGCTTGTACTCGTTGGAAAGTACGGTTAGAGGATCCAAAAAATCACATGCTCCAACCTGGGGTTCGAACACACCAGAGGTGTAAAGTGGACCAAAAGATGTTGGTTTAACCTTGACTTGAGCACCTTGTGTGGAGGAGATTGCTTCTGTAATCAGGGCTGCACTTTGGTACTGCAGAAAGTTTTTCCTAAACCACTAAAGATAAAAACTGTGCTAAATTATCCTCCTTGTGGATCCTCCTTCCTTCCCTCCTTCTCTCTCTCCCTCCTTCTTTCTCTTTCTTTCTCTTTCTTTCTCTTTCTTTCTCTTACTTTCTCTTACTTTCTCTCTCTCTTTCTCCCTTTCCCTTTCCCTTTCCCTTTCCCTTTCCCTTTCCCTTTCCCTTTCCCTTTCCCTTTCCCTTTCCCTTTCTCTTTCTCTTTCTCTTTCTCTTTCTCTTTCTCTTTCTCTTTCTCTTTCTCTTTCTCTTTCTCTTTCTCTTTCTCTTTCTCTTTCTCTTTCTCTTTCTCTTTCTCTTTCTCTTTCTCTTTCTCTTTCTCTTTCTCTTTCTCTTTCTCTTTCTCTTTCTCTTTCTCTTTCTCTTTCTCTTTCTCTTTCTCTTTCTCTTTCTCTTTCTCTTTCTCTTTCTCTTTCTCTTTCTCTTTCTCTTTCTCTTTCTCTTTCTCTTTCTCTTTCTCTTTCTCTTTCTCTTTCTCTTTCTCTTTCTCTTTCTCTTTCTCTTTCTCTTTCTCTTTCTCTTTCTCTTTCTCTTTCTCTTTCTCTTTCTCTTTCTCTTTCTCTTTCTCTTTCTCTTTCTCTTTCTCTTTCTCTTTCTCTTTCTCTTTCTCTTTCTCTTTCTCTTTCTCTTTCTCTTTCTCTTTCTCTTTCTCTTTCTCTTTCTCTTTCTCTTTCTCTTTCTCTTTCTCTTTCTCTTTCTCTTTCTCTTTCTCTTTCTCTTTCTCTTTCTCTTTCTCTTTCTCTTTCTCTTTCTCTTTCTCTTTCTCTTTCTCTTTCTCTTTCTCTTTCTCTTTCTCTTTCTCTTTCTCTTTCTTTCCTTCTTTCCCAGGATAAAACTCACTTTCATATCTGATCATCTTTTGATGCTCCCTTCTAGACTCTACAATTTGTCCCTAGACAACTTGTTAAAAGGCTTCAGAATAACAGGAGTGGCATCACAGCTGATGAGGTAGAGGATGGGAATCAGCCTCTGAGTATTGCCTACACTGTTCTGGTGCTTTTCTCCCTTCCTACAGCCCAAAGTGAGAATTCTAATTTTTGGCGACAGCATCTCATTGATTTTTATAATCTGAAGTTTTCCTCATCCCTTAATTCTTTGCCTGAGTTCTGCTGCTGAACCACATAAGCTCTCTTTATCGCTGAGCGTTCTCCACTTGTCTCTATCAGATGTCAAGTTATTGATTCAGAGGTGATGTCAAGGTCATTTGGGATTCTGACACTCTCCTTGAGAATTCTTGGAAATTTTGGTGACTTTTGGCCAGACACAAATGTCCTAGTTATGTTCTATTTATTCTTGACAGCTGTACCAGGGAACCATGTTTTAATGGGAATAATTTGAATTTTTAACTTAATGTTGGTCCCTGAAAAAAGAGACATTCAAGACTGAAGAAATTCTAAACACTATCAGATTTAATACAATCCTTATCCTACCCTATCTCTTCTTTCTCTTGATTTTTGAAAGAGATCAAAGGAGTGATTTATTCATAGTCTTTGTAAGTGAGTGCTAGCAGTTACGTTCAGTGTGCTAATAATGTGCAGCAGTAAAGCAGACATGGAAACTGGACTATGTGCAAATGTTTCCTCTTTTTTCCCCCATGCATTCTGATTACTCTCCGTGGACGTAGCATCCTACAAAATATGTGAAGTTTACATACAGAGCAACAGACAGAACAAGTTTCAACAAGAATTCCTTTCTTTCTGGCTGAAGCAACCATGCTCCCAACACAAGCTGTAGTTTACGTGCCTCCTGTACATGTGTTTGTGTATATGTGGGGCTTTTCAAAACAAACTGGGCTGAATCACATTGGAAGAGCTTCACAGGCTGTGTCCTTGGCTGAGCCTGGAACAGCAGACTCACACCAAAACCCCCTGCCTGCAGGCAGGTAGGGATAGCAATTGTTTTCTCACTTGCACGAATCAGGAGGGGGTTTTCCCTTCACTTTATAGTCCCATATGTTGGTGCTTCTCCTGTTGGTGCTTCTCCTCATGCACCCAAACTGCCTCCAGGGCTGCATCCTCCATCCTCTGACCCACCCCAGCCACCTCCGGGCACTGCTCACTCCTGTTCCCTTCTCTGCCTAACACACCATCCTGCACTTCCACCTAAGTTTGTATCCTGACTTTTAACTATGGTAGATGGGCCAGAATTTCTGCAGACCTCAGAGAGGCAGAAAAGGTGTGTCTCACTCCTACAGTCAGCTGAAGGATTTGCAGAAGCTTAAGATGACTGACAGCATTTTGAGCTGCACTGAGGTGTTGGTGGAGGGATTACAGCATGTAAAATGATGCACAATTAAACACCCAGGGTATTTATTGGATCTAAGCTCATAGCAGATGATTGTCCTCTACACTTTTGGAGGTTATTTTGACTAAACCATTATGTACTGGCCTAAACCCAATCTCTGGAGGAGAAGATTAGCAGGACTATTATGCCATCTTGCCTAATACCTCTCAAGATTTATTCTCGCTGCAAGCTATAAAAAAAATATTTTGTAATCTCCTCCAGGTTACAGACACATTGGCAGACACACCTCCCTCATATCAGGATCACCATTTCCTTCAGGGCTGATGGATGATACTGTAGGGACAGAGATAAACTTGGCCCTTGGTGTATCATGAGTCTGATTTCAAAAACAGTGATCCTTTGCATCAAGATTAAATGCATAAGCTTGCAATTTTAGGAGACATTTATGCAGGGAATCCACGCTCTGGCTGTCCTGAGCATGTGAACCCCTCAGGAGAGGCTCCACAGCCAGACTGCTGCTGCCCTAATTAATTCTCTTGCGCATTGGCATTTACAAGCAATAATTTGACTCTCTCTGTTTTATTGAAACACATATTGTAAAGTGCTCAGCTAAGGAGGAAATTAAAATTTCCTTTCACACCCAAGACTTTCCTGGTAATGCAAATACCTTGATGTTACAGTGGCCAGCACGTTGTGTAGACAAAGCAGGGCAAACCAGTCAAAGACAGATTTCACTGAGAGAATGATAAAGAGTTTTTGTGGAGGCATGAACTCCTCTGCTGCAGAGCTGGGGCAAGAGGCAAGAATGAGAATAACCTGACCACATCTTTAGCTGGTGCAGTTGGGAGTCATTTAATTGATTCCAGAGGAGCCACTCTCCCTGAAACAGAGTGGGTGGAAATCCTCAGAAAGGCTTGCATTGAGGACCTCGCTATTCATTAGATGTCTCTTCCAGAGCTTTGTTCTTACCATAGGCAACTCTGAAAGAGGCTTGAAATGAAGGGGTCAGCAGAGAGGCCAAGGGTACAGCTCTTCCAGCTGTTCCACAGTTGGGATGGGAGGAGTGCTCCACAGCTCCAACCTGTAAGGTCCTGAAGTGCTTTATTTATTCACGAGGATGATTATTCACTAGAATAATTATTTAGTGGAAACACTTACTCAAGGGAAATAATCACTCAGGAGAAAGTAGGATCAGGAGGAATGAAGCAGCATATCCACGAACCATCCCTGCAGAGCAGCATTTACAGGAACTAGAGGGGAACAGCAACTTTTTCTGGTTGAAACCACAAGTGAAATTATAAGCAGGCGAAATCCCATTTGAAACTAAGCCAGGGTTGTGGGCTTTCACTCCTACGATTGTGGCAAATGGGATGGGGCTTTTAATGATGAGATACAGTTCATGTAGAGTGGTGCCTCCTGGGAGAAGCAGGAAGATCCCCTTAAATTGACTTTTCCTACCTCCTTAGTGGACTTTTTCCTATGCCTTTGTCATTAGGTGACATCAAAGTGCTGGGCAATGCCCTGTGTGGCTCTTAGGAATCTGTTTTATTTCTTTTTGCTTAGCTTAATAGCTATTACTTCTAGTTCTTTCATGACCAAGGTGTTGAGTGCACTCCTGGGTGGGAATCTGTGGGACTTAAATGCCATTATGAAATATTTTGCTGTTGGAAGGTACTGTATCCTCAAATTCAGAACTTTGGAAATGAAAGCAAAATGTCCACAAAATTCCCAGACAATCAGATCTAGCATTTTGATAATATCAAATACCCCTAAAAAGGCAGAAAATCTGATTTTTAAAATTTATGCTATTTAAAAATTTTAAAGAAAATTTTAAAACCAGGTATGAAAGTCAGATTGCTTCTGTTTTGATCAGAATCTTAAAAAGAAATATTCCCCCTTGATTTGGAATGAAAATAAATGCTGAAATTGCAGGGCTTTTTAAATGCCTTGGATGTGAGTCTGCTCTGATTGGAAAGTCAGATTGCTGGTTTATTACCTCAAACACAGGTCTGTACTGAGCCTCAGTGACACGTAAGAAATTCCAATGACTTAGGGCTAACTTTCTGCACAGGTATGTCCCTGAATCTGTTAAATGCTGCTTCTGTGTTACAGTCTCGGGGGGCCACCATAAAAAAGCAACTGTCTCTGTTTTTTCAGGATTTTTCAAATGGTGGAAACGTGAGATCTCTGGCATTTTTTGCCCTGCTCTATTAAATAGGAATTGTAGCATGTAGGATGAGCCTGCTTCCCTTGAAATCCCACACCTGTGTGGGGTTTATCAGTTCCTGATGGATTTCCTGCATGGTTGGACTTCTGTCCCACTCCCTTGCACAACCTGCTGTATTCCCTGCTTAGGGAAGCAGCTGGCAGTTCAGGAGTGGGCTGATTTGAAAAATAAGGATGGAATGTGCTCTGAGCTGGGGTGCTGGGAATGGTGACTTGGATCGAAGGGAGAGCAGCTTTACCTTCTTAATCATCCCATGTTTGCTTAATTATCCCCAAGTATGTTTTTCATTCCCCTGCCCCCTCTGAGAATGTGAGGCAGGCTTGTTGGGAGCATTAGGAAGTACGAAAGGTGAATTTCCCCGTAATTTAACCGATTTCCGAGTCGCACACGCTCCCCTCAGAACACAGCTGCTTTCACTGCTGCTTTTTGTTTGCTTTTCTTCCAGCAGCCTTGCCTTTCTTTGGCCTGTTTTTCCATCTTCTCCTCCTCCTCCTCTTCTGAGTCATGTGTTGACACAACTCAGTGTTGGTCCCAGTTGTTAGAGCAGGGCATTGTTGCTGCATATAGGTACAAAGAGGGGTTATTTTCATGCTTGCCATGTGGATAGCAAAATTCCCTTCACTTCTATTTCTTCAAAGTATGCCATTCAGTGTCAAGAGGTTCAGCTGGTGCCAGTTCACTTTCAGCTCTGTCCTGGTGGGCACTAGTTGGAGTGGATGAAGAACAGAAGGTTTTTTTTCCAAAAAGTCCTCTCTCTCCTCCATAGGCCTCCCAGTGCTGCAGGAATGCCCAGTGCTTCCAGGAACATGCGGGTATGGAACACACTGCCCTGATGGCTGGCAGTAAATGGTGATGAAACACGGCTGAGAACTGTGACTGTGTTGTGGCATGACCAAGGTCATGTCACCATGACACTGATTCCCATCTCAGGATAGCCCAGCTGGCAGTCCTGTCTGTGGACCCACTGATTTTGGAAAATCTTGGTCTCTGTGACCACAGGAGTGCAGCTTTCTTGGGCCACTCCTGTGTCCTGGGATAGCCTCTCATCAATTCCTTCCTGCTGCCTTCCTTATTTTCCTCATTGATACGAAAATGTCACTGGTGAGAGACAGGCCTGATGGGTTTACAAAACAGCACTTCAGGCTTGGGAGTAAAAATAGTTTTAAATTAAAAACACTTCTTAAGTGGCAGTGATCTATTCTTCCTGAAGGAAAATAATAGACTAGGGAGTTGTTGCACTGAACATTTAACTGGAGTCAGGGGAATAAGTGTGCTGTTCCCATTCCCTCTCCTTCAACTCTTCAGGGCCTGGGTTTTCTTTTCCTCTGCCTCTTGCCTTCCATGCTGAAGCAGTAAATACTTCAAGGCAAGGACTGTCTTGTAGTTTGTTTTACAAAACATCATGCTTTAGAATTCTTGATCATCATTTTAGGCCTCATGGCGCTAGCGTAACATATAAAAAAAACATTGCTGTCTCAGATATTATGTTTAATGGAGCTTTTTCCTCCTTTAATGAATTGCTTTGTTTTTAGAAGGATTTCTGGCCTTTCTACTCCACTATTATTCTTTCCTCTGTGCTCTTCCTTCTCTGGGTGATGCCTCGTTGCTCTTCATTCTGCTCAGAAGATATTGTAAAACAAGCTTGGCTTGTGCTCCCTGAAATAAAGACACATGAATCTGTATTTATTTTTTAAGAGAAACTGGGAGTCATATCTTCAGCTCTGAACAGGCTGATTTTGCTTTCATTGGCTTTGTGACCCCTTTTCTTTACTTTCTCCAAATGTCTGTCCGACCACTTTTATTTACAACAAAACTGGAAAAGAGCATGTCTGAAAAATGGAAAGGAAAAAGCGTGACACCCTCTGAAAGCATTTGCTCAGCTGTTTTGGAAGTTCTTTGTGGGTGTTGGAGTGTTTTAATCATTCAGTAAAAACAATGCCATGTAATTTAGCAGTTCAGAGGCCATTTACACAGCCTACTCAGTATTCTGGGACTGGAATACATTCAGCTGGTCTTGACCACCAAAGGTCTACTTAATGCCTCCAAAGCTGGCTTTATGAAGTTAGGTGGTTCCATTAACATGACTTTTAAGAGGAGTCCTTGCTGACAAGCAACTTGCACTCAGAAATACTGTCACACAACAGTTTCCCCCCGTGGGTGTTTCTAAGAGCATGTTGTAAAATGCTTTACCATCAGTTCTTACATAGCCTGATTAAAAAAAATAAGAGTTTGTTGCAGAGGAAGTGATTCAGCAACAGGAGGAAGAATCCTGAAGAGATGGACCTACACAAATGAAATAAAAATCCTCCACTGGGGTGAATTAAGCAGAGCAGAATTACAAGTGAAAGCAATACAGTGAGTCTCTGGTGGACCAAGACAACATAAGATCAGAGAGGTAGGATGAGATGAGTACACTGGAGATCTTAAAACTCCAGGGAGTGACTCTTAATTGGATTAAATGCTGGATGAATTGATAGAAGTATAAAACCAGTCAATATGTCTGAAAATGGGGGAGATTTTCCCCATTTCCTGCAGCAAGACGTTGTTCTGTTCATGGCTTTGGGACCCTTAGAAGTTTCTGAGAACAAGGACTTGGGAATTTGCCTTTTATAAGGCAAAAAATAATTGCAAAAGGCAGGGTCAAGATAGGACAAAAGCTAAACATTTTCCACAGTGGAAGGAAAAAAACCCAGTCAATAACATGTTGCTTTCCAACCATAGGACATTAAGCAGAGTGCTTAATTAGCTAGCTAGTGATTAATAGTAGTAGGTGTTTATTAGAAAAAGAGTGAAGCTATCACAGAAAAGACAGGGTTTCTCATTCTTTGTAGAGAAACATCATTCAGACATGAAGGGCAGAATTGGTAGCAGAGAGAAAAAAAATAGGAGAGAGATTTGTAGGAAATTTCGTTGAGACAAATGGGTGGTGAGTCCAACACTGAAGAAAGTCTTGTTCTATAGCATGACACAGCAGCTAGAATTAGATAGCTGCTTGTGAAACACTGCTTCCTTGGAAACCTCATCACAAATATCTCTTGAGCAACAGGAAACCAGGATATAAAGCTTTGCAGTATTTATTTTTTAATTCAATAATACATGGGGTGATCTGCCTTTATAGCATGCCTGTATTTAATATATTAAAGAAGTGGTCATGCTCTCAGCAGATGTTTCCCATGCCTCCCACTTCCCAAGATAAAACATTATATTATCTGTCTATGCACCCATACAATAATGCTAAAAAATAACACTCAAATTTCCCTTTTGAGCCTCCTTGTGATAAATTCTGCTCTCAGCCTCAGCCTTGCTCTGAGTCTTGCTACTTGCAAGCAGTCATTTGAAGAGGGAGTCACATCCCTAGAAAAGATGAGGTTGGATTACAGATTGTGAGATCTTTTTAGCTGTGTCACCTACACTTTGTTTCCTAAGGTGATCATCCTCCTCTCCTCTCAACTTCTGAACCCGCTGACTAAAGCCAACCAATTGCACCAGAAGGGCAGAAATGTCAAGGATAATTCTGTCACTGTAAGAGTCAGCAATAAATTGTTGAGTAGGGGAGAGAGAGAGAGAGATCTTGTGACTGAAAGGAAAGATTGAAGTGTGAGCTCTGGTGTGAGTAAGTCTGAATGTGCCCAGGAGAGATGTTATGAAAGCTCCACTAAATGGGGAAATGATTGAGAATCCCCATAGCCCACATGGCTCGGTAGCAAACCAGCTTTCACTGCATGTTGAACTAATAAAATTAATTGGGGGTGCTTTTGACTTGTGGCCTTGGGATCTGTAAGGTTCTCTGTTCTGCTTTCCTCCACAATCTAGCAGGAGTTTTTCACCATGAAAGTCAACATTGTTCTAGTGCTCTGTGTCTTTAGAAGCTCAGCTGTTAAGAAAAATGCCAGATAAATTGAGATTAATGGTAGAATTAAAGGTGTTGATGGCACAGAAGAGGTCTTTGGAGAATCCTGGATTATAATGGTATGGAGATCCAGAGGTGATGTGCCACAGGAACTCCATGAATCTATAAACTCTCAGAAAACAATTTTATGGTCATTATTCTGGGTAGGATTGATAGAAAAAAAAAATGCTTTTTAGGTACAATTCCATCCATTTTCCTATACCTTCCCATCAATGGACTTATTCTCCTGCCTCCCTAGATTTACTCTGAGGTGTCTCTGTGCTTCTTGCAATAGCTGAAGTGGCTTTAGAGATGTTAAACCCTGCCTAGAAAAGACCTCTAAGAAGCTGAGCAAAGCTGTCCCTCCTCGGAAGGGGAGGCAGGTTGCACCAGATGACTTCCAGAAATCCCCTCTGATCCATATCAGCCTGGGCCTGATGTTCCTACTCTTGGGCCATTGCTAGCTCAGAAAATCCTGAAAATTCTTCCTCCCTACCAGGTGATGTCTTTAAAGATGTTAGATTAGATTCCAGCTTTATTATGGATCTTAAAAAAAGAAACAGGAATTTAACAACAGGACCAGTATTTTACCATGTTATGCAGAAGTTGGGGTGTTTAGGAAAATAACCAGATGTTGAAAGAACCATTAAAATAGCAAGAAATGGTAACATTTTTTGATAGCATTACTGGCAAGGACTGTCTGTGAGAAATGTGACAAATTTGGTTCCAGCACGTCTCTTTGTCTGATGCAGAGCCTCTGATGTTTTGATTCTAACTGAGAGTAAATGCATATTTCCAAGATAATTTTCAACTCTCCTCCATGGGGTGGTTGGGAATGTTACTAAAATAATAAACCCACCAACCAATCTGAGGGGGACACACAAGTTCTTGGAGACTGTGAGGAAAAATGCTGGCTGAGAAAACTTGTCTGTGCAACTTTAGTAGACACACAGTATCTGCTTCTGCAAATCAGCATAATTTCACTGATGTGCGGTGGTGCTGGGTTAGTGGTTGGACTTGATGATCTTCAAGGTCTTTTCCAACCTAAATGGTTTATGACTGTGAAGTAGTAATTTTGCCTTGCACCAGATGAGTCAGTGGCCTCAGTCCTCCCTCTGGTGAGGATTTCCTAAGTACTTCTGGAAGCAATCATTCCTGCAGCTCTGCAGATACATTTTCCTCTCAAAGCCCTTTTGTCTGTGCAGCCATGGGATGGGCCCCTTGTGCAGCCTTCCTTTGGCCCTTCCCAGAGCACATTTTGGTTATTTTTGTCTGCAGATCAACAAGAAAAATCCCTCTCTATATATTCCATGATCTATTGGCCCTAGAAAATGTACAGCTGCTTATGCTCTACCTGTAAAAGGTTCATGATAAAGCTGCTGATGGAGGTGAGGTCCTCAGAATTCCCAAGCTCAGAGGATCTGCTGCCTAGCCTGGGAGCTGCCTTCCTCTAAAATGTGCCTGCCTCAGACCAGGAGGCTGCCACCCCCACATCTGGACACATCTGTGTAGCAGATGATGTGGGATGCTCCTGGACCAGTAACCTGGAAATATCATCCGTGGTTCCCTTCCAGCCACGCAATCAACCTTGGTGCCACTAAAACAGGGAGAGTTTTGCTGTTCATCCCTCCGGGAGCTGGATATGCTGCTTAAAGGGTGATAGTAGTGTCCAGGAGAACTAATAAAGCTCCTTGTCATACATTTTCCTTGCTTTTCTTAGTGGGGGAATGGTGAAAAATCTGTCTGTACAGCTGTTTTCTTTTGCAAATGAGCGTTGTCAGTTCACAAATTACAATTTAATTTGACCACGCCCTTCCTGTAAATGAGTGATAATTAAAATCAAATGGGTTATAATATTAATAAGAGGAACACTGATGGTTCTAAACGGTGTGATTAGAAAGAAATGGATAAATAGGATGAAAAATAAATTGGGTGAGGAGTGTGATTTGAAATGGAGAGCCTCTTCCTGTTGCCTCTAATATATTCGGGGTAAAGGAAAACTGGTTGGAAATATCTGGTCAAAGCAGAGTTTTGATGGAAAATATTGATCTTTCTCGAGCCCTGATGGCATGGCTTAGGTGGACAAACCCCTGTGCAGGATAGGGGGCTTAGACAGCAGAGCCAAAGGGAGAGCAGTGCAAGAGGCACTGAATCTTTGCCTCTGAAATACAAAATTTTAGCGTGTACTGAACAAAATTTGAACCAAATTAAGCTTTGAATTTACTGGGCCTTTTCAGTTGTTTGAAAAGGAAGGGAGAAATAAATTAACCTCAGCTCCTGTCAGCCTGGTGCCCGGCGTTTGTGCCCAGCTGCAGCAGAAAGCTGACGCTTGTTAGCTCATTAGCAAGCTCATTAGCAAGCTCATTAGCAAGCTTATTAGCAAGCTCATTACGGGGGTGGCAACTGGATGGGAAGGGGGGGAGGACGCCAGGT
Source organism: Promerops cafer (assembly GCA_013398275.1). Classification (NCBI taxonomy): domain Eukaryota; kingdom Metazoa; phylum Chordata; class Aves; order Passeriformes; family Nectariniidae; genus Promerops; species Promerops cafer. The sequence continues at coordinate 519,325 of VZSE01005709.1, read as the reverse complement.
GGATTCCATGGTAGGCACCACGTGGTTGCCGTTCACAACCTTTAACTGGGGGAGAAGCTCTGCTGCTGGTGCTTTATAAGGGAGAGTCTCCTCTAGCTGTTGTCCGTGTTGGTGTAAATTTATTTGTGGGTCCTGGTTTGGAGAAGGTATGCCTAGGACAGGTTATGCTGTCCCTTTTCCCTGCCTTTCTATTGCTTGATTTAACTCCCTGGAGCTTCCTCCAGGCTCAAAAGTGTAAAAACTTCTTACAGTGAGCTATTTTCTTTGTGAAGAACAACCTGTGTTGCAGAATCTGCTGTGTCTGTGTGTGAAGGGGGGTTTTTAGATGCTGCCTATTTTGCTTCGTTCTGATTATGCACCACTCTCCTTGAAACCTCAAAAGTATTGCAGAGAGTTGAGCTATTTAAATCTCCTGTATGCCCAGGAGGATGTTTTAAACAGGGAATAGTCAATCTCTTGCTGCTTTTAGTGCAGCCTGTGTTTTCTGCTGGTACTAACTAGGGGTCACTGGAGTAAACCCTTGGACTCCTTTTGCCCTGCTTGCTTTGAGTTCATCTGAAGTGTGACACTGGCTAAAAACCACTGTGAAGACCAATTATGAAAGTGATTTAAGGTGATTTTTTGTGTGCTTTCTTTCAGTGACTTCCTGTGCAGAAACTTACATTTGATATCAGCAAGTGCTTGGCTACAGCTCTGTGACTGAGTGAAGAGAGCAGCTTCAAAGTTCTTAGCAGGTAATGCCTTTCATCAAGTTTTGGGTAGTTTTTATGGGATTTTTTTCAGTGTAATTCCACGAGTTCTACAGGTAAAACAGCTATTCTTGTGTTGATGTGCAAAAGAGGAAAAAAAGCTGTATAAATACAGGTCTTCAGAAGCAGCTTTCCATGTTTTCATGTGGAGAAGCTGAGACCATTCATGGTACAGAAGCCTGAAGACAGCATGTCCTTGTGTGTGGGAAATGAGTAAATGGATGGTCAATGATTGACCATGGAGACACTGATTCACCAGAAACATTGCCCATGATGTTCTTGAGAAAGAGCTTTACAAATATTGGGAGTTTCTTTCTTGCTTTTTCTCTGGCCAAGGTAATGGAGCTGTTTTCTCTGCACATTTCATGCAGGGCTTGAAAATTTCCTGTTATTAAACAGAAGAAAAATGAAGTTTTAGTTCTTTGTCATGAAAAAAATTCTTCTGTTTGTGGCCTTTATGACAATGAAATAAATTTCTTTGAAAAACAAGTGTGGAGTATAAATAAGAGTTTACAATATTTTGTCAATTATCCCAATTCTAGTGGTTTTTAAAAAAAAATTCTAAACTCACTCCTTTGTTCTCATAGGCAAATAGTGAAAGTCTTGTTTTCTTATATGGAGAAGTGTTAATATTTCTGCAGAAACCACTGAAAGTGCTTTTGTAAAGAGGTTTAGACAGAGTGATACTTCCCTTTTTGAGCAAAGCACAGAAGTCCAGGCTGACACAAAGACTGGTTTGTTTATGGAGGGTGGCACAGAGAGCAGCTGGAGCAGTTAAGGGTTAGAGGAATCCTATTTCTTCTGCCTTCCATTCACAGACCCACCTATCTTGTATGCTTTTGGTCCCTGGGGAACAGGCAGAGTGAAGTGCCAGTGTAAACCCCTATTTCTTCTCATTCCTGTTGTTCCCTGCCTGTTTAGGGAGCTGTATATGGTGCAATTAAATAGATGGTGGGTAGTAGTTGTAAATAATCTCTTAGAGATGAACTGGGTAATTCCCATCTGGGCTATCTGTGAACAAGGAGCTGTGCTGCAAAGTCTTGTCCAAGTTTGTGACTGTTTGCTGGTGTTGTATTTGCCTGTGGTCGTGGTCATACAAGCTGGTGGGAAATTTATCCCAGAACTGAGAGATTTTGGGCAAGAAAGAAACTAAATTACCAATTCTAATATCTCCTATGTACTGGGAAGCTCTAGGATCCCTCCTGGAGTTTTATGGCCTCACCCTGCCTTGCTCCTCACTTCTACAGCTCTGGCAAGGCTGGCTGTTGAGGGCTCAACAGAAAGTGAAGTATGAACCATTGTCATGCTGAGTTTCACCTATTTAAGCTGAAATGCCATATTGGTACTTTTATTCCAGCCCAGGCAAATCCAAATGCTGGTGCTGCACTCAGCTGCAGCCATCAGTGTCTTTGGGCTTCACCCTGCAGCTCTCCCCCATGGTGAAATGAATTCTTTGACCTGCTGCCACATGCTGGGGTAGGTTATCAGCTTCAAGCTTTTGAAAGCAGTGTTGAACTCACAGCTTGGGAAGGTTGCAAGCTTGAATGAATTATTATTCCTTTTTTTTAACTAGCTGAGAGCCCAATCTGTGTTGAGAGTCAATTTGGAGTATTGTGAGTGCAGGCAGTAGCTGGCTGGAACAACAGAACTGGAGCTTGTGCTATTTCTGCAGTGATGGCAAACTAAAGTCTCCCTGTCAGGAGATAATTGGGAGATTGGGCCATGGTCATCCACACATTATCCCTGCTCCCTGGCTTTACACCCAGGCAGAAAATTTCTCATTTTCCAAACTGTGGCTGAAATGATTGCACCACAGCAGAGGCAGAAAGGCTGCAGTCTGTGGCCCAGTATTCCTCATTTTCCTTCCACTATTTGAATCATCTTGATATTACTGCTCCTGAATCTGTTTATTTCTTCTTTCTTGGCCATCCCTTTAGTTTTTTGCTTTGACTTCTTTTTTCTGGCTTATTTGCTGGTTCTGCAACTGGAATATCAAGGCTACTTTTGAATAAACACAAATTCCATTCATTGGAAAGTTATCAGGGCAATTAATTCCTTTGCATATGTCTGAGATCTAACTCTTTAAAGCATTTAATGATAAATACAGGAGTAGAAGAGCAGTATCTGCCATCACTTCTTTGAACATAAATATTTTAAGTTTCTAGTCCTAAGTTACAAAAAGGCAACAATTTATTAAATGTTATGTATCTCTCTCAAAAGCCTGGATAGAAATACGACATATGGATAAAGAGATTCTTCTTACCTGGCTGAAACCTGCAGAGCAGCAAATTGGTGTCTTGAATGGAGATGTTGCCTGGATAATTACCACCCTGAGGCATGGCTAGGAGAAACTGAGATGAGAAGCTTTATAAATGATGCATTTACAGCTTTGAGTTATTTTTTCTTCTTGGTTTATTGATCAAAAATCTCTGGGGTGGGGAAACCATGCAAAAATGGAGCTGAAGTAATAAGAGGGGGTCAGTGTAAGGAATATAAAGCTTGTGCTGCTGAACATTTATTGACACAAAAACAATGGTCTCTCAGCAGTGGGGAGGTGCTGATCTTTGGGAGTCCTGTCTGCAACCTCCTGACTCCTCTTCCCAGAGCCCACTGCCCCACAGAGCCTTGTGCTGACAGCTCAGGAAGCAGCTCTGGAGAGCACATGTGGATGGAAGCCTTCTGACAGAAAGCTTCCACACAAAACAAATTTATTTTAACAAATCCAAAACTTTGATGGTAAAATGCTGGCATCGGTGTAGCTCTGTCATGTAAGCAAACAAAGATGAAGGATTTCCTTTCACAAAAATGCTTTCACTGGGAATATGTTGAGTTAGTGTTACCAAGCTTCCAAACACCATTGTTTGAACAACCCTCAGTTTTATTGAAATAGAATGATTTTTTTTTTTTTACTCCAGCAGACATGTTCCTGAGATGGTAATTTAATTGTTGAAATAGAAAACTTCTCTAATTTGGAGGTTTCCAGTAAAATTGAAATCTCCAATTGGGAGTTTTGACTGTGCTCAACATACAGAAGGAAACTTTGAAAGGCAGGCCAGGGGAAATGCTAAACCCTGTGTTAAACATCTGCTTCCAAGAATGTGACTTCCAGAAATGAATTCCTGTGATCAATGACTGTGTGCCAATTCCAAGTGTCAATGCTAGGGTCAGGAATCAGCCTCACAGCTGAGCTCCTGTGTGTCTGAAGCTGGGGGAGAGTATTTAAGTGTTGGGTGAAGACTGTGGGGAAGAAAAAATTATAGAAGGAATCAATTTAAGTTGCTGCTCCAGTGGGGTTATGGGGGGAGGAGGTCCCATGGGGCCTTTTTTAGCCAAGTCTGCCTGTGTGGGAGCTGTGAGGGAAGCCACAAAGGTGAGCAGAAAGGGAAGGCACTTGAAGAGAAACCTCCAGGCTGAACAGCTGTTGCTGTCCATGACTGCTGAGCACAGCTCCCTGTGGCCCTCTCCCCATGTGCCATTTGTGTCCCTGGCCTGTTGTCCCAGGAGCTGTGCTCTCAAACCTGAGGCCTGTTGGGAAGGCCACAGCTGAAGCTGTGACTGCTCTCTTCTCCAGCTGTAGGATGATGTCTTGGTTTGAGGAGAAGGGTGTCTGCTAAGGAAGGCAGGAGCCTCTCTTGAAATGGAAAATGTAAACACCCTCCCTGCAAATTATGATAATTTTGAAGTTAAGGGCCTCTCAGGCAAAGATATTAGAGTAGGAATAACAGTTCTTTATTAGGAAAAATAAAAATAGAAATGCAGTAATACAAAACAACTCTGACAGAATCCCACCTGACACCCTGTTGGTCAGGGTGGTGGCAGCAGTCCCATTAAATGGTGGCTGCAATCCTCCTGCAGTGGCAGATGAGGTTCTGCTGGAGCAGGGATCCTGTACAAGGGTTGAGTTTTCCTCTGAAGCTCCAGGGGTGCTGTAGATGAGCCTGGTCTTCCTCTGGGAATGCAGTGGAGAAGAAAGCTGCTCCTCTGGCAATGCAGTGGGAAAAGGCTGCTGTGGTGCTCTAGGGGTCAGATTCTATCCAGGTAGGAATGCTTGGCTCCTCCCCTGGGGGAGCATCTCCCATGGGATGATAGAATTTTATCAGCCATGCAGGGAGGCTCCACGGCCATGAACAGAAGAGATTTCCCTGAGGGAGGATTGGCTGTGGAAAAGATAAAGAAAACTGCCCCAGCCGTTTTTATCAGGTGGCCAATTAACAGGAGATAACTGCCCCACCTCTGACAGGTGCCAATAGAATACACACCCCCAGCCACATCTTGCCTTTGCAACCTAAGACAGGTGAGCTGGCTGTTGCCTCATCCCAGAGCAGCTGACTGTGACTCTGCTCCAGAGCATCATGAGTGGGGACAGCAAAGAAGAAATGTTTCAGCTGTGTTGACTAAAAATCAGCCTGCTGACACATCTCTGGAGCATGGCAGGAGAGGTGGGAGCCTGGCCTGGCAAACCAGCCTCCTGCTGCCCTTGAAATACTGCAGTCAGCACTGAGCAGTTAATTCCCTTACTTAAAATATTCTGTAGTACGTGTCTGTCTCCTTGGCCAGCTCTCTGCTCTGGTCTCTGCTTCTCTTCACTGAAAGGCTTCTTCCTCTTTGGGCAGGTTAATGTGAGAGCTGTGTGATGCACAGGGAATGGCACATGCCAAGAGGAGTGAAGTTTATCAAAGTGTTGCTTTCTTGATGATGTTGGGCTTTGCAGATATAATGGGGGGGAAATACTGATACATCTCACTGACGTTGGTCACAATGTGGGAGGAATCCTCTACCTCTGGGTCATATGAATGAGCCATGAGCTGTATCCTTCCTTCCCTGTCCTTGCCTTCTCCAAAGGAGCTTGAAGTAGATAGAAATCTTTGAGGCAGAGGGAGCAAAGGTAATTTGTTCTAGATCACAAGGTATGTGATGGACCAGGAACAGACTTGAGAAATCTTGCTTTGTAAGTCAGTGTCCATCCTATCAGCCACAAAACTTTGGGTTTGGGCAGAGGAAATAAGATCTGGATGCATTCCTAGTGATACTTGCCTAGAAACAGCATTTTCTACCTCATTTTGCCCTGGCTCTGGGTGCTGTGAGGAGGGTGGAGTAGGTGCTGGTGCCAGTCCTGCAATAAAATGTTTCCCCACAATCCAGACTAATGGCACTTGGCTGGCTTTGGGTGTTTGGGTAACCAAAACAAACCAGTCCCACTGGGACCAGGGCTGATGGGACCACTCTTGCAAGATTAGAGGTAAATGTCTGAGTGTACTGAATGTCAGTAAATGGCAAAGTTTGGTAGTGTTTGGGTCAGGACATAAATGGTCACATCAGCCACAATCCCCTCCATGCCAAGATCTTAAAAACATGTGGAATCCTTGTCTGCCAGCTCCTGATAAAAGAGCAAAACTGTCCTGCAAATTCCCTGCAAATAAAACTGTGTTTAAGCACTTCCACCCTATAATTTAGTGCCTTTTTTAAACTGCTCAAAGTTGATGACTTTGTAACAGGCAACATCAGTAGACAAATATTATTCTTAAGTGGTGTAATGGTGGTTTGTTATGGTAATGTCCAGACAACTCATACTGGTCCACTGGCCAAACCAGTGGAAAGTCACTTCCTAATTTTTCAATCTTTGAAGCCTTCAGGGTTGTACTTTCAAGCATGTGTACTGAGAGCATACAATAACTGAAAAACAATTGAACAAAAATAACAAAAAAACCAATTGCACTAATTATTGAGGATGGACCTTTTCAGAAGATTTGGAGTTGGATCTTGCTTTTAGGAGAACTAATGCTCATTCAGTTTTTCACAGCCTCTACCAACAGTTGCCATAATGTTCTGGAAGCAAATATTTCTTGCATGAAGGTGCTTTTTGCTCCTATTCTCTCTTGGAAAAGCTTTGAAAAGGAACTTTCTCACACTCTACAAGCCAAAAGTAATCTTGCCTATTCCAAATGCACAAATGGAGAAAACATTCCAATCCAGTACTCTTTTGATGTCCAGATGTTTTGGTTCATGTTCTGCTCTGGACATGGCTAATATTTGAGGTGAGGAAGTTATCTGAGGACTGCTTTGGGAGTGTGGCAGTAATCGTCCTAAAGTGTCTTCTCTTCACCATTTTTGGGGGAAAAAAGTATCTCTGGCTGTTGTAGTTGTAAGTGGATCCTCCCCTCTCACTTTAGAGCAGTTAACTCTGGGTTTGGACATGAAGTGAGCCACAAGACCTGCTGCAAGCCTGGCAGTGGAATTAAATGTTAGGCACAGTCCTAGGCAGAAATGTGCAGAAAGGGCTTAAACAGCACTAAGAAATGGTCAGTGGTATGAAGGCAAAAATCTTCACTGGCATTCCAGGAGGATCTCAGGGAAGAAAAATATGGCACATCGTGCATAAGTTTCTTTTAATACAAAATAGAGTAATCCAAAGGGGTTGGATGATTTAGTTGTTCTGAAACTGATGTATTTTGCACCAGACTTTAGAAGCAGCTGATCATGTATGGTATTGGTGTGAGTTTGTCACAAAGGCCCCAGGATTAACATCAGTGTAAGTCTGATGCTGACTTCTGAAGCTTTGTTTTCAGCTTGGTGTTTTTAATGGCTTTTAAGTTGTTGTTTGTAACTAGCTTGAGTCTGAATTTTCCTGTGTACCTTACACCAAGATATGTCACTCAGGAAATCCAACATAAAGCCAGAGTACTGAATTTATTTTTGTTGTGACGACACCGCTTGGAATAAGGTTCCTCACTGCATGGTACTGGGGATTTGTCCAATAGCCATTAGAATGGAACTTCTGAGGCTGGGTCTGAAATTCAGGCTTGAAAACACACAAAAATGTCTGATCAGAAGCGGGGGGAGAGACTTCCTAATAGGGTGGAGTGTTTACTTTGCTCCGTGATGTGTTTTTACAGTGTTCTTTGTTTCATCAAAGCACTCTGTGCAATCATTTAAGAAACCAAAAAGTTGTCAGCCTTGTTAAAGGCAAGTCCTGGGAGTGTTTTTCAAACCACCTCTGATTCATCCTGCCAGTTCTCTCTCTGATATCTACTATACATGTACACAGTTGATTTTTTTGAGTTCCATGTTTCATGCTAAAAGCTTGCTCCTGCACGTACTTGGAGCTGATGTTTTGTAACAAAAAGGTTTAGTCAGCAGCAGTAGGGTTATATTGGTGCTCTGTCTGTCTGTCCAAACAAAATACTTTCTGCTCAGGACTTTTCCTTGAACTGCTTTTGGCTTTGCTATGTGAGAAGCTCAGACTATAATTTAAGGATGAATTTAGTTATATTCCCATTGAAATAGTCTGTTCAGTCCTGCTGCAGGCAAAGCTTGGAATGGTGGAAGCCCCAGCACTCAGGAAGCAGCCTTGTATCATTTTCCATTGCATCAAGTGATGATGCCTTCATAGGGCATCCAGGATTTACATCCCATTCCCTCTATTCTTCTCTAGGTCACAAATTAACCCCAAAGAGATTGTAGCTGAAGCCTACAGACCCTGTCCTCATGCTGTTACCTCTTTGGCTCCCTGTCTTGAATTCTTCCTCAATGGGATTGTTTCCAGGATGCATTAGAGGGGATGAGGTAGATCTGGTTTCCAAAAGGACTAAAAGCAGCTGCTCTGTGTGTGTACCACAGGCAGCAGGACATCAGCAGGGATCAGGCTGTTGTTTTACCCAAGCAAGAGCTGCAGTCAGCTTGTTGAGCAGAAACCCTCCAGGAAATGTAAACTCCAGCATTCTGGGTCAGCTGATGCTGTCTCCTGATGTGGCCTTGACCTTCACAGGTACCACTGATTGTTTTGGGCTTGCCCAAACACACTCTGAGGGTGCTTCAGGTTAGAGGGGCTGGTGAGATTTTGTTCCAAGGCCCCCTGAATGTGGCAGGATGCAGTGAGTGTGGTTATTTCCCAAACTTGGAGGGACACCAGTCCTGCAGAGCCTGCCATTTCCAATAAGCATGTACAGCCCAAATCCACATACAGTTTAATTGTGGGCTGGAGTCAAACTGAAAATCCAGAATGAAAGCAGCTATTTCCACTCTGAAATTGGACAGGAGACGTTGGGTTTGCTAAAAGGAAACACATTTCTATGGTAATGTATCTCCTCCAAGACTGATAGTGTAGCTCAGCATGCAGAACTGCTTAGACAAGGCTGCCATAGGCTGTGGGAGGAAGTTATTGTTCCACAAATCCTGCAAAAAAGGTGCTTTGCTGATAAGATGCTACCCAGGAACAGGGACAGTACAGGTGCACCTGCTGGTCTCTTCTGGCTCTACAAACAGCTCCTGCAGGTATGTCCTAAATGCTGGAGAACCTGCTTAATGCTGGGTGTACAGCACTTGCAGCCTGAAGTGTTGCTCAGTCGAGGTTTTTAAGAGCAGCCCAAGTCCTGGTGGTGCTGCGAGGTTCCCAGAGCCTGCTGAAGTTGGTACAGCAAAAAGGGCAGGGACAACCCCATCCCTGCTGTCACCTAAATCATGACTGGTCCTGCTAAAGCCATACTGACCCCTCAAGCCACTGCAGCAAATTCCACCTGCTTTCCCCATCTTGCTTCAAGATAATAATCTTCTTTGTTCTCCTAACTTCAGCAGGGCTTGGCTCTTACCTGTGGGCAATGTTCAGGCTGAGATTAGCATGGTGATGGAAGAAAGAAAACCTGGAGAGGCTTAAGCAGTGCCCAGCTCTTTTTCTGACCCTTGATTTCCCCCACCTGATAAGAGCTTCCTCAGAAAGCTCACAAACAGCAGCTGGTTATACAGTAATGGAGATTAAGAAAAAGGAATTTGCTGGAGATCTCCATGCTCTGGGAAGTCTCTTGTTAAAACCCTGTTTTGCACTTTGCTGTCGTGGTTTACTTGAGTTATTCCAACCTCAAGGAAGGAGAAGGTGTGCTGCCAACTCAGGGGTCATTAATTTCCAAGCCATGCTGGGAGGTGCAAAGGTGTGCATGTTTTCCTTGGTGGTTTACTGACAACAAATATTTGTTTGGAATATGTTTGTGAAAAGCAGAGCCCAGGACTGGCTTGGAGCTTCTCATCACACCAATCTGTGGTGAGGTGTTAGGGAGACCTACCTAACAGGCCATGGCAGTCATTCCCAGCCTGAGATTTACAGAATGATAACGGGTTCAGAGGGTTATTTTTTTCTGTCAGCTGTATGCTAATACTTTAATAAAACTTACCTCCTCTAGTTAGTAAGAAATTCTGCAGCCTCTGGGTTGGGAAATGTTTGAGCATGTTCCCCTCCAAGCTTTGCTGTGCAATACCTCATCCCATGCAGGTGATGCTAATAGCACTCCAATCAGGGGCACTCTCCTCTGGGGTTTGCTAAATTAAGATAAACCACCTCTGAGATGCAGAGGCAAAGTTTTGACTTGTGAACATATTGCTGAATAGCTTGTGTTGTGCTTTTTTGCATGGGGAAATGATGTCAAGTCTAGTCCTGGTGAAGTTTTAACTTGGGCTGTTGTGTTCTGCCTTCCTTGAGCCTGGTGGCTTTATTTCTGCTGTGCTGTAGAGCTGGAGAACAGCTTTGTCTTGCTGCAGAGATGTCTGCATTTCAGTGGGATGTAAGAAATCTTTCATGCACACTCACTTCTGCAAATACATAAACTGGTGACTAATTTTAAATAAATGAATAATCTCACTGAGTTGGAAATAGTCTGAATAAAAGTCCTCAGGGTTTTCCTAGGGTTTGAACAGATTCCACATGTAAAGCTTTTTGGGAAGAATGTATAAAATACAATTCTAAATGTTTGCTTGTAGTTACACATATCTGTTCCTCCAAAGTTAGAGGAATATCTTCAATTTGTAGCCTAAACAGTGTAAATGATTTGTTGTAGTTAGTTTCAGATATCCTATTTTCTATGTCAATTTTTATGCTCGTACAGTTATGGTTTCTTATGGTTAAAAGGCTGTTTTCCCCCTTGTTGCTAAGAGAAAAACACACAAACAGAAAAGCAAACTAAATACAGTCAGTTTAACTATTAATGAGAAAACCTTTTATTTGGTCTTAGATTTAATGTCTCTCTCTTAATTTTTCCATTTGCAATACACACATTTCCCAAAGCACTAATAAGACTTTTTGAACAGGAGCATAATTAAGAGCATGCACTTCAAGACAATGACAAATTGAGTTTGTAGAATTTAATATGTGCCTCAGAAAATGGTGTCTGTGGAGTTGTGCAGCTTTAGATCAACTTTCTATGTTCAAAACCATATCCCAGGCTTTATTATTTGTTCTTGGATGCTATTTTACCTGACAGTGTGGATTTTATACATATCTCCAATGCTGGTCTGATCAATGTCATTCTAAATAAACATAAGTAAAAGGGTTTGTTTGTGGTTTTTATTTTTTTACTGTGCCTTTCAGACTTAAGATACCCACCCCACTGGGTTTAGTTTCTCTGCAAGCTGTGGTTTTTCAACTAGACAGTGGTAAAGGCTTGGAGGGAATGTTGTGGTATCCATAACTTTATCTGGAGTTTGTGTGATTCAGTGTTAGATTTTGGCAGTCAACACTGAGGGCTTTTCATGTGGAAATACCTGCTGCTTTGAAATTCCTGTACTTTTAAAAAACAATTCCCTTAAAAATGTGAAACCCTGAAACCTTGGTCTGAGAGGGCATCTTCAAGACAATGCTGTAAAATCATTGTAAAAATTATGTGTAACAGCAGTAAATTCTTCTCACAAATATGCTGTGATGGGCACTACAGATTTGTCAGGAGTTTGGATTCACCTGAGGAGTTTGGATTCACCTGGTTTTTGTTCAGATCAGTAGGATGCAGTTTTGTAACTAAAATGAAGCATTTGAAGAAATTTTTTTCAGCTTTTCACTTCTGAAAATCATCAATTTCCTGCCAGAAAAGAACACTTTGGAAAAGTAGAAATCAAAATAACTGTCCTGACTTGCTGCATTATGGCACAGCAACCGTAACCATGCAGGTCTCAGCCATTCTTGCTACTTCTGTGTGTGTCAAATATCCATAATTTTCTACTTCTAACCAGTGATTTAAATAGAAAAGGGAGTATCTATTTGTATGATCTAGGAGATAATCTGGTTTCTTGGATAATTTACACTTTGCACAGATTTATTTTCTAGCTCCTGGGTGATCATCTATGTGGAGAGACTTTTTCCTTTCTGAGGGATAAACTATATTTTTGGAGCAAAGCCTCCCCAACACAAAACTTCAGCACAAACATACATATTTTGATGAAAAGCTTATCCCAAACCACCTCAGTTAAAGTTCTGCTTTAGAAGCTTATAACAAGATCTATATCAGAATTGACAGTCCTGCAGATGAGCCCAGTGTGTTGGGCACAGCAAAGTAGAGCAGGGATCTGAAAAAAGATTTCAAATATCCCTGAATGCCTTATCCACTGAACTAAAGCAAACAAAAATGCTTATTATTGTCTTTTTGGTAAAACATTCCTTCAATCCTGGCTGCTGCTCTCTGCCAGAACTTCTCATCTGGGTTTAGTCATCACTTATGACTGTAAGACTAACAAACATTTATCTAAACACTTATGTAAAGCCTTGTACTTTTGCTTTGGTATGAAGAAAAGTACATAAATCCTGCTTGTCTTTTAGAAAAAAGCATGATCCTCATAAAGAGCTAGAGACATTTTAAGTGAAATTTTGGGTTTTTCCTTTTTTCCCGTGCAGCTGTGAGAAAGTTGCTGATGGAAGGCAAACCCCACACCACTTCCAGCCTCTCCTAAACCTGCCTCTCCAAATACAGCCAGCTCCTGCCACCCTGCTGCTTCCAGGGCTGCACCTTGACCTGGGCATCTCTCCTGAGATCTTCCCTTTTGTTGTGTCTTAGAAACCTTCGAGTGACCTTGTCTGAGACCTTGTGCTGTTTCTCATCTTTATTTCATAGATCAGGGTGTTCCTTCCATAGCTTGTCATTAAATGTGATTCCAGCTGTTTACAGGTGTTTCTCCAGCTCCAAACACTTGCAGAATAGTCTGTGTATTCCATAAGAAGCCCAAAGACACAGTGGGTCCAGTCTTCCTACTGTTGTTATGTAAGGAGCAAAATAGAAAAATATCAAGAATGATGTTGTCTTGCTTTTTAGACCATGTTCCTGAGGGTTTTGATTTCTATCCAGCTATGGTCAATTAATCCCTTGTTCTTGCAGATGAGCAGTGAATTTCCAGTAGGGATGATCTTAGGAGAGTGGTAAATCCACATGTAGTTTCATCTGTTCCACACATTTCTCCTTGCTTTCTGCCTGCCAGTGTTTCTCTTGAACACTTGGATTTTCTGTAGAAAGCCATCCTTGTCCCATTCCTAAGCTTCTTGTTTTTCTTTCCCAGGCTCCAAATGTTTCTCTTTAGACATTATACACTGTCCCTTTTATCAGGTACTTAAATCCTGAAAGCAAGCTCTGTTCTAAAACTCTGTATAATTATCAAATAATCAAATTGCTGATATCTGATCATTCTTTAAATGTGAGTTTTGAGTATTACTCAACATATGTGGAGCAACTTAGCTGTGAACTGTAACCTCCTGCTCAGAGGATACCTGGGAGTTCCCCACTAGGGAGAGTTTTTGTAAATGGTCCAAGCTGAGGGAAAGCTGAAGTTGAAGCTGAAGATGAGATTTTTAGATTTCCAGGCTAATCAGACATGAAGATGCTTCTGTGCATACCTGGGGACAATTGAAATGTTTCATGCTGGATGCTCACGTGCCTTTATTTTTTGAATGCTCTTAAAAACACTTGGCTTCTCTTAAATATGAAGGTCAGTTCCATCCTGTGGTCACTGGCATGGGTATGTCCAAAGTAGCATTCACCTAAATAATAGCTAAATAACCAAACTTCAAGAGGGATGGTTTGGTGGCTCTACACCCCTGGGGCATCCACTGGGTTATTTCCTTGTGTTCCTGCACTCTCAGCTGAGCTGGCTCTGAGTCCTCTTCTGCACTACACTTTTTGTATTAATATTTGTGGTGTTAATATATATTTAACCAGTATATTACAGGCAAGACTCCTTTTTCTGTAGCACTCATGGTAGAAAAATTATGCCATATTCAGAGCCTGTAGTCTTTATTTACAGCACTTCTGTACCAATAAATCCCTGTGTGATGCTTAACTCTGAATTAAGGAGGAAATTAGCATTCCTTTTCAGCGGATGCTGTCAGAGCAATTGCTGAGCTGTACTTCATGCAGAGAAAGCTGTGGCAGTGGCTGGGTGGGCTGAGCAGCTCTGTTCTGCTCTGCTGCCTGGGGCATGGAAAAGGAGCAGTGCTGGGCTGTGCCCCTCCCACACCATCCTGGCACAGGCAGCTCAGGATGTGACAGCAAATTGTACCAGGTGTTGATAAAACAGGCTGAGGATGGCAGAGACTTTGCACCCATCTGGCAGCTCTGCCTCGGGCATCTCTGAGTGCACTGACAGCCATGACTTTCTTTGGGTTAAGCTGTTCCTAAATGTTTGGATTTGCAGGGATACCATGCAGCTGTTGCCCACCCCCTTGTCTTGCAGAGCAGCATGTCTCTGCTCACAAGGTCCTTTTTCAACAAGATATCAACAGTTTGAGTGCAAGAAAAGAGGAGATGTTCCAGATTGCCCCGTTTCTGAGAACTGTTGTGATACACACTTGCATAACATGGATACATTCAAAGTCTATAGGGTATTGTCTGAATTTGGGAGGGTGAGAGATCACACGTGACATAGGATGATCTCATCTGGCTGTCAGGAACATGTTTCTTTCTACCCATCTGCTTGCAAAGCCCTTGGGTTAAGAATTATCAAAAAAAACCCCCCAAAAACCCAACTGCAGAGTGCCCAAGATGCAAACTGGTGTCATATGTGACAAACAAAGCAATCAGTAGGAAAAAAATAAATAAAATACTTTAAAGACAGAGCTAGAGTCTCTGAAACCACATCATTTTTTTGGGAGAAGTTTCCAGAGTGGCATCAGCTCTCAATACTTTTGATTTCAGTTGTGGTAAGATGTGGCTGAGAGGTTGGAGTTCAGCTTGACTGTTCTTAGTAATGTCAAATGTCACAGACTGCAGTACCAGCCTAAAGATGAGCTTGGGATTTTAGCTCTCCTTATTTTTCAGTTTTTGAGCTGAATTCTACTTTTTCAGAAAAAGCAGACAAACAGCTAAAACCTCCAGACTTTGATTGCTGGGTAAGATGGATTTGGAATAAAACTTACTTGGGAGATCTTGATGTCTCCAGTTCAAATGTCAGAATAAAGGCCTTCAGCAGGGTGAAACTTCCTGACACATCTCTCCAGAGCAGGTGTACTTAGTGTAACAGCAAAACAAACCAACAGAATTCTAAAAAAGCCCAGTTATCCAAGCGAACAGTAAGAGAATAAATTTATTTAGTGCTCAGTTCTACCTGTATTTTAAATAGAAGGCTGCTTCTCAGGGGTAAAAAATGCTGTAGCAGGTGAAAGTGATTTCTCTCATGTGGTAGAGAATGCAGGCAGTATTTTGAATCTGAAAAAATAATAGTGCCATCAGATAGCTTAACTGTGAATTGAGGAATTTCATCTCACCTTGCTTAGCCTATGTCAAAATAGGAGTGTTCCCAATTTAAAATGGGAAAGGAAGCTATTGCATGCTATTGGGTATACTTTGGAGTGTTGTGGGGTCAGAGACTTCCTTGAGAAATGCAGACAGATGTGGAGCAAAATCAGCTTTGGGGACTCAGGGCTTAGCTGAATTCATCCACTCCTTCTGGCTTCTATTGCTGGAATTTCACTGCTTGCTAGAAGAAGCAAGTTGTTGTTTTCCACAACTGGGATGAGAACAAATGTACTTAGCAGTAAAAATCTTAACCCTTAATAATATTTGGTTTATTTTAATACCTCTTTCTTCCATCTTAGGTACAAATAAAACTTTTTTATCTCATAATTCCAGCAGAATAGATTGTCCTACTTGTCCTTCCCAAATATTTCTTGATGGAAAAATAGAACTTAAGGATAACTTTCAAGAGAGAGAGTATTAACTGCTCATGTAGCTCATATTTGACAAATTAATCAAATCTCTAATTACCTCCAAGGTTTATAATGAAGCCTCACATAACACTTGAGAAATGCAAGGACTGACAAGTGGATATTTTTCTGTGGCTTTGCTGCCTCACAAGAGCTGTTGGATAAAGTGAGGGACAGTGCAAGTGTCTCAGTAGGAGCTGATTGAGCTGTCACAAATGCTCATTAAATCAGAAGGTGAAGAATAATACACAATGAATAGCAGGAGTTTGAAACTATTCAAATTCCATCATCACTTTATATATAAACTTGATAACCACTGTGAGAATCTGGTGATCAATTTCTATGGCAGCAATTCTGTGCCCAAAAGGGAGGAAAGGGAAATCTGTCCCACCAAATGCAGAGGGGGAAAGGAACTGTTGCCCTGGTGCTTGTTTGGAACCACAGAAAGGCAAATGCCCCCCTCTGTTGCAGTGCTAAGGCACCACCAAAGCTAATGAAACCTCTATTTTTTATTAATTTTTTTTTAGAGGTCAGCTTTTTTGTGATACATCACTTAGTGGTATCTTGAAGGGGGATTTTTAGAGCTGTAATACTCTAACTGGAACTGAATTCAGGCACTGAAAAAATGAAGTAAAACCAAAACCCAATCAGTACCAAAAACGTTGGTATTGTAAAAGCTTTGAAAAGCACCGAAGGATTCAGAACTTAGGTTGAAATGAGCTCAAATCTTTTGGCTGGATATTCTCAGCCTACATCTCTTCCCTGTGATGACATTCTGTTTCCAGTTGCATCTGTGTCTGGAGCCCTTTCCTTTGAAAGATATCCCTCATTTGAAGAATGAGGTGTCATAATCCACGGGTCTTCCAGCAAAACCTTGAGGCTGCAGCACTGCAGATGGCTGCAGCCAGAAGCCATTGTGCAGCTTGGAATCTGAGATAACTCGGGACACCTCAAGCCTCAGATACACTCAGGTCTGTTAAATGTCTCACAAAGTGCAGGGATGATGCTGTTTAAATGGGAGCAATGCACAGTTGGAGCACATCTGGTGGATTGCTCCACAGGAGAGAATATTCTGGATGTTGGTGGTGATGCAGCAAACATAAAAATTAACAACTTCAATATATCTTTTGGCCATTTCAAACCTGCTAAATTCTTGTTGCTACTGGCATGTCTTAGCATGTACCAGGGGCAGGGAATGAGCTTCCTTTAATGTGAATGTTGTCAGAGTGCTGGATGTTTTGTGGACATGTTTTGTTTGGGAGTAGACAAGCCCTGTGTAGACAGAGGGTGCTGGAACATTTTGTGTTCTCATCCCTACATTTTCATGAGGTAAGGGGCAGGTTGGTTTCCCTTACATGCTGTGAGCAGTGGACTTGGCAGGTATGTGAGTAGTTTACAGGTCTTGGGGGAACTTTACCTGGTTGAATATTATGCACTTTCTCCTTGAGGTGAATTGAGATTTAATTACAGAAGTGTAAATCAGCCACAAAGTTGTGGAACCACTGATTTGAGGCATGAGCCAACTCTTACAAACACCCATGGAATGTCCTGCTTCCCTTCCCATGAATGACACCACCTTCTCTGGAAGAAGGGGAGCTGCTGGGGCGGGGAAGATGAATTGAAGCCCCACTTTTTGATGGTATCAGAAAGATTAGCAGGACTGATGTGGTCACCTGTTGCCCTTTGACTGAAAGATTGTGGCGTTCTAATTGGCAGCACTAATTTTAAAGTGTTTTGTTTCTTGCAGTTATGCCAGTTTGGGTATATTAAGCAATTTCTGCTTGCTTTTAAAATCCTTTTTTATAGGTCTGGTGTTTGCTAAGTTGAGTGAAACAATGATCAGTTTGGTCTCCTAAAAAGAAATATTAGCTTTGAGGAAAACAATTTGTTGTTTTCCCCTTAACAGCACCTCCCTTTCATTCCTGTTTGTTTCTCTTTCCTAGTTCCTCTGAAGTTCAGAGGTTCTGTAGTGTCAACTGATGGTCATTTGGGAAACTCTTGATATAGTGAGAGGTAGGAGTTGAATGTTTCTATCTCTGATTAAATAAATTTCTCTAATTTCTTCTTAATGAGAATATCTCCTGTTTGTTTCTTTGCTCCCATCTGGGAGAGATTTTTGAGCAGTGACGCTCTAAGAATGTATGGCTGAATTATCTGCTGCTGCTCTGATTTCAGTGGAGTTGGGCCAGCAGAGGCTTTGGCCCAGTGTTTGTCTACATTTCCCAGAAATGCTTTTCTGAGCAGATTTGCATTGTTTCCCAGGGAAACCCTAACCCCACTTTGTGCATTAATTCAGGGGAGTTTGTAAATGCAAGAACCACATGGCAAAGTGTAACACGAGAGCGAAGGCTTTGCGTTGTATAGTGCATGAAACAGTCAGTAGTAACCTTCCATCCTCAGAAAATCTGGATATAAGGATCTGTTGGTCTTGTTTGCCACCTGAACATATCTTTTCCCCCTGCAACTCTTGAGTGCATAACCCAGCTTCTTACCTATCCCAGGACCAAATCAAGTAGTCGGTTTTCCAATTAGATTTAGTTTAGATTTAAACCTGGCTTGTGGGCAGGTGCTCACTGTGCAGTAGCTGGCTTCAACTCAGCTATGAGAGACTTTTACATACATTATAAAGATCCCATCATGGAATGAGTAGGCTGAAATCTGATGCCCACTGCCTCATGTGATTTTTTTTTTTCTTGCTGGTATAAGTGATTTCAGGATGCTTCTTGGAAAAGTAACAATTTGTTAAGGATGATTTGGAGGGATCTTTGTCCAAATCTGCCTTAAAAGATCAGCTGGGAAGGGCTTGCATGATTATTTGCTGCTGTTAGACACTTATAGAGCAAAGGAGTCTTGCCATGCTTTAACTGCCAGTGCTGGGAAATCTGTTGGATAGAAACATTTGTGATCCTTCATAGTAAAGTTGTGTAACTCACCAAGCACTCTGTCAAGTGAGATGAGCCAAACTGGGATGCCAGGCCCATCTTACTGCGTTTTCCTTGGACCAGTGTCCTTTATTAGTCCCCAGTGGAACTTCTGTGCCTTGTTACAGGATGAGGTGCTCCTCACTGAATGAGGTGTCCTGCTTGGGCTGAGTCACACAGAGAGAGGGCCTCTGTCCTTGGAGGGCAGAGGGAACTGCAAGAGCTTAAACCTCCAAAACAGATGGGTCACAAGCAGCATGTTGAGCTCCAGAGCATTCACATTTCTGTAGGTATCTGACTTCCTTGGAGCCCCTGTTTTATACAGGGGGTTACAATGCAGGAGTCTGGTCTCCAATCCTAATGCACAGCTCAAAATTTGGCTGTTGGGATCAACCCAAATTATGTATGTGGAGGATTCCTTGCATTACCTTGCTGCAAGTGTCAGGCTGGCTGTGTGCCTTCCTGAGAGCAGAGAGAGCTCCTGGCTGGTTCCAGTGCCCTTTTTTGCACACTTGGCAGCAAGTCTCTGCTTGCTCACTGGATGTGGAACAGTTGTGGCACGTCTCCCTGCTTTGAGCAGAGGCACAGCATGGCCTTGTATCCCTGTACAAAAGGCCCCAGCCTTACTGACTACATGCCATCACATGAGTCACTTCAGAGTAATACTATTCCAGGCTGTCTGAGCAATTGTGAGAAAGGTCCTGGTAGGAGCAGCTTTCAGAGTGTTAGTCCAACTGGATCCATCCCTTCCTGCTGTTTGCCAGCATCTGATGTTGCAGGCAGACTTAAGAGCAGCTGACTGCAGAGCTAGGGGGATATTTCCTAAGTGCTCCTAAAAGAGACACCACCTAAAATTCCTGCCTGAAGATAATAATAACTAGGGAAGAACCTTCTGTAGATGAGAAGAAAGATGATGGCCTACTCCTTAGAACAACTTTATTGTCCTTTTTCAGAAACTTTTCTGGGCTATGTTGTTAAGAGGTTGTTCTATTGGGGCCTAGAACACATAACTGAATACCAGGCACAGTGGTGTCTGCAGTTTTTCTTTCAAAACAGGAGCTGAGTATTTGTGTGAGCCAGCAGCTCAGAAGTTCTGGTGGGTGTGAGGGTGAACCTTGGGAATGTTCAGTAAGAGATGGCAAAGGGAGAGTCACAGTGATGGGGACAATGTTGTGCTCTAGTGACTCTGGGCATTGAAGTGCTCTTTTCAAGCAGACTGGATGGAAAAATCCCTTCTCCTTCAGCAGGGCCTGAGCAGACAAGGCACAGGCTATTCCTCCTGCACCTGTCTCAGTTCAAGGACAGGGGTAAGTCTGGCCCACCAGGTCTGTTTGTCCCAGAACACCGTAATCATTTACCATAAAACACCAGCCAGCGACGCTTCCCTGAAACACACTCTGAATAAATATTTTTTTCTCCTTCGTCTATTTCTGTAGAAAGGGTCTTTTGATGAAAATACCATTGGTATGTTTGAAAAAACCAACCCCTGAGTAGTTATTTACTGAGTCCTTAAATACACAGGCTCAGTAGTTGAGTGCTGTGAATGCCTGGTCTGCAGTGGCAGTGCTGCAATGCCTCATCTCAGCCTGGAGGCTCCAGACGTTTCCTCCCTGTGCTGCAGTGATGTGGTTCTGTTTGCCTGGGTCCAAGGGGGGAGCCTCTGCCACCACTCCCTGCCTGAGTGACGCTGTAGGACACAGCCAGAGTCTCAGCCTTGAAAGGCAAGGGACACTGAAACACGCAGAAGATGTCAAAGAGCCTTGAGAGGTTTCGAGACCTTAATTTTCTGGTGGTGTGTAGGGCTGGAGTCAGTCTTGCCCTTCAATATCACCTAACAATGACTTGAATAGAGTAGGAGTTTCACTGTGGGTTTTGTACCTCTCATGTGTCTGCCTGGAAAGTGCCAGCAGTGTGGGGCTGCTTCACTTCCCCCCTCCAGCTGAACACTCTTAAAATGTCAGGGAGTGAATACAGGGGTCACCATCTACATCAAGCCCCTCAGAGTTCCTGTTCCAAGTGAACATCAATGGGAACTACAGCTTGGGTGGAAATCTGTGCAGTGACTGACTTGGCAAAACTGTCTCAGAATATGCCTTTTACTAAACATGACCTATTTTGGTGCAAGCCAAATATAAATATATATAATATATATAAAAAAGGTGTGAAGTTGAGAGGCTGATGAAAGGTTACCCTACAAGCAGTTGATAAATCCTTGACCTGTTTCACATCTCGTTGAGTGTTTTACAGACTAAGGAGCTGTAAAAAGTCTATGAATCCTGATGACCAGCAACTCAGATGAATAACCAGCTCCTACTGGAGAGTGAAACAGGAGCCAGGAAATGGAAATACTCTTGGTTTCCTTTTGTTTTTGCAAATATTATTTTCAGTCATTGTGTGTATCTGCTATAATGTACTAGGAATGCTCTGAGGTATGGGTTGTGACCAGGTCTCATTAGCCAGAAATTGCTCATTTTTTTCTTTGTTTGTCCTGATTTAGGGAAGGAAACAACACCACACTTATTCTGAGTTTTAGTTTTTTTAGCTACAATTGTGCCTAATATTCCCTGAAGTTTAAGCTAGCTCAGATGGGGAATCCAAAAACAATCGTGTTTGGAAGAAAAGTGAAAATGAGTGAGCTAAACTAAGTGTTGTGTTCTTTATGCATCTTCTGAGAGAGACTAAAATACATTGAAGGTAATACAAATCACTTAATCCTCCAAGTCTCTGAGATGCTTTAAAAATTTTGACCATACCTTCACTAGGAGTTCAAAAAAGAAAAAGTTTTTAATCAGTGTCAGTCTGCATTTTAGTGTGCTTTGAGTAGCTCCTAACTTGGTCACGTGCCCAAGAGCCTTTAGGGTGTTTAGATGTCTGCCACTGACCCAATTCAATCTAAAAGCAAATGAGACCTAGACTCTGAAATCAAATGGTGCTTTCTCATATATAACATTTTAGCCAGCTGGTGTAAAAGAAGTCATAGTGGTCCAACTGCTAACCTCCAGAAGCCTATTCTATTGGGTCTTTTCTATCATGGATAAGTAACTTGATTTATCTAGAACCAGATCCATTTTGTAGTTGATTTGATTGTCTGTCTAATCATTAATTTGTGGTTGCTTTTTCTATTAATCATTGGTATTCTTTTATTATTCAGCAAGGCTTGGTATTTTTTAATATAATCTTAGCAAAGAATTTACTGGTGTGTTTTGGCTGCTTTCTCCACTAACCAAGGGGTGCTCTGCTAACTCTTCTGCACAAGTCACCAGAACCTACTTAATGAGTCTTGCTCTGCACATGCAGACCCAGTATGGATGAAAATGTTGGCTATGACTGTGCTGTTGGAAAGGTGATGGGAATATTTTATGATCTTTTATCATGTCTATGGTGTCTTTTTGTGGGGCACTGAAATTCCTGGTGAAAATCTATCAATATATTACTGTCATGTACATGTTAAAACCAAGAACCTTTTGAGGCTTAATGATGTATGAAGCCTTTCTGCATGATTTTGGGGAAGATTGCTGAAAAGATATTTTATGCTGCCAGTGCCATAAAAAGACTGGTAGTCTAAGCTGGAGTTCAGTTCTTCACATTTAAACTTGGGGAGGGGGTGTTTGAACCAAACTTCTTTGTACAAATAGTATCTGATTTATATTAATACCTGAAATATAGGCTTCTTCAACGGCCTCAAAATCCACTTAAATATGTGCTGAAGTGAAAGCCTCCAACTTCCCATGTCCCAAACTCATCTAACTTCAGAGCTAGATTTGTGTGGGTAGGAAAAGCCTATTTTAAATACACTTTTGAAATGTGCTGTTTAAGGGCTGGAAATTGTGCCTCTCTTCTAGGCATCTTCCATTTTCCATAGTTCTCATGCTAGTGTCTTAATAGTATTGACTGTATTTATATGCAGGGTTAAGGGGAGGATGGCTTTATGTTCTTCTCTCCCTGGCCCATTTTCAGGCCACAGTGGTGGGCCAGCAGCGGTAACACAGTGACATTGCTCTCCAATGCTGTGTTTGGACACTTTGGGTTTTTTAATTTCATGTTCATCCATGCTGTCATGCAGACAGCAGTCATTCATGTACTTGTTCCTATGACTGCCTGTTCTGTTGCTGTTTCCATGGGAAAGGAAGATGCTTGGTGTGTTGAACAGCCTGGAGAGCCATGTGTCCCATTCCCAAAGGGAGCTCTTTAAGCCCTTTTAAGTTACCTTCAGAATTTCTCTTTTGTATTAATACAGCTCATGTCCTAAAGTAACAAATGGCATAGAATCCTTCACATCCAACTTTCTCCTTGCACTGGCACAGGGTGCCCAGAGAAGCTGTGGCTGCCTCATCCGTGGCAGTATCCAAGGCCAGGTTAGACAGGGCTTGGAGCAGCCTGAGACAGTGGAAGGTGTCCCTGACCATGGCAGGAGGTGGAACTGGATGAGCTTTAAGGTTCCTTCCAACTCAAACCATTCTGTGACTCTGTGATGAAATTTGGTGTATAAATGTACATTTTGAGCTGGCATTTATCACTGTAGACAAAACTAAGCTGGGCTAGGTATTATATTTAAAGCAGAGGTGATAATAATACTGCCTATGGTTACAGGCTTCCCACAGTACAAGGGAAACATGACAAATCCAAGCCATCTATTTTTCCAGATTTTGTGCCAGAGTTCAGTTTGCATAGGTGGCAGTACTGGAAGCTCTCCAGAGAAAGCTTTTTATCTGGCCATTCATTTCTACCAGCTCTTCTCATCTTGAATCCCACTCAGGCTGAGCCTAAACCTGCCACGGCTGCAGAAGCCAACCACTGTGCTATCCAAAAACCTCACGAGTTTCAAACCTACTGCAGACTGAGACAAGCAAATTGCAGATAAAGGCCAAGCTGGGCTTTTCCATTTCCTTTGCTTATCAGAGCCAAAAGCCCTCTTCTAACAACTTGAACTCATCTAAAGGAACTAAAAGGAGAATATGGATTATTGGCTGCTTGCTTTCTACACAACTATGTAGTTTTCCACCGTTGACATGAGCAAATGAAATATCACGTGTTGTGCTGAAGCCCACCCTCAGGTGGGTTGGCAAATGTGAATTTGCTTGTGGCTGTTCTTGGTTCTCCTGAGGCAGGTTGGAGGCGAGAGGGGAAGGAGCTGTAAACAGTTCCCTCTGCCATCAGGAGTTGTGTCTGTGCCCTGGCTGAGTGACTGACACCTCTGAGTGACAGCACCAAGCACTTCATTATGAACTTTGAGGTGAGATCTCAGACAAAGGCTCTGTTGTAGTGAAACTTTGGGAATTTGGGCTGTTGTCCAGTATCTGAAGATACTGAATATCCATGTTCCACAAATAATAGAAGAAAATTTCTGAAGCACTTCTATATCACAGCTACTCTTCTACAATATGCACATATGGGGAAAAAAAAATCCCAATGGTCTTTTTCAGCAGCTCTTTCAGCTGGCCAGTCACTCCAAGGCACTGCCCTTATGGGAACCAAAGCTGTTGGAAGCTGTGTTTTCATCTGGGGAACTCTCTTAGACTCTTGGAAACGTGACCTCCTCTCAGAGCAATGTCTCTGGATGTGCCTGCAGGGAGCCAACAGAAATGGCCACAAATGGGGTCACCTCCCGAGTTCAGGGTAATAAATGGGTGAATCTGTAAGCAGCTGATGACAAACAGGGCCCCACGGGTTGAAACCTCTTCTGCATTGCGTCTCGAGAGCAGTAGTTAGTCCTAAGCTCTCCTAAAGTTCCTAAAGTCACCAATTATCTCAAGGCTTGAACAGCCTCTGAAAACCTTTGACTCTTCAGTTGGAAAGAAAAGATCAAAATCTCATGATTATACAAACTCAGGATAGTCTCATAAGCATTTTGAAGGCTGAGGTTCTCCAATCCTCCAGAGAATACTCTCTGCTGAGTTTTGAAAAATCAGGTGGCACCAAAAAGAGGAGCAACTAATGGCTCTGGGTGGAGTGGCTGATCTCATATGTGCAGGATATGCTCCCATGGGGTTCCCACTGACTGCCCTGTTGACTTGACCGAGATGACTCTTGTCTTAGGGTAATCACCAGATTGTATTTTAACTATATATGGAAAGGTTTTCTCTGTTCTCTAGGCCAGGAGAAACAGGAGCTGTGCAAAGCTGGAAGGCATGGCCAGCTGGAAGTAAAGGGACACCTCTCATTAGAGGCCTCATGAGCCTGGGGTTAGAAAATTAAACTGGAGCATGTTAGGAGTATCAGCAGAAGGTGGAACTTGCCAGTGCCAAGTGAAATGCTGACTAAAACAAATATCCTTACAAACCTATGCAGCTGGATTGATTGGCAAGCTTGATTACTCATCCTTTCCTGTCTAGACAGAGCTAGCTTTTAGATTTCATATAAAAAGTTAATACTTATCATGTTTGATGGCTGTCTTGGTGCTGGCATCAAGCTCCATGAATTACTGTCAGCTTGATTGGAAATGGAGTTTGGGCAGGCATTAGTAAAATGGCCTTGACTTTCGCTGTGTCCTACTGGAAGAAATCTGCTTTTCTCTGTGGGAGTAGAAAACAGAAAACCTTTTCCTGCCTCCTTTTTGGAGTTCAATTACAGAAAATCCACTTGGCCTATCATAGGCTGCCATATTTGAGAAAATCTTGGTCCATTTGTCTATAAATAAGAAATATTGCACCATGCCAGGTCTTGACATAAACCTGAACCAAAGCAAAGTTGTCAAAGGTATCAGATATATGGAGGAGGGAAGTAGATTAATCTGTACCAGGAAGATTTTTATATCCTGGGGATAGCATGGCTTATTCAGAACTATAAAGGCAGAAGGTGACCTGTGTAAGCTGGGCCCTAGGCTTTACACTGTATGACAATGATGAAGCTTCCAAATACTCAGTGCATGCCCAGGCAAGGCACATTCCTTCTGCTGCTCTGGTTGAAAGTGATTTCTCCTTACTGAGGTGGAAAAGTGGGGATGAGGAACCCCAGAGGTGGCCGTGTGCTGGGCAGTCTTTAAAGGGAGCAGTTTTTCAGTCCAAGCAGTTGCACGTGGAGCATCAGAGCTGATTTGAGCCAGTCCAATGTGTTTTGATAAACTCCAGTAGGTCCAAGGAAAACGAACACGAGAAATAGCTTTGACCTTATCAAAAACCCTGAATTTTGTTGGAGAAAGGGGGTTCACTCAAGGCTTAAACAGGTATTTGAGCCGTCCTTTCATCTTTTATGAAGCGTGTTACACTAAGTGCTCTTTGGCTGCTGTTTTGGGAAGCTGGCACAAGCAGTGCTAAGGAGCTCATTTAAATAAAGCTGGCCTCATTAGCATTCCAGATGCTGAAAATGTGCACAGCTGGATCCCTGCCAAAAAGCAGGCCTCTTCATCTGTGGCTTTCAGTTGGCCTAAAAATAAAGTTCAAAGTGACTTTATTAAAAATCTCCCTATATGTGTACCTATATAAACATAGGTATTTATACATACATAAACACATTATGGCCAGGCTGATGTTTGCCCGTTGCCTGCCTAAAGGATGAAGTCCTGCCCTGTCTTTTACTGGTGGAGGTGGTGTCATTGTATGAACTGTGTGCACATCCAGGTGTTGAGGTGACAGGTCAGGTTGGGATGCTCTGTTGGTTCCTGAGCTCATAGAGCTGCTGCTTTAGACTGCCATATCCCCCTGATCAATGTGGCTGTGTCCACTACGTGACCAGCATGGGATTTCATCATCCATGTGCAATTCTACCTCCTAGTGAGTAGGAATATTTTGCAACCCAGCTTTTTCAGTAAAAGTTGCAAGAGGTGGTTGTATGAAAATAGCCACTCAGCTGAGGTAAGAAGCAGATCAAATGATTTTAAGAAGTACCAAAACAGAAAACACAAACTGAACTTGTGGCAATGTATAGATGCTCAGCACATCATTCCCTTAAGGCTGTTGTGTGCTATTTGATACCCAAAAAGAGAATAAAAGTATACAGAGAAGGACAAAAATAGATCAAGGGTGCAGAATGGCTTTTGTGCAAGAGGTGACTGAAAGTGTTACTTGTTTTAGCTTGAAGAAAGGTACAAGAGAGAACTCTCTTTATCTGCATGACCTGCAGGGAGGAGATCAGCAGGGCAGGTGTAGTCACTCACAACTTAAAAATCAAAGGTTAAATTTCTAGTTAGAATTGTCAAAAAATTTTCCAAAAAAGAGTCGCCTATGTTTAAATAGTGGTGTACATCTCTTTTATGCTCTGTGTTATCAGCAGAAAGTGCCTTTCTCTGGCTGCTTGGTGAAGGTCTCTCTTCACCACATTCTGCCAATTCCCGGGCTTCCAGACATGGGAGTTGCTACCTGGCATCTTAAAAATGTCTCATCCATCTACCTGAGCCAGTCATGCAGTGACACAAAGCAAATGAGGGATGGTGAAGGAGAAGCTTCATAAATCACAGATATGAATGGAATTGAGTTTAGGGGAAAGGGAAGAGTGAGAAGAAGCCCAGCAATTTTAATGCAGACCAAGACTGTGGGAGATCAGTGTCAATGCACATCATCCAGGAGGAGGAGGAGTGGTGGCTGCAGAAGGTCAGCAGAGTGCTGGCAAGTCACAGCTGTGCCCAGAGGGGAATGAGGCTCCTGAATGGTGACTTCAGTTTCCTGGTGTAATGCTGCACCATTGCAGGCCTTCCAAGGATGTCTGAGATGGGAAATATCTGTTTACCTATACGTGGTGGCTCAGTGAGTGTGTTTGCAAATGATCCCAGTTCCCAATAAGGTGATGTTGGATGTAACCACTATTTTCCAATCATAGCCTGGTTCAAAGTTGGTCTTGTTGGTTTATGGCTGTCTAGCTCCCTCTCAATACTGGTACATGGGCTCATTTTTAATTAAATACCCATCATTTAAGGAGCTAAAAACAGTCCAAAGAAGTTTTGTTGACCAAAGACTGAAAATATGAAATGTTCTTTGGGGGGTTTTGGGTGTGGATTATGAGGCACATTTTAATAATATTTAGTATGTCATCTTCAAGCAATGTTTTTAGACCTCAAAACTCCAGGGAAATTCTGTAGGCTTTAGCAAACAGATGTTAGCAGTCAGGAAAGAATTATGATTGTTGCCCAAAAATATTCCCTCCTGCCTATCAGGATATCCTGATGTGCAACACTTCTGAGATATGCCTCCTTTGGAAGCAGGGATGCAACTATTCTGCAGGTCTGTGAATCTAGGGATGAAAAAAAGGTCTTGAGTCCCTCCTTATCAATCATCAAGGCAGCAGCTCATTTGGGATATCCCGATTAACAGAGGGTGTGTGTACATCAGTGCACACTTTGTCCCCATCTAGTAGCTGCCTAAAGTTATTTGACTCAGCTGCTGCTTGTAAGTTAACAGTCTTTAACTTAAATATGTGCCCAAGGATCCTAAATCCTGAGTTCTGTAATCTGTTTCAGGGGTAAATGGGAATTATGAACTATGAATCCAGACTCCTGCTGTTAAGAAAACTGGGGAAGGGTTGGCCCCAGAGGCCTTGATGAGGGGAAAAGACAATATCTGGTTGATGGGAATGGTTTAGCTTCACCTCCAAGGATTTACATCCACTTCCTATCACTTTATTTAAAGCTTAATGGTAAAGGTACACAGAGATCCCTGAGACAGCAGAAAACCATGGCTCACAGATCCATAAAGACTGGAATTTTCTGCTGTTTTACCAACAGTATGAAAATGTCTTCATGAAACTGCCAAGCAACATAGGTATAGTTGTGTGAACACTTGAAAGGAGTGGATGTGCTGATGCACAGTAAGAAACCAAAGGACTGTTCCAAGAGGCACCACATCATAACACAGCTTCATGACCTAGGGTTGGTGCCACTCCATGCTTCATCCTTCCCATGGGAGAGCATA
Organism: Promerops cafer; assembly: GCA_013398275.1. NCBI lineage: Eukaryota > Metazoa > Chordata > Aves > Passeriformes > Nectariniidae > Promerops > Promerops cafer. Next base: position 490,878 of record VZSE01005709.1, on the reverse strand, counting down.
AAGGATCTCATCTCCTCACTCTCCAGAGCTTGCATGCTCTAAGATTTGATGGAGGCACCTGAAATTGTCTCCTTCCTTTACAGCACTCCTCAGAGTAGTTAACATAAAAACCTGTAGTAAACCTGCCTGTGAATGCAGAGGTGGCTTGACTTAATCCTTGCAGATGGCTTCCCAGTTTTGCTGTATTGCTGTCCTTTTGTGGGCTGTCAAGAAAAGGAAAAGGAGGGATGAAGGCCCTGTAAAGGGAGTTATAGCACTTGTTGGCTGTGGTGTACACTCCTGCTAGTTTATCTGTTAGTCTCTGGTGCTCTGCTGGCAGTACAAATTAATGTCTTTCTTTCTCTTTGTTTCCACTCTGCATTCCTGCTCCTGATGTTCAATGTGAGTTCCAGACTGACGCTGTCTTTTGAATGTTCAGTGTCTGTTCTTTAGGTCTAGAGGCAAAGACAGGCAGCCAAATTGAAAGATTTTAGGTTTCCTTTTAGTTCTTTTGTCAGTGGGGAGCTGAGAATGCTCCTTAGTATCTCCTCTGTTCTTCACTAAAAATATCAACTGGTTTTTTATTTCTCTGGAAATTCAGTGTCCAGTCTTAGCCTGAACTGATGTGCAATTTTCTTCCATATATAATCAATGGATCCAATTATATATCTCCCCTTTTATCCCTCTGCTTGCTAACACTTGGGTAATCATTCCTTCAATGAGAGTAGGAGTCCTGATTTCAGAGTATTTGAAGTTTTGATTTTTGATCTTATGGTGGGGTTTATTAATAATTTAAAATGGAAAAAAAATCACTCTTTGAAATAGCTCCACTTAACGTAAATACTAAATTTAGGAGCATGTTCTGCCAATATTTCCTTTGATACACATGCCCACTCCTCACATAAAGTTTGCCAGGCTTTTATGTGACAGTAAGGCAAAATTGGCTGCCTGTGAAAAGTAAATATATGACTAATACACACTCATTTTATCTGTGCAGTATTTATATCATCCCTCCATTCATCTTCAAAAAATCTTCCTGTGTCTGTACTATATCGTCTCATTTTACAAATGATTCATCCTTTGTGGTGGTGGAGAAAGGACATAGGGGATTCCCTAGGAAAATGCTGCATTAGCCACAGCTTTAGTTTATTTTTCTCCTGTGGAAATACATAATATTGTGCATGGATCAGCATTTTGGAGACCAGCCCAAACTCATTTGGGTACTTGAATGAAGTTCCCCTTGATTTGGGATCTGTGGTGGGGAGCCATTACTTTGAGGTGTTAATTAAACTAAAGAGGATTATAGTGTCTTAATTATGTTCATGTAATCACTACTAGTTTGGAAGGAAGCTGTTGGGAAGGAAGTGATGAACCTCAGCTGGAGAAGTACAGATAGCTTAGGCCAAGCAACTCTGTGACTAATGTGAAGGAAAAGAGATGTTCCAAAAGCAACCTTAATGGTAGTATTTTTGCCTAACTCAGTCCATGAAGAGTTTGGAAAGGTTCCTTTTTATACTTGACTGGGCTTAGGACATGTTCCCAGGGCCCAAGGAAATTCATGGATGTGGTGCTTTGACTCAACATAAACCCAGCCATGCTCTGGTGCTGGCAGGTTTTCTGCTTTAAGGTGAAATCCCTTACAAATGGCTCAGTCAAGCCAAAATAAAAACCAGAGCTGCAACCTCTTGGTTCAGGGAAGTCCAGCTTAATGATGGTTATAACCTTCTGCTGTCTGAGCCACTTAGAAATGAATGACATGCTGAAGAAAAGGAGAACTCAGGGATTTATTTATTTATTGCCTTTACTTCTTCAGTGGCTGGATGTAAAGATACATTATGTGATTGCAAGTCCAAGAAAGGTGCTCCCTGGGATGTTTTTGAAAGCTTCCAGAAATAGATTCTGACGAGCTTGGATTAGAAAGTGTAAAATTCCAAGCACAGGAGCTCACAAGTTTTGTTAGAGGCAGAGAAGTCTCATGTTTATAGCTGCTCTAGGCCTGATCCAACTCTTGCTGGTGTCAAGGGAAAGGCCCTTGCTGGAGTTCTTCATCAGCAAAGTTCTCAGCCCTGAGGAAAAAACAGATTTATGGAGAGAGCTGTAAATGGGCACTTGACACCTTTATCCTGTTTAGCAGAAGGAGCTGCAGAAGATTAATCTGCAGCAGTTTTGCTGCTGAAGGCACTTGAACCACGAGAAGAAGCATCAGTGCTGGGAATGAGTACTCAGCTGCTGTCATTGCATTTCCGGGGTTTTCAGAGAGTCAGCAGTGAGTGCTCAAGCAGTGGACTTGGGAAATAGTGTCTAGCTTGCTTTGTTAGAAAAAGCATCAGGCATTCCTTCTTTTTTCAGAAGACAGGGTAAAGTATGACAGCAGCACCACCGGGGCACTGGAGACAGGCCAGATATACATATTTGGTTGGGCAAGAAAAACAACCATCTGTCTGGAGAAGGATGTAAACATTAAGTGTTAACTGTCTCTGTCAGCCTCCTCTGTGGCAGAAAGGCAGCCTTGTCTCTTGAGTTATTCTGCTACAAGCTACTGTAATGCAGACTCTGTTGAAAAGGAGCAATTTAGGATTTTTCTTTTACTGTATTTTTCCAAAGGATGACTTTTTCACATAGGTCCCTTCTGACTCAAGAAGGGAGAAATCATTTGGAAGGAAATAAATCTCTGCTGATGGCTACTCAGAAAAGCAGCCAGTGAGCATGGGTGATCTAAGATTAATAAATGCCATGGATGATGCACTGAGTTAATTCTCAGTTGTTTTTGTTATGCTATTAAGAAGTTCAAATTTAGGCTTCCAAGAACCACAGGCACATTTCTGGGGGTATGTGCATTGCAGTGAAACTTTGCCTGGAGCATTAGCATAAGGAGTGAAGGAGAGACTGCAGCAGCAATCTGTGATTATGGCACATTCAGTTTGTAAATCCACAGAATGCAAAGGAGCTTTGCAGCCCTTCAGCAGTGCAGGATGCAGGCTTGGGGGGCTGCTGGCTTTGGAAATCAGGGTAGGTCCTACCCAAAGGACTGACTTGTTTTCTAAGACAATTTGCTGCTGCACAATTGTGTCAGACCATGTGCATTAATTGAGGAGCTGACCCATTCCATGCATGTTGTTTTCATGGTTCTCTGTCCTCAGTTCTAGACTGAAGTAGGCTGGGTGCAAGCAACCCTCAAACACTCAGGTCCCCTTTCTGCTGTGACTGATACTTCACCTTGGTCTTCTCCAATCCAGCATCTTCACCTCAGGCCCTTTTCTCACACCTTGTTGAAGCTGTTGAATACAAGACCATTTCTGTTCAATCCTTTGCTGCAGCCAGGAGTTGGAAGGCAAATCTAAACCTTAAATCATAAATTTCCAAACGGTGGTGCCTGAAAATTTTTATTATGGAATTCTATGTTGTCACTTTTTCCTTCTGTTGTATATGCAAAGTAGGTAACTATCAATTAATCATAATTGATGTAATGTTAGGAATCTGATTGAACAATTAATAGAGGAAAAGTTCTTCTCAATATAATATGGCAGCTTTAATTTAAATAAAAGGCAAATAATTAAACTATCTCATTCTCACTGTTGGACTTGAGTCTGCAGGGACTGAAGAATATTGGATGGGATTTTGGGGTTATTCTGTGCCATGAAACAGAATGAACGTGGAAAAATACAGGAAAAGTTTGACTTCTGATCATCAGACTAAAACCAGAGGAGATGGCAGGGGGAGAATTGGAGAAGGTATCCCAGTGCTGGGATATTTTTAGGGGAATACATGCTGGGAATAGAACCACTCCCAGGTGCAGATCCAAGGCTGCTCAAGCAGGGTCTCCAGGCTGGAGCAGGCCCTCCGCATGGAGCCTGCAGTTTGTCCGGGTGAGCAGGATGATTCCCAGCTCGGAATAGGAGCCCGATGCATCTGGAACAGCGAGAGCCTGGCCCGGTGCCTGCTTGGGTCTGGTGAAACATTCTTGGCAGACACCAAGCAGTTTTAAACCAGGCCTTCATTAAATCCATTTTCATGTGCCAAAGTGTGCCAGCTTCACTTTATATGCAAACTACTTGAAGGAGAGCTTGGTGTGGATTTATATTCAGGATAACAGCAGGAGCTGGGTTGCTACAGCCACGCTGGGGTAACAATCCCAGGGGATGAGAATTGGCATTTGCTGTGTCAGGAAATGTCATTTGTCATCTTTCATCCACCCCACCTAAGTAAGCCCAGATCAGGCCACAAAATGTCAGTCATATGGATTCCTGCTGACTTCTGTGGGGCTCTTCTGGCATGAGGGGCTCCTCCAGAAAGAGATCCATGCCCTGAGGCCTCGCAGGGCACTGGCTGCTCTGTTCCATGTGTGTCCCAGCTGGTATCTCATGTGGGGTCACAGCAAGTGATGGCAGTGCTCTTGGTGGCTTCCTCAGCCTTTGGGGGAGCAAGAGTCAGATTTAGAAAGCTAATTTTAATAAGTCCAAATCACTTTCCAGAATATTTTAAGATGATACTGGCAGGAAAGACATGAATAGCAAATTTTGTTTTCCAGATGTGTTTGGGATCAGCACTCACCTTGGCATAACACTGATGGACTTGCTGACATTGGACTTCTAGCATCTAATATTTTGCTGTTTAGCATTTGCATGGCCTTTCCACAAACTTCAGGGATTGATAGAAGTCCCCTTTGCCATTCCTTCCTGCAAAGGAGATGAGGAGCCAAATGCAAATCCAGCCAAGAACCAACCTTGCAGCTTGGGCCTGCTGTGAGGAGTCAGTGTGTGGATGGAGTTTTGGTAGCACAAGAGCAATGCCAGAGGAGGCAGGGCCATGGGCAGGATCCTCTGCACCCCTCAGCCCAGCTCTGCATGTCCTGGGACAAAAGGACAGGGGCCAAGCAAAGGTGCCAGGGTGGCATGAGCCCTGCAGCCACTTTGTCGTGCCTCCTGCCTGTCTCATCCATGCTGTGACAATCTTTGTGCCTCCTGGAGGGGCTGTGCATTTGGAGTGTTGATTTGCAAGCCCCTCAAAGCTGTTTGATTGCTGTTGTGTGCAGAGGGAAGCATCAGTGACTAACAATTCACATTTAAAATTATATTTTCTCTCTTTCCTTCTGGAAATGCAACGTTTCGTTCGATCCCAGATGGGAGCCGGATGATTTCTATTTCTTGGTGCATTCAAAATTTTTAAATCATTTTGGATGCAGCTGAAATAGAATAGCATGTTTTCAAGTCCAGCCAGGGAACCAAAATGTAATTATTTGCACAGCTGTAATCCCACTTCAAAAGAGCCATGACTCTTCCTGGGGTCCCAGGTGCATGGAGAGGGCATTCCAGCCCTCATGAGCTCTGCATCCATGGAAATGCAGCACTGACCACTGCCCTGCTGTTTTGTTGATGGCTGTATCATCCTGACCAATGGGTTGTATTTTACAGTAGGAAACTCCAGGTATGGCTTCACTCCTTTGTCAGGAACTGCAGCCAGATGAGGCTGCGTGGAGCTGAAAGCCAAGGTGAGGATGCACTTACCTGCACAGACCCCAGAACCTCTGCCTCCAAATTCCTATTTATAAATGGGAGCAGCTTTTCTCCAGTCAGCAGCAGTCCAAAAAATTATGTGAAAATCAATGGGCTTTTTAAAAACAAAATTTTCCACAGAGAGGTATAACTCTTTTTTTTAAGTTATAAAACTTCCAGCAAAATTGTTTTTCAAAACATTTTTCATTTCTGGTAGTCAAAATGTACGCTTGGTATTTGCATTAAAAATTTGAGGAACATCCTTAAAAACCTCGGGAAGACTTGAAAAAACAATGTCTGCTTTAAGTGCTTTCAGAAAAAAGAATTCAAATTCTGTTTATTTTTATACTAGCAAAATAAGTTTATATAATCTAACTAGCCTGTCCCTTTGGCTTCCTCATGCCTCCAGTTTGAGGCAGTGTCCCAAGGGATGTGGGCAGCAGCAGCCTCAGGAGAACCCTGCTCATGTGGCAAGGTGGAAGTTTCTTCTGCTCTGTCTGGACCTGATCAGCCTGATTTAAAACAGAATTCCCAAGGGCAGGCTGTATTTTAATGCTCATGCTTAGGGATTTACTTGATATGAGAGCAAAAAGATGCCTTTTTTTTTTTTAAGACATGTTTGTCCTTTTTGGTTCTGTCACAGCCTGTTCTGTCCAAAGTGCTGTGATGGATGGCACCTGTTCGATCCAGTTTGTGTCTTAGGGCTGGTTTGTGTTCCTTGAAGAGGGAAATGAGACAGGAGGGGGCTGGGAAAAAATTAGGGAAGGGGACTGAGGGTTAAAGATCCAGATAATTTGTAAAAAGCCATGTGATTTGATATCACTGGAGAGCTTGGCCTGTCCAGTTTGGCTGTCAGTGGAGATGGGGGAGTTGCTGAAAGGATTGCAGAGAGCGTGGCACAGCGAGGCAGCTCTGTGGGGCCTGGGAACATGGGAGAGAAAGTTTACCAAGTGAAACCCTCTGCATTTGCTTTTTGCTTTATTACTGAGTTCTAGATCTGATTTTAATGGGTATTTATTCCCAGCTTGCTTTATAGAGTGGCTGTTAAAAAAACCCAGCCTCTTAAAAATTATTAAAAATGATGTTTCCATTGGCAGGGAACATTTTCACAAACAGAGTGTGTAATTACTTGTTGAACTAGCAAGAGACCTGCCATTTCCTTCAGTCACTGACAGCATTGCCTCCTTTTACTGGCTGGGTGCAGAGATTTTATTGTTAAAGTTATTGGGAGACTCTGGTTGAAGACTGACTTCTGGGGCACGGAATTCTCCAGCAAGGCTGTTTGAACAGCTCTGTGGTCTGGGCAGATGTCCAGCTGGATGTATGGATACCTTGCTGGAAGGAAAGCTTTGTTGCCAGGTTATATCTTGACTGGTGAATCCTGCTCAGCAGTGGTTTGAAATCTGCCCAGCCTGAGCTTTTAGCATGGATTGGGATCATCTGTCCCACTTACATCTGGGGCAAGAGGGAAAGGTGCGTTGCAGTCCAATTGCTAATTCCACTTTAGATCCCAAAGAGGTGAATCTCCAAGAAAGGGCTGAGGCTCCAGTTTTTGAGAATTATGTGCATAGGTTTCCCCTCAAGGAAATGAGCTATAACTTGGGAGCAAATGTTTAAAAGCTGAATTTACCCTCAGATTATTTTCTCTGCTCAAATCCATTTGTCCTGATGTGCCCATGGTTATGCTACACTTTTAAACACGACAGCAAACACCAAATCTCATGTGGGCTTGTGGCAGGATGTGGCCTCAAGGAAGACCAAGGAGGACACGTGCCAGATAATCCCTGCAAGGGCATCTGGCCCTGGTTAGACAGATGGAAAGTCAGAACATCTGCTGTGCTGTGGAACACTGCTCACTTCAGCCTCCTGCTGCCACCCACGTTCCCATACGTGTGTCCATCCACCTGCCCTGGCCTGACGTGTGCTCTGGATGTCTAGACAGGAGTCTGTGCATCTGCCTGACAGCTCAATCACAGTCATTCTTCTGGATTGTCTGGGTACCCTGGAAATGCTTGCTCTGGGACACAAACATTTGTGGCTTACCTAGAGCTGCCTCGCAGCCTTAAACCACAAATACTTTGTGTGCTGGCACCAGCCTTGCATTTACGAGTGTGGTGGCTAAGCCAGCCATGGAGATCTAACCCAGACACCTCTGTGCTCCCCAGGCTGCAGGGATGAGAGATCCCCTTTTCTAACTCGTCTGCACAGGTGGTGTTTCCACACTGGCTGCTCCTGTACCACGTGCAATTCCCAGCTCCATGGCTGTTAATTAAATGGTAGGCTCCGTGCCCTCAAGTACTGCGTTCTGAGACAAGGAGGTAACAGCCCTGTGTTTATGGCCCTTAGCAACATGTGTTCTGTTTGAGGCAACTCATCAACAGCATGATACTGGCAAATTAGTGGGATTTTAGGGAAAAGAGCATCTAGAAGGCTGGCACAGTGGCATTATCACAGGGAAGATTTAAATTTTAATTACGAATAACTGAGCAACGCTAAAGAGTGTCTGTCTGCTAGTGACTCCTTAGTTCAAAGTGACCAGATTGCCCCAGAAGAGACTGAAGGCATCTGAATCCAGAAAAGATTCCCACATCCTCAGCAACTGCTCCCCAGTCCTAGGGGCAGATCCACTGTTCTTTCCTCATGGGCAATAGCAGCCTAAAGCATCCCCTGTGTCCCCTCCCTTCACCTGCTTGTTGTGACCCAGTGCCTGGCATGCATTTGGTAAGCCAGCAGGAAAATAGGATCAGTGAACTGCTCCAGGCTATAAAATAATCCTAGAAGTGAAGTCTAACCTGATCTGTTCACTAGTGCTGTGTCCTGGCAAGCCCCAGGGTCAAGTGAGCAGAGGGAATGATTGATGGGAGACAGGCAAAGGTAGGAGCTGTTTAAGCTGGTGGAGCTGCTGGGACCAGCCTGGGCTGACTTCACCAACCACCTAAAATCCTGCTCACAGTGAGGCGTTGCAGCACTTGCTTCATCCTTCATGCATAAATTAGCTCTGGTTTGCCTTAAGCACCAGGGTTCAAACTAGGGCACCTTCCCACACCTCACAGGGGCACAGGGCAGCAGTGGCATTGCCCCTAGCCAAGAATTTATGGTTGTAGCACACTCAAAGGATGGCTGTGCTGGTCAGGTCTTCTCAAGGTGAGCCAAACCCAGCACATCATCCCCATCCATCTCCTGATGTTTTTTGCTTTGTTTTTTACAAGCTAGTAGCTAAAATTTTGATGGTGGGATGGAGCAGTCCATCTAACTTGACCGTTTGAACTTCAGTATGTAAAAGTGCAACTCTGCACTCTTGGTTAGTGAGGGGTAATTATATTCTTAAATACTTGCTATTAATTATAGGAAATACCAGCCTTCAGCTATGCCCAGTGTTGTTGACCTGTGTGTGATTGATCCTCCTGCTCCAGAAAGATCTTTTTGACCCTGGAGCATTTTTACAGTTTCTTGAAATTTACTGTTGAAAACCACTTTATGAGGATCATGCCTGGCTTGTAGCAAAGAGCAGTGGCCTTGCTTCTTATGGCTTGGGAGGAAAAATGAGAGGGGATTCCAAGGGCTTTGGCATGGAAGGCATAAAAAGGATTCTAATAACTTCATCTATTCAGCATCAGTCCTTAGCTCCAGTGGCAAATAGGAGCAGCTGATGAGCAGCAAGGCTCAAAGCTTCCTTTTTCTCACACTGACAGCTCTGACCTGTGGTTTTGTTTTAACCAAGCTATCTGGTATTGTTATATGCACTGTTCAAAGAACCCAACCCATCAGACCAGTCTTTTTCCACGTGAGTTTTATCTCAGATAACACATGAAAACACTGGTTTGCTTTGCAGTTTTGTAAACAGGCAAGTGGATTGTAGAGTAGCTTTGTTTGGGGCCTGCATGCTCTGAGACTCTTTGAAGATGCTTTAAGTAAACACCACTTGCTGCTAGCTTATTATCTAGTCAAACAAAGAGATTTTGTGGTTTGAGGCTGTAGAAAGGAAAGAATCAGCTGCTGTAAATACCAGTCAATGGATGAAGGAAGAAGCAATGTTCTTTATATTCATGATTGTCAGAAAGCAAAGCTGGGACTTGCAGAGTATCTGTAAAATCTTCAGCACAGGTATAAGTGCAGACATCACATGGAGCAGTGGGACCTTTACTGAAAAGTGAAATTCTGCTCAAAGGTTTCCCTGAAGGAGGACCAGTCTGTGAGTTTCTTGATAAATATTTGAGAGGCATCACTGTCTTAGACCTACTTGTGCATCCAGAATACTTAAACTGAGAGCTGGGACAAAGCTTAAAGAAACCCAATAAATGGACAAAGAAGCACACAGAGCCAAATTCCTTCTTGGCAAAGTTCCTGCAGCATTAGAGCATTTGGCAGACAATATTTAATAAAGCACTTGCATCCACACTTAAAACTTTACACCATTCTTGTTCCCTGCCTCTCTTCCTGTCTGTTATTTTTCTTCAGATGCTGTTGGAGTTACAGAGATGACCATTATAGCACTCAAGGCACTTGTGTTAGTAAAATGAGGTGTTGGGTGGTGTGTGTGTGTGTCTGCTCTTGTTTTGGATTGGCTGGTCCTTTGCTGTGCAGTAATTCCCTGCCTTAATTGCAAAGGGCAACAAAGGATGGAGTTAAGGCAGGTAATCCTTTCTCCTTTTCACCTAGGGATTAAAAAAAATCAGCACTTGCTGCTTCTTCTTTGCCAGAAACTTGGAGATTATGGCTAAATACAATTTTTTGAGGTAATGTTTTTCACAGGATAAAAAGGATGTTGTTTTCTTTGGAATCACCAGTTGGAGAGTGAGAGGCTTGGGATCAGTGGTGTATATAGGAGATAATGTGCATTAATTTTTTCCCCATCTTTTGCAGAGTGTAACCCAGAGCTCTTGCCTGTGCTGCCCAAGGGAACAGCACTGGATACCCGCCTCCTTCCTCATTCGGGATCTGGGTTTTGTGGGGAAATCCCTCCAGCCAAGAGCAACTCACTAATAACTCTACTTTACTTTACATGCTGAGAAATTTAACTGCTATCTGTGGAGTGCTTTGAATGCACATGAAATGTTGTTTCTAGCTCTGCTGAGAGCCCGAGCAGCTGGAATATGGCAGGGAAATAGTTAGCCAGTGGTTGGGAAGCCTCACTGGGAATGAGGAGCCTCCCCAGCTCCACTCAAATGATGGCAACAGGCCACTTACCCTGTCCTCAAAAGTGAAACACTTCACAGATGTCCATGAAGAAAATTGATCTGGCCTGCTTTATCCCATGGAGCTAAACAGGGTGAGGAAGCTGTGTTTTCCTATTAGAAATTGTTTTGTTGGGGGATAGTTTGTGGTCCAAACAATCAGGTTTGAAAAAAGGCCACATTGACCATAAAGTACCTGAGGCAGGTATTTCCCCAGACAAATGTTTTTGAGTTTCATAGGGTTGGAAAACTTGTAGATTTTCTGTAGTTTATTGGTGTATGTTCTTCTCCTCTTGGCTTGTTTTATTCAGGAGCTATATCCTGATGTAGACCTGTACTTGCCCAGCACACCAGGCTCTTGGTAAGGCATTAATCAGAAAAAAAAAAGGGGGGGAAAGAAAGAGCAAACTAGAGCTCATAAATATTTGGGTTTCAAGCATTATGGTTGCTCAGAGCTGAGGTATTTAATTTATCCCATTGAGAGAAATGGATGCTGTACTACTCTTTCCAAGTATGAAGTATTTCCAAGTATTTCTTCTTTATTCATTTGCACTTTATTTCTCTTGTCCCTTCATCTCTGGGTGATAAGGAACCTTTCATCCTTTTTTTCAGATGGCATCTAAAGACTTGGACAGGGTCAGATCAAGGCCTCTGTCTGAACCACCCTTTTGCTGTGTTGTTCACCAAAACAGCTCCTGTCCTTGTGCCTGTATTTCTCCAAGGGGCTCACAGGCTGCAGAGCAGGTGCTTGATTTCCCTGCATGCCCAGCGAAGTGCCCTGGTTCAGCCCAGCCACCCCTTTCCTGCTCCCTCCTGGGCTGAGCACTCGGCTGCCCTCGAGCGCTGCTCCGTGCTGGGCGTGGATTTATTGGAAGTGGAGCAAGCCAAACTTTGGGAGATGTTTTTCCAGGGGCTGGGAGCCGTGCCCTACCTGCTCCACCCTGAAAGCTTCTCCTGGCAGGCTCGGTGCTGCGGGGCAGAGCTGCCAAGGGAAGATGGGGTAACGTGAGCAGGGCTGGGGTCTGACAGTCCCAACAGCAAAGGACAGGTCTGAGGTTGTGCAGCCCCTTCTCTCTTTAAAACTTGCAAGAGGGGTCTGAGAAGTGCAAGCAGAGGTAGTGACAGGAGTAGTTTTTCTCATTTCTTTTAATAAGATCTAAGAGCAGTTTGAAGAAATTTTGTTTGCATTTCTCCTTAAAATCTGGAAGGGTAGGACTGGGGGAGATTTTGTCAAGAGGAACCATGTAAAGAATGCTGATGAGTCAAGAGAGAAGTAGGTTCTAACCCAAGCCCCACACTGCCTTAGGAAAGCTGTGATACGAATCCCACCTGGGAGGTCTCCAGCACCAGGAAAGGGGAATGACCTGGTAATAACTGGGGCTTTTGCTGGTTTATTATCAGAGTGCCTGGGGGAGACAGAAGGCGTTTGCAGTCCCAGATTGACCCTGCTGAGAGCAGGGAGCCTTCACACAGATGTCCTGTCTTGCTGCAATCCCTCCAGCACTGCCTGCTGGGACACACATGGTCACTTGGATAGATGCTATTCCTTGCTGGCACTAAACCTTGCCATGGAGAGGTGCTTTTAGGAGAGCAAAAGCAAAATGCTTTTCCAGAGGTTTGCTGGGTGAGACAGGAGTAAGAAATCCAGCCAGCCAAAACTTTTGCTACCCTGCAGCCCACAACATCCGTGCCTCATCCCATATTTTTCCTTTGAGGGCTGTTCTTGTGTTCCTGTGCTCATGGGCAAACCTTGTTGCTGTACCAGCTGCAGGCCTGCTGGGAGAGAGCCTCGTTCTTCCTTTCCCCACTGCTGCTCTTTGCCCTTGGCTCCCCCTTCCCCAGGAGGGGATGGGAAGCACAGGGCATCTGCCTGCCAGGAGTTTTGCCTCACTGACAGAATCCTCCACTTCTTCATTAAAGACAGGAAGTGTTTTCCAGGCTGGAGGTGACTCTAGGTCTGCTTGTCTCAGGCTTTCTAGTGACTCATCTGTCTGCAGCTGATACGAAGCCGTCTGATGGATTTTTGTAAAGCGCAGACAGCGTTATGTGTTGAGATATTGAGAGGCTGATTTCTGTTTTGACTGTTGTCATGTTGGCTTGCAAAGCCTAAGGTATGTGTCACTTTTGGGGGCTAACCACTCTCATTCAGAGATTTTATTAATAGCTTCTATGTTCATGAATGACCAAAAAAAAAAAAAAGGGCAACTTGTTGAAATTGGAAGGAGTAGGAGGGAACTTCTCATTTTTTTCCGGTCTGCTGTGAATTTCAAAGGCTTTCCCCAGAAAGAGAGAGGCAAGGAGGCTGAATTTCCTTCTTCCTGAATGGAACCTCTGCTGATCACAGCAGATCTGATGCTGGCTGTGTTATGCTGCAGAATATATTGAGACTTATGAATGAAACCTGTTACACATTAACACGCTAAATATACACCCACAACGTCTGGAGCTGTGTGGTAGTAGCTTCAAAGCTTAGAATTTAGAACAAAAAAAAGTGGGGCTGTAGGTTCTGTTTAAGTTCATAAAAGAGATAAAGGTAAGATGCAAATTTAAGCATGGAAGAAATAAATTTAAAAGAATTGTCTGAGACAATTTGAAAGTATTTCTCTGGCCACTGACTATTAACTCTAACCCTGGAAGTAAATTATAACAAACATGCCATTTCTTTTAGAGGCATCTGTTTCTGTTTGTTTTAATTGTATTTATGTGCCCTGACCCTTCTGTGATTATTCCTCATCTTTTTGAATAAAATGAAGTGGTTAAGGAATTTGAGTGGCATTTACAAAAAGCCCCACAGGTTCAGGAGCTGTGCAGCTTCCAGATGAATGTTTTATTAAGCCTTTCAAGGTGGCTACATCTCACATTCTTCATTGCTGATTTGGGGCATTTTCCACCAAGCACAGCATCTCTGCAGAGGTGAGAAGGAAGGGAGAGGGTTTGGACAGGACTGTCTTTTATCACCTGAGTAACCTCCAAGTTACAGCTGGAGGGGACATGTGCTGAAGGTGAAGAGGCTGGGAGGGGGAATAAAGCTTCAGCTCTGCTGCACCTGGTCCTGGTCCAACCCAGTGACAGATTGCCTTCAATCCAGTGGGCTGCAAATGATACCTGGGTTCGTTGGTCCCTAAGTTTCTCACCAAGAGATTGATAACTGCGTGTCAGAGGGACAGAGGAGATTAATTAGCTGGTGCTCAGACTGGGCATTAGCAGAGCTGCAGGAACAGGACTGCCTGAGCCAGTCACTTACCAGCAGGTACTGGAGGGTAAACAAAGCATGGGAAGGCAGGGAAACAGCTGGAACGGTAGAGGAACCCCCCGGAGATCCTTCCAGTTTAATGAGAGAGTGTTGCATTCCTCCCTCCAAACAGAAGCCCCTGAGACTGAAGTAACAGGAGAAAGCAGAGTCCTGCTCTGAAAGTCTTAGGCAAAGAGGTGGAGGGGCCAGGTTATCCCTCTGGAATTTTTATTGACTCCAGCTGCTTTTCTCCAGGCTGATTCACCTCTGTCTCTAAGGAAACACGGGAAAGAAATGACGTTTCAAGCAATCTGGAGGGACTCACAATGTGCCTTCAGGGCACTGGGTGTATAAACAGAAGAATGTGAGATCAATTACCTGTGCTGTTTAGGTTGGCTATTCCCTCCCCTTCCTTTGCTGACCTGTAACAGAACTTGTATTGAGGTGATTCATGCCCCCCAATTCTCCTGGTTTCCATGGAATACTTTGCAAACAGCATGGACACATGACATAACCAAATCACGTGTGCATGCACCTGAGAAAGTTACCCAGGAGTTGGTCATGGGCTACCATGAAGGTTTCTTAATTGTGTTTTCATTCCCATGAGTTAATTTGCAGTAATTAAGAGGATAAACATTTGCAAGCTGCAGAAAGCATATTTTGGGCAGTTATTCATGGTACCATTGAAGAATGATAGAATGGTTTGGGTTCAATGGCATGTTCAAAGGGCACCTAGTCCAACCCCCCTGCAAGACAATGAGCAGGGAAGCATGAAGAATATATAGAATAGAAAAGAGATTATTTTTCTGAGGGACTTTTAAAATGCCTTTCGCTCAGGTGCTGTGAACAGGTACAGTGAAAGTACCTGGTTTCTTCACAAATACTGCTGCTAACATTATATATTTTAACCACACAAAGACCAGAAATTCTGACAAATCACTGTCATCCTGTTCATTTTGACAGTGATTTTGGTTTAAACCAGCTACAGCCTTAGCTGCATTTTTCTTGACCAAACTAATTGGTCAAAAAGTCTCCAGTTTCACCCAACTCTATTTAAACACCCTCCCCTATCAGTAGATTATGTGACAGATGGCTCCAGAAGCCCAAAGCAATTACAAATAACTCCAGGGTTTATTGTTAAAAAACACATCCAAAGTCACATAAAGAAATGATCAGTACCCAGAACAGGGCACTCAAGGTTCAATGTGTTCACCAGATTTGTTGGTCCCAAGTACATCTTTTGTCCATACAGCCTCTGTTGTCTTTTAGTCAAATACATCTGCTTTTCCAACTCAAAGGAAAATCTGCTCAGGAATTCTGCAAGGTGCAGCTTGTTCTCCCAGAGAAAACAGGGGTGGGGTTATGGAGTATTAAGTAATTCCTGAACAAGGCTGGACCAGGGCAAAACGAAGGTCAAAGGAAGGATTGTAAAGGACTCCCCAGGCCCACAGAGGTCTGTAATTACAGTCGCTGCTGGGGTTCATCCCTGTGGCACCACGTGGAGGGGTGGGTGGAAAGGGGAGCTGTTTGTCTCTGCACTGAGCTCCTGTTAATGGTTACCTGAAAGCAAACTTACACCTGCTCAATGGGACATTGTCCTGTAGCCCACTTGTAGTGGAGGGCAGGTGACCTTTTATGCCTGGCTGGTGGAGTTGCCTGGGCTGCTGGACAGAAAAATGCACATGCAAACCCTTTTGGAATTTCTCAGCTCCTACCCTGTTGGATCCTTGAGGAGGCCCTAAGACTAAGGGAATTTCCATTCCATAAAACTGATTTTCCACTCTTATGGAGTATGTGGATGCACTTGCTTTAATTCAAAAGCAATGCCACTGCTCTTTGCACCGTGGAGTTGTGAGGGTAACTTGCTCTAAAGAGGGGTTGAGGTGGCCAGTGCAGGATGAACCAGGTGGTTATGTGAGCTGAAGTTACAGAATATCAACTTTCCACACTGTTGTATCTTCTAACTGTTCTATCCTGACTTTACAAACAGGTCTCATCCTCAATCCTAGGTGGCCCCAAGGTAAATTCACATGGTCAAGACCAGCTCCCTTCCCACTGGTGATGTGATGGCCTCTGTTCAGCAGCTGGAGCCACAACCTTCAGTCTGACCATTATAAGGACCACTAAACACCTTTGGGCTGAGCACAGTTTGGCCCCAGCTTAGTGGGAGGGAGCAGGTGGCCACAAAGGACATGAGAAAGGACCCTGTTGTGGCTCGCCTGGGCCCTGATCATGGGCTCCTGCTTTGCAAACCACAGATCAAGCCATGGGCCACAATCTAAATGTCCATGGCCAATGGCACTGGGGAGCTCAATTTCATCTCTGTCTGTCCCAGCACTCGTGCCAGAGCACAGCTGCAGAATCCTGTGCTGCACCATCCTGCTTTTGCATTAATTATATTTTCTTATATTAGAAAAATTATCTATAAAAGCAGAAAAAAAACCCTCCTCCAGCAAATAGTCCCAGTTAAGTTAAACAAACATGTAAATTTATGGTAAGCCCTATGAACTACTGAGAAATGTCTACTAAGGCCCATAAATGTGCTGGCTTTTAGCCTCAGGCTTAATTACCCTGTGCTGCTTTGCTGGGTGCTTCCAACGTGCAAAGAAAATACATCAGAGCTGGATATAACAGCTGCTCATGTGCTACAAAGATTCATCCTTTTGGGAAAGGATATATATTTAATAATTCTGAACACTCTGGCCTGTGTTGATAGCTGGCTTTCATTTATTTGGTAGGATCCTATAATTCCTTCAGATCAAATCTGATACCAAGCAAAGTGTGAGCACTTCTGTAGGTGTGAAATTGTAAACAAAATTGCAGTGCTGCTAATTTTTTATTGGACCCGACTCCTCCTTGAATGCAAGCTCTTTGTAGCAAGGTATGAAGTAAAGCTGGTTCACCATTAATCCCAAAAGAAATCTAAAAGCTTAATTTTTTTTCTATGAAACTGTATTTTAAAGTCTGGTTTAATTTCCTTTTTTTTCCCCGTCTAGTTTGTATCTTTGAGAAATACCAACTTTTCTGGTTTTATTGCACTTTCTCACAACTTCCCCTCTGGTGATTTAAGAATCTGAGATATTTATAAGCTCAAATACTCTGATTTTATTGGTCTTCCAAAGGCTCCATGTATGACTCAGCCTTACAGCCTGCTCATGTCCTTCACCATGGTTTAAACAAGACTGTAAAAGAAACAAAACCTCGAAGGACAAAATCCCCCAAAGGTCATTTATCAGACATTTGGCAGACTAAGTAGCAGCTCTGATAATGCTTCTGATGGGCTGAATGAAAGATCTGTAATCCCTTCCTATAGCAAATGTAGGCAAATCTGGATCTATTCCTCCTAGCAACCAATAATTTGACATAAATTACACAGTAACTTCTTAGCAGTGTTGGGAGGGTGGTGGTGGGTTTTTTTTCTTTGCCCTCAAGATGAACTTCATTTGCAGCAGGGCTGCCAAATCCATTTCATTGTAAAGAAATTTGCTTTCTAAACTAGATGCCCCCAGGGATGGAGATTGTGTGCAAAGGAAGCCAAATCCAATTGCTTGGCTATCTGTATTGGTTGGATGTAAGTTAGCAAACAGTATCACTCTTTGCATCTCCTATTGACTAAGCCCTTTATTTACTGGCTGCAGGCTGCATTCCTGGAAGCCTGTCAAGCTGTTAAAACACGTGGAGCCTGTTGGAGAGCTGGGGGGAGGCTCCCACCTTTAAGGTGTCCTGCAGCCCCTTGGGAATTCCTCTTGGCAGCCTGCAGGGGGAATTCACTCCTGCAGTTCTGGGAGGGGGCTTGAGCCACTTGTGCTCTGGTGCTAAGGCTTTGCTGGCTGAAGCTGTGACTTGGAGTTGTTTTCACTCTTCTTCATACTCTCTCCCTAAGGAACCCTCAGAAAACGTGTCAAAGTTGTAGTTGCTGGACATGGTTGTGGACTGAACCTTCTTTGTTTCCAGCAGCAATGAAAAATGCTGTTTCACTTGCAGGGTGGGAGGATGGGTTTGCTGCTGGCTTTGAACCCGTGGGATCCAAATTCCAAGGAGCCTGTGGGTGCTGCCCTGTTACAGATAAACCCTTTGCTCTATGAGTGCTGCTTGACCCTACAGTCTTTCTCTTGATCGTGGTAGCAGGGTACAGGATGGTCTTTTCTGCCTTTGAAAATCCTCCTTTTCCAGCCTCTCTTTATTGCTATCAACTTCCAACCTAACCACACTAGAAAGTGTAAGTATAGAGCTCAAAATCCCCCAAAAACACAGTCCAAAAGGGGAAAAATATGTTCTCTCAACCAATCAGAGTGTGGACTGAAGAATGAGTCATGTCTGATGTATTTAAAAATATATGACCTATTCCTGTAATGTAAAACATGGCCACAGCTCGCTGTTCTAATACAGTGGAAATTCCATATTTATTCTTATGAAGCCTATCTGTTATGTTATCCAATTGAGTTACTTAGAAACAGCAATTGCTCCAGTGTTTTAACAGGGTTCTGTAACCAAACTTTCCTTTGTGAATTCACTGTAGGCTTGTCTTGACAATCCATGAAGATGATGTAACCAGAAAACAGCCCATTAATCTCATCTGAAGCTTTAAATTCCAAGGTGCAATAAATCAAGTTTAAATGAGTTTCCACTGAACAAAAGTAAAGGGGCTTTACGAAAAACTTTAATTTTAAGTGAGAGTTTCTTTTACTGCATGTTATTATATAATTCTTCAAGCAGCAGCTAGTTATGCTTGAGGGGGAGGGCACTGATGAGTCTTTTTACTTCTGCATCCTTATAAGATACTTTGTTTAACAGATGCAGAAGGTGCTGAAACACAAAAAATAACAACAACAACAACAAAACAAACAAACAAAAAAGAACGAAAACAAAAATTTAAAAAAAAAACATCCAACCAAGGAAGGGGTGAATTTAGCATCATGCTCTTTGGGAAATGCATGCAGAATTTCTTCCTTCATGGCCTATGGACAAGGCTGATCTGGTGACTCTGCAGAAGTTTTTGGCAGTCTCCCCCTGTCTGTACATGAATCCATGTCCCCCCAAGCCTCCTCCCTGTTCTCCCAGCTGTCCTGACACAGATGGCTGTGCATAGACAGGGTCAGCAGGGAGAGGAGGGGAGGTCTGAAAAGCTGGGGCTCTGCACAAGAACACTGCTCTGGCTTTTAGCAAAGTTTCACTACAACTTCTCCCTACCTGCCAGCTCCTGTCTGCTGTAGGATACAGAGGCTCTAGGATTACTAATGCCTGCACCAGAGCCTCCAGTCAAAGTCCCATCAGACCTGCAAAAGAAACAGGAGGCCCTGTGAGGGGAAGCAGAGAAGGGGGGAAAAGTGTATTTATGTCATCCTTGTGTTGTCTTTGAGATTTTTTTGATGCAAAATCTGTGAGCACAAAGGGTGTGGAAGCAGGGCTTGGCTGCCTGACCTGGTGCTTCCCAAAGATGACTGGAGCAGGTCCCTTGGCTTCACTGTGCCTTTAATTCTTTAGGCATTTTTAAGAAATTCCCCAAACCTTATTCAAAGCCAGAGCCACATCTTGGTGTTTCAGTTCCTTTTTCTCATGAAGTCCATTCTCAGAATGACCTGGGGCAGGGGGGGAAGAGAAGAATTCAGTAAAGCCAAGCAGGGTCATTTTGCCTGGAGCTGCTGGGAAATAACTATTCTGGAGAGCCCTTGGATGGGTGGCAAAGGGCTGGAGCAGCAGCCTTTTCCCCGGGGTCAGCTGGAGCAGAATGTTCCCAGTGAAAGAGGAAGGAAGCTCTCCTGCGTAAGTGGCTTGTCTGGGATGTACAAAGCTACTGGATGACCTTTTAATGCCTGAATTTTCCTGTGCAAAGTGCAGGCACCGGTGTTTTCTCGTGTCCAAGGGTTGCAAGGAGAATAAATCAACACAATTTGAAAGATGCCTAGATGCCATCAGCACCAGGGAAGTGGTTTGGAACTGCTGCCAGCCCAGGAGCTTGTGTGTGTGTCCACCCCGATGCTCACCAAGAACTGCAGGAGCTGGGCTCTTCTCTTCTTCCCTCTCTCCAGGATTTCTGTGGAGCCTGGTGAAATAACAGGAAATGCTTCTGACCATTCTCAGGAAAACCAAACAAGTACCTTAGCGTAATAAATGTCTTGGGTCACTTGTCACTGGACGGAGCAAGTAAAGGGCATTGGTGCAGCAAAAGGAGGGCATTTTCCTTTCTGTCAGGTTGATGCTACCTGAGCAGGCATGGAGTATAAGGACAAGACCATAAAGCTGCTACTTGTATACAGAAGTCCTCCCCTTCAAAAAATCCAGGTGAAATCAGTAGAGTTTCTTACCAATTTAAGCAGGAATCTGAGTCTGAATGACCTGTGGGTTTTGCAGAGTGACAACAGGGAAAAGGAATTGTGTTATCATGTTTTTTCTGCACTCATGAGATTAAATACACATTTGAAGGAGACATTGTAGTCTCCTTCTTAGGAGATACTCAAAAGCTGTTTGGACACAGTCTTGAGTAACATGCCCTGCCTGAGCAGGGAGTTTGGAGTAGATGATCTCCCTTCCAACATTGCCCATTCTGGCAAAATCACAAGTCATGTTCGTCCCTAAGTTCAAGTATTTGTTCTTGAAAATTATGTCCCAGGTCAGTCACAAACTATTGAGCCTGGTTGTGGTGGCTTAGGTAGAAAAGAAAGTTATTTCCCACCCACAGAGCAATTATAACAGAGGTTCACTGTCTTGATGATGGAAGAGGTGAAGATGTACAAGCAAATGGGTCCTTTCTGGCCTTCGGAAAAAATTTGAATCCACAAATTTCCCCTGGCCTGAGCAAAGCTCTCGCTTGAGGAAGAGCTGAAGCACACAAAAGCTGGCTGCAGCACATCTTGCAGTAAGATTTAGTAAGAACAGCATGAAAGGAAAATGTTTGCCAATCAAATATGACCTAGGTGTAGAGAGCTCTCCAGCAGGGGAATAGTTCAGCTGCCTCCCTTACCAGGTGATCCTTTTACTTAAAACCATATCAGTGAGCGTTTACTCCCTCCCAGAAAGTATTTTGAGTCAGTTTAAGAAACCATAGGTTTGCTAGTATGGGTTCTTTTAAGCTAACTAAAGGCATATGCAAAGGCATGCCTTCCTTTACAAGGTATTTAGTGACAGGATCTACTAAATTCAGCAGAGGAATTCTCTTGGGAAGTCTAAATTTCCACAACAAGAAATTCTCCTCCTTTTCCTACCTCTAGGACAACTGATTTTGTCATTCCTTTGCTTCTGCTGGCACTGTTGCTTTTTCCCTTACTGGTACATTTCCAACAGTAATAACCCAGGATAGACCAACAGATTCAAAATCATTGTGTTTGCTTTTCTTTTGAGTCCTTATCAAGGCTGGGAACTTTTCTATTGAGGTGCCTTCACATTTTATTTCCCCTTTCCGCCTTGTAAATGCTTCCTTTATTTATTCCTTTTTATTCACAAGTGAGAATTCCACACTGTCCATTTCCCACTGCCTCTCCCTGCCCTCTCTTGCAGCAAGGAGAGGACAAGGAGGGAATCAAGGCACACGTAAATGGTCTTGCAGCATCAGCACAGCAAGAGGCTCAGTGAGTCAGCCTTGAGTCATGAGCAGCAGCACCAGTCTGGCTAAAGAGGCCTCACTTACTGGCCTTGCACAGCCTTGAGTAAATATCCCAACACCCAGAAGCCCACCAACTCTGAGACCAAAACCATATTCTGGAATAAAGATTGGATCCTGTATTCCAAATGTAAGGGCAGGGGAAGCATCAGTTTCAGGTAAAGAAGATTGATAAAAGAGCTTGGTTTGTTCCTTTGAACATCATGATGAAGTTCAGGAAAGGTGTGTGGTATAGAAAGGTGTGTGGGCTTTTTGATCCCAGCTTGAGAAAATTCTGCAGGAATTTTATGCCCCTTCAGGACCTTCTCTGAATGCTGTTAGGCTTCTGGGGCCCTTGGGCCATTGCATCCTTGCATTTAATGGAAAAGAACACAGGGAGTGCAATGAATGAATGAATGCAGATTCTCTCACACTGAATTTACAGAATCTTGCACATTTTTCCCTTATTATAAGGACCTCCCCCCATCTCCCAGGTTCCCTGACAACAACTCACAAAAAGCCCACAGCCTCAAAAAAGATATCAGCTCTCTTCCCAGGACAGGGAAAAGCAGCGTTTACCCATGTATGTTCATTTTCAGGATGAAATATGATGAGAGAGAGGGCTCATATTTGTCTTTCTCTTGGTCATCCAGTGTCAGTTGGTTCATGGGGACAAAGGTCAATGGCTTGAAGCAGCACACTGTGGCCACAGGCCCAGGGCAGTGCCTGTCCCCTGTGCCTGTCCCCTGTGCTGGGCACTCAAATCCGGTGTCTGGTTTTGGGCCCCTCATGACAAGAAAGACATTTAGGGGCTGGAGCATGTCCAGGGAAGGGAATGGAACCAGGGAAGGGTCTGGAGCAGCTGAGGGAGCTGGAAAGGGGCTCAGCCTGGAGAAAAGGAGGCTCAGGGGGGCCCTTGTGGCTCTGCACAACTCCCTGACAGGAGGGGACAGCCAGGGGGGTCGGGCTCTGCTCCAGGGAACAGGGACAGGACGAGAGGAAATGACTTCAAGTTGTGCCAGGGGAGGTTCAGGTTGGAGATGAGGAAAAGTTTCTTAGTTGGAAAGTTGTTTCTGTAGCTCAGGGAACAGCAGGAGATCCATTATCCATGATCATGATGTGGATGCCGTTTCATGCTGCCCACAAGTGCAGAGCTGCAAAGCCTGGCACTGAGCTTGGAATAATCCCAGAGAAAGCACAGATTTGTGTCTGAGCTCCCTGTGAGGGTGCAGGTGGAGGGAGTCTTGCTTTTGGTCTTGTGCAGTGTTGGATGCACAGCTCCTGCTGCACCAGGGCCTGCAGTGAGTGTTGCTTGGACAGCCATAGCCTCTGGAGGAGAGGAGTAGCAGGAATGGTGGGTTTGTTCCTTTCCCTCTGCATTTTCCCTGTTTTCTTTCTTTTTTTCTCTCATTAATCTTGGAGAAGGTCTAGAGAAGGTGAGCCAGTGGGACCAATCTCCCTTATGAGACTTTCAGTGAGTGTGCCCACCTTAACAGGCTGCAAACCCCAGCTTCTGGCATGAGAGGTTGGTGGTGGGATGCCAGGTCCTGGGCATATCATAATCCAGGTGAACTGACTGGGGCACTGTCTGTCTTGCTCCAGTGAGAAAAATCCATGGATGTCTAGCATAGTGGAAAATTACAGAGAGTAAACAAAAATGTCAGAAGGGACAGAAACCTCTTCTGATGTAGGGCCAGGAAACCTGAAGGTTTGGAGGAAGCTGTGCTGGTGATTCAGGGGGTGGTATTCTTCCCTTTGAGTCAGTGCTGAACCCACACCTGCCTATGACCACATCTGAAATGCGGCTCCTCCGACAGCACCGTGCCCACAAGCGCTGTGCTGGAGGGCTGGCTTGTTGCTGGATTTTTCTTGGAAAACTCCCATCCAGGAAGAGTTCAGCCTTGACCAAGGTAGCTGATGAAAGCTGGCAGAATCACAGCAAAGGCTTTGTAGCTTTGCTTGAGCAAGCAGAGGAGTTCAGACGTGTTAGATCAGATCCTCTGTTAGTAAAACTCAGCGTGACTCCGGCTGGATTGCGGCTGCAAACATCAATGGCCCAGCTCTGCCGAGTGAATGGGAGAGAGGAGCAGAGCTGTTACTCCCAATAGCTGCAAAAAGGGTCCCTGGTACTTGTAGAACCAACAAATGAGGGAGACCTTTCTTGCAGCGAGGCTTTAATGTTTCCTTACAGATGAAGAACTTCTCTAAAAGGCAGCTGATGTGGCAATGTGTGAGAGCAATAGCCCCTAAGGAAACACATTTGATAATAACATCCCATCATTCCTTCATACTGGAATGGTAAAATGGCAAACAGCTGAGGAGTTTTTTTCCCATAAAAGTGAACGCACCAAAAATATTGGGGCTGGTTCTGCTAATTAATGCTTTATAAAGCAGTGGGTTGATGGAGATGTAGTTCAATGGATGTCTGTGGTGTGGAAGATAAATTTTGGTTAAGTGTTTTTCTGGATTAGTTTCAGATGTTAGAATCCATAAGAAATTCTGGTGCTGTAATAGCACTTAAACCTGTCTTATTCCATGTTAGCCAGAGCTCCTAAAATAAAGGGGTTTATGCAATTGTTGGCTTGTGTAGCTGCAGCTTAAATAAAACCCTTGAACTTGGTAGCATTACCTTTGGGTGGCACTTGACTTCAGTCAGATACTCAGGTACATGTGGGTTTGCGTAGAAATGAGGGGAAGGAAGGAATGAGAGGAAGGCAGAAGGGGAACTAATACTGCCTTTGGATTATAATTTACTTCCTCCTGCACGACAAAAGCCCCTTGGTGACACCTGAGCAGAGTCTGCAGTGTTGGTTTGCACTGGGCCACTCTGTAACCACTTCCCAGAGCTGATGATCCTTGGCTGAGGAGCAGGGACCCCTTCTGTAAGTCCCAGTGTGAATTCAGAGTGAATGCTCCGCCGCTGAAGTGAAGAGAAGCAGCTTCACAGATTCATCCAGCCACTGAATTTCCAAAGCCGCAGCGACAGATGTGGTGATGGTCAGAGCGGGTTCAGCTATACAAATGTGGGAGCATGCTGAAATGGAGAATAGTTTGCTCTTTCTCTGCTGACAGCTTTTGACAGAAACCATTTCTCTGATTCCCAGATCCACCCGTGAATATTATGAGCTCAGAAATGAGGCCTGCAGCCAAACCATTCTTGGTATTGGTTTTGCTAAAGCAAACAAAAAACAAGTGATGAGGTCTGTTCATCTGTTTTAACCCATTTCTAATTATAGCTGTTTTCTCAATCCAATCAATTCCTTCTGTTGCTCTGGTGGGATCACTTAGGTGGTCAGCAGGAGCCAATGACTCTGGCTGAGCCAAAATCCAAGGAACCTGTATTTCTCTCTATGTTATGAAGCAGTGATGGTTCCCAGCTGGACAGTAGCAGTGGGATCAGGGGCTCAGACTCCTTCCTTAGCCCCCATCACTGTGTCAGTACCTTTGCTAAGCTGATCAGAATCAGAGAATCACAGACTGGTTTGGATTGGAAGGGACCTTAAAGCTCATCCAGTGCCACCCCCTGCCACAGGCAGGGACACCTTCCACTATCCAGGTTGTTCCAAGCCCTGGCCAGCCTGGCCTCGGACACTGCCAGGGATCCAGGGGCAGCCACAGCTTCTCTGGGCACCCTGTGCTAGGGCCTTGCCACCCTCACAGGGAGGAATTTCTCCTCAATATCCCACCTACCCCTGCCCTCTGGCACTGGGAAGTCATTCCCCCTTTGTCCTGGGACTCCAGGCCCTTGCAAGTGGTCTCTCCCCATCTTTCTTGTTGGCTCCTTCAGATACTTTAGGGAAGGGACTGAGTAATGCAGGAGGGGGAGAGGAGCCCTGCTGGAGGAGCAGGCAGAGAAATAAGGGCACTCCCAAACGCAAGGGGAGCAGCTCACCTTGCAGGTACAGCAGGTAAGGTCTCACTGTGCTGCACCAGCGTTCTGCCATGCTCAGTGGGGAGGGGGGATTTTATGGACAGAGGGAAAATATTGTCTGCAAGATGCTGTCCACAGCCTCCCTGTGAGTCAGGGCAGAGGCAGCTGGATAATCCAGGTATTTTGAGAAGCTGGGCTACTTATTCTGGTAATACTGAAATTGTAGGAGGGAAAAATTCAGAGAGTTTTAACTTGCTTGGCGATTTTTGGTAGTAATTACTTATAATTATGATACATTTTCATTAAATCTAGTCAAAACACCAGAAAGAAGGAAAAAAATTCAAATATTTGCATGAATTGAATGAACACTTTTTGGCTAAATGGTTCAGATTTCCTAGCATGGACTGAAAGCAAAAATCAGACTTGGTTAAGCATTCTTTTGAGTTTGTCCTTTAATGACAAAGATATTGTGAGAATAATATCTGACCAGGTCTATTTTCATGCTAATGCCCTCTGCAGCAGACAGCAGCTCTTTCTGTTGCTTTCCCTTAAGTTAAAAATTAAGCTTCTGGGCAGGATCCTGCTTTTGTGGACATAGACAACCTGATCCCTGTAACTTGCTTGAGCAGAACAGCCAATTCCACCATAAATAATTTGCAGAAATGTGTGTAGTTTGTTTGGGTTCTGTGAAATATTTGTGTGTTTGGGTTGTACTTTTTTTTTCCTGAAAACATCCTTTTTTCCCCCTTAGTAATTATGTTATAAGCATTTAACTGGGTAAGCAGTGCCAACGAAAACCCTTCTAAAATATCCATTTCCATGGTCATCCTGCAGGCAGGACTTAAACTTAATGACTCATGTGAATCCTTGTTCCTGTCTCCCAGCGGGAGCTCCATAAATCCTAGCGGAGTAGCTGCGCCTGGAGGGCTCTAGGAAAGGTGGAGGAAATGAGCTCCCTTGGGACTCCTGGTGGATGGAGGACACACAAGTCACAAGGCTGCAGGGAGCTGGGCAGAGCTGAGGGACCCTGGTGGTCCTCCAGCTGTTGGGCACATCTGCAGCCAGAGGCACTGCAGTGCTCCGTGCTCGCTTTCCCCCGCGCCGGTGCCACCCGCTACCGAAGTGCCCTTGAGTTTGCGTTGGCAGGAATGAGCTGGAGCCTCTTTCTGAAGGACAGGCCACCACAGGACCTCAGGACACCAAAATGCTCCCTCCCTTCCAGTAACACATTTTAGTTTGTGAGGGTTTCGGTGTTTCATGCTCACCGCCTTGTTTTGTTAGGTCTGCCTAAAGGTTGTGGTGAGTGTGGGAGGGATGTGCTGCAGATTTTAACTGGGCGAGCCACCTCTGCTGGGCTTCTCTGGGATTTGTGGGGAGTGATCTCAGTGCCCCAGCTGCTCTCCAGTCCAGTGGAGATAAATGACATCCACATCCTATTCTCAAAGCAGTGTCAAGGGAGTGATTTATTGAGTGCAGCTTCTTTCAAGAATGATGAGGTTTACACAAAGTATCAGTGAGAAGCTCAAATGCGGGGTTGGGGTCCCAATTTGTGGAGCATAGGAATTCTTTGTGCAAGGAGATGGCTTATGCTGTCAGTGTGTTACAAGGGGTAGCAGATGAAGCCAGCCAGACTCAGAAGCCCAATTAACAGTGGGAGCATGACTAACGTGTCTGCCATCAGCAGGCTGCCATCATTTATTCCTGTCAGAGCTGAGGCAGCTGCACAGAGGAGGGTTATGTCATCCCTCACATCCTTATCCCACTGGGGAGATGGGAAGGATCCCCTGGGAGACAAAGGTACTCACAATGTCCCAGTGCTCAGGTCACTCTTGATTATAGGAAGCTTTGGAAAGTTATTTTAATAAAATATCTTCAGGTCCTGTGGTGATCAACCTCATTGTTCGGGGTTATCTTTTCTATCAACAGCATGCCTGGCCTCTGCCTGCCATTTAGCCACTGTGTCAATTTAACTCTCATTTCCAAAAGAAAAAGCTCTTCCTCCCTCCCTTCCCCAAATATGTCCCCAAAGAGAAGCAGAGCGACTCTTCCCTTAATATGAGACATCTGGTCTCTGGGATCTACAGCAAAATCAAAGAAAGCATGAAAAAACATGGGTGGAAAAACATCCCAGCTTTTATTATCATGTCCCACAGAAATGCCTCCCACAGAGCTGCATGAGAAAAGTGAGACAAGAGCTGATAAACAGCCCACAGACCAGCAATTCATGTCCTCCATTTCTCTTTTGCCTTACAATATTCCTTGCACCTCCCCAAACCATCATCTGCTTAACTAAGGTGGAATATTGGTTTTCATCACGTGCTAAGGATCCTTCAGTGATAACTCAGATAACTTTGCACAATGTGCAGTTGATCAGAAGTGCTCTGGCCTAACAGCTCTTTGGCCAAAGAATCAGGCTTTTTAAAAAGTAAATGTTGCTTGTTTAACCAAAAGATTGTGAACTATGGAAAAATATCCATGGAAAGCTTTTACCTTTAAGAGGAGCACTGAAGAAATCTAGAAGTGCTTCTGGTTTGCAACCCAAACCACTTCGGTTTTTTTATCTGGAAACAATGCTGTGCTAATTCATGGGAACTTAAACACACTTGCCTTCTAGCACCAAGCACATTCCCTGGATGCCTTCCCATCATGTCTTTTCTTGGGGTAGGATGCAGACATTTCCCTGAGTGCAGTGATTTCAGTTGCAGCTGAAGCAGCCAAGTTCACAGATTTCTGCCCCAAGGTTTGAGTGCTCACTGGGCCTGTTGCTGAAACCACAGGTAAGCAAGGGGCATGTCACAGGATGATTTCACTTTCTGCTGCCTTCTGGGGGTATTCATTCCCTAGCTCAGATCTGCAGCAATGGGCTCATCATTAGAAGAATAATGGAGAGAATGTGACTCTCGGTCACTTTTTGAATCCCTGCATCAGTGAGTTGGCTTGGCATGCATCCTGACTCTTAGAATAAATTACAGCAGCCAGAGGCTTGGTTTAAATTTGTACCAAAGATGGCCAGGGCCTGACTCCAGGACTTAAACCAGACTCCTACGCTCAAACCAGGTGTGAGGCCACAAGTGTTACAGAAACTTTTCTATTCTAGCAGAGAAACGTGTCCATCCTGCCTGGGTGAGAATTATTGTCCCTCAAACCAAGCCTGGCCTCAGCTGGGTGTCAAAGTACAGGGTGCTGAGTTTGTCTTGGAAAGGTTATCTCTCTGTTTAAAGGGGCAGGAATTGGTCCCCTGACCTCAGCTGGGAAAGGTGCATAATTGAAAATTCTCATCTGTGCTCCTTCAGGAAACTCAAAGCGTTAAATATAATGTGAAGTTAAACATAGCAGAGTCAGGTGTAAATAGAAGTCTGAACTTCAGGTCCTGGTACAGACAAATTAAAATGAGGGTGAGAACAGATCTGCATGGCTTCAACTGATCACTGACAGGAAAGGAATAACACAGGAATGCCTTCTTTAGTAATTTCAGGAGGCAGAGGATGGCTATTCAGCATGAGATGAGGAGGAAAAAAAAGGAAAACTTCTGGTGCAGGGATCCTCTGCTGGACTCTGCACTGTGATAAGCCTCTGAGGGGCAGAAAGCTCTAGGAACTTATTGGATCAGCTGAGCAATCTGAGCAGTGAAAGCATTGGCAGCCCAACAGCAAGACCCATGTCAGGGTGAGAGACAAGTTATTACTGGAAATCAGAAGCCCTGGAAAAGGTTGGTTTTGCACCATGTTATTGTCACTTCTAACGTGCCCTGCAAAAAGCAGTGGTTATGATCCAAACCTCCAGCTCTTTCCAGCAGTTACCATAGCTCAGAGGCAGCTGGTGGAGAAAGGAAGGATAATCCCACCGAGTTGTTGGGTGGAGTCACACGGATTTGTGACACCCTTATTAATACTTTCCCCACGCACAGTGGTTCCAGATATTCTTTGAAGATTCTTTGTCTGCTAGGCCATGTAGAGTGGGTCACCTTCCAGACACCATCCTTTGCTTGCACATGTTAAAAACGAGCCATGCTGAGTACAGGGAAGGGCTCCTTCCTCAGGAAAGTTTGGGATCCACTCAGCAGCTGCACTGGCAAAGAGCAGACACCAAGGAGGATGTGCTTGCCCTTGGTTAAGATGCAGTACTGGCAAGGATGGTGAGGAACACTGTAGAAACTTAGGGGGTATCTGCTGAGGGCTCACCCACGCCTGAGCTAGGTAATCACTATGAATTTCAGAACTTCTCAGAGAGTCAGGATACCTCACAACATATCAGTACTGGTGGATCAGGAGTAACTTGGGGCCGTCAGTATTTGGTAGGTCCCTATCAACTGTAATGCAATTCCTGACATGGAATGCCAGAAACAAGAGAACCTTGCTTATTTATAACCAAAGCCTGGAACTGAAAGACTTGCCAGCCTAGAAGGATGTCATGGTCCATCCTACATCCAGCAGAGGCCAGAGGTAGGCATGGAAGTCTCCAAGGCTATTTTGGCAGTGGCTGTCACCAGCTCTAAACCTCTTCTCTGGTGGTTGGTGAAGGCCTGTGGCTTCCATCAGGTGGGACTGGGGCTCTCACAGCCTCCTGTGCAGGCCAAGCCTGTGGATAACTCCTTTCTCCTGATTCAAAATTGCAAAGGGAACGTGATTCACTGGAGCTTGAAGTCCTGAGGGACTTTCCACTGATTTCAGCACCCGAAGCAGGAGGCAGGACACACCCTGCTCAAGGAGGTCCTGCAGGGCAGAGACAGGGCAGCGAGGCCACTCACTTCTTTCTTCACCACACTGCACTGGAAGCATAATCTTTGACCCTCTTAGAAACCTCTTGAACAGCTGATTGTACATGGTGAGAGTTCCTCTCCTGAGACTACTGCTCTGCCCCACAGGATGGTAAAGATTGGAGGAAACAATGGGTGTTTTCCCATGTGGTGTTTTTGGAAAGTTTTTATTATTTCTCCCACTCTTCCAGTACAGATATGAGTCTGGATCAGAGCCAAACTTCCTTTTCTCCCTCTCTTTAACCACCCCCTCCCCATGAATTGCCGTAGTCAGGAACCTCTCAGACATCAGTGACTCATCTTATGGGTCCTACTCTGATTACAAATGTTATTTGCAGTTGTTCCTGGATTGCTGTAATGGAAAGATTTGGACATGCCCAATGCAGTGCTCTTCATACAAGAGCATGTAATATTTCCAAAGAGTAGTTGGTGTCTTTCCATTTAAATGGGAAATACAGAAAGAAGGGAGACCAGGATTGTGGCAACAAGGAGATGCCCAAAGCAAAATGTTTCTGGTAAGTATGACTCACAAGAGGCAAAATACTTCTCCTTAACTGCTGGCCAGCTGAGCAAGAAGAGGGAAAGAAGATAAACAGGACAACACAACAGCATCTCAGCAAAGTTTCCAGTCCTCCTGCCCAGTCTCTGAACACTAGTTTCCAAATGTCTTTCCCTCTTTTACAGCTTATTGGCAAGGACAGCAGGTGCTTCAATAGGATCCTTTCATATTATATTTTCCAAGAAGGTATATTTTATTGGATTCTGTGGGATTAAAGTAAAATCCAAATAAAACTGAGAATAGTAACAGCTTAACTTGACTACAACTCTGGTAATGATAGCCTGATTGCCTGTAAGTCTGTAGCAGCATCTGTCCTTTATTTTCTCTCCTGAACTACACATATATATTCACCTGAAACTTTTAACAATCAGGGATTGCAAGTCCAGATTAGGCCAACAGTTCCTGGAGCTGGTTTCTTATTTACCAGTGTGTTGTTGCTCAGGGCATCAGAGAAATGTGTAGAAAGCCCTTTTTGAACCAGTTCTCAAGATATTCTGCTTCAGAAAAATATTTCAGCCTGCAGTAGTTAAAGGTCAGCTTCAACCTGAATTATGCATTATAACTTTTTTGAGTGCCTCTGCTTGATTTAGATAACTCTGGATATAATTGTCATCCATAATTTCCTTATATCCCTGCTAAGCTGTCAGGCTCATGTTCCTCGGTAGCAGGGACTGGCCGTGCCCTGCAGGGAAAAATGGGCAGTTTCCCCACAGAAATGGGCATTATCTGCTAGAAATTAGTATCTTTTGTGCTTGAGGGAAGCTGGGAGCAGTTCATTAATCCTGTGGGGAATGTTCCCAGTGCAGAGATGCCTGCAGAGGAAGATGAGGTTCATCCTACCTGTGGCTGGATCAGGATGCTTTGTGGAAAGCAGGGTAGTGCTACAGTGGGAATAAAACACTCTCTCTGCTGCTCCCAACAACAGAGAACAGCATTTTCTCTGAAAAAAAATGCAGCCAAGTGTTTTTCTACCACCAGAAAAAAAAAAAAAAAAAAGATTTTCTGCTTGGTCTCCAGTACTGGCAATATCAGAAACACTTTTTCTTTTCTTCTTTTTTCTTTTTTTTTTTTCTCCCCAGCATGACTGGGATAGCTCATGACATCTTAGAAATGTGGGTGCCAAAAATCTAAAGTTTCCTGAACTGTTCCTTAACACAGGGTGAGTTTCCACTGCACTTTTAGCCTGAATTTGATCCCTGACTTCAGCCTCCCCACACAGCAAAGGCTCGTGGGGGTGATTTGAGCCAAAGTGAATTCAGCAGGGGGTATAGATAAGAAAAGGATGTTTCACTCAAGTTCAAATCACCCACTCACAAGTACTGCTTGTTCTCCATTTCCTTCCCACACGTGGTTCTCCATAGTTGTGTTACACATCAGGATGTTCACCTATACACCAGTGCAAAAGGGGGAGAAACTCTGATTTTATTTTTATTTTCCTCCATGTTGTAGATAATCAAAATGCAAGGATATGGGGTATGGGACAGAAAGGCTTTTTACTCAAAGTTCAAGTCAAATGGCAAATCATACTGATACATGTCATCATACTCGTGACATTAACTGATGTCTAAAACTCAATATAGAAATTCAAAATAAAACTGGGTAGAAGTTAGGAAAAAAATTATGATTTTGGTTGTGGTTTACCTTGATAAGTTTTTTATTAGGAAACTTGGAACGTGATTTTTAAGAAGATTTATCTGTAGGGATTTGCTTAGCAGAGATCCGATTGTAAGAGAATTTGGAAAGTTCATAGTCCAGTATTAATTCCCGCATCATGGCTGCAAGGAAAAACAATGTAGCATTTCTGATGGGCCCTGCAGACACATAACCCTAGAGAAGAACTGTAGGCTGTATTCATTTTAATGGGTCCTCATCCTGTATATAGCACAGGGGCGATTAACTAGTTAATTAATTAATTAGCATAGGCTGAGATTTTCTAAAATCCAAGCTAATGGGGCCAAAGTTCTCCCTAGGAAATATCCATGGTGCTCACCCTGGACATAAGTCAGAGCGAGAATGTGCAAATGTAGGATCATCTGGGTCTGTGTGACTTTGGGCAGATTCCTCCATTTCTCTGTGCTTCAGCTCATCGTCTAAATCATATTTTGTCCCTTTATATTTTATCCTACTCCAAGCAAAATGATTTTTCCTCTTTATAGTCCCCCCAACCCATTAACATCAGGTCACGTAGTACTGTGCTAATAAAACTTGTAAAAAACCACTAATTTTTCCTGGAAACACTTAAAATGCTCAGTACATTCAAGGAATCATGGAAGGATACATAAAATAAACATTTTCTTTGTAGCTAGTGGAACTTTAGTGGAGCTATCACTGTATTGACATTGATATCTCAACCATAATTTCCTTTTAAAGGAATACTTTCAAGCATCCTGTGGAGTGCAGTGAGTTTCAAACATTTCAATATCTTTGAGGAACTGCAAAGATTAAAATACACAGTTGTTGCTCTTTGCCTTGTGGCAGTATGAAAGATTTCAAATCATGGCAAAAGCAAAATATCCTAAATTAATCCTAAACACCACAGCCCTGAAAATGTTGAAACCATCCTTTGCTGCAGCCTGTAATGCTGTGGTTTGATCCAGCAGAAAGGGCTTGTTTGCAACCTCAGAAATTTATATTTTATATTTCTCTTTCGCAAGAGCAGGGCATTGCCTTGTCTCATTCCTGCCTCAGTTATCTCATTTCTTACTCTGAACTTGCATTGCTCAAGCTCCAGCCCCATTTGCTTCAGCAAGGAAAGTTGCACAAATGAAGCAATACCAGGAACAATGCAACTAAAAGCCTAAAAAAAATTTAAAAAGAAGGAAAAAAAAGGAAGGTGAGAGGAAAGAGACTTGGGAGAAGGTTCGGAGCAACTCTGTGACACTGAAAGTCAGAAAGCAGAAATGACAATGTTCCCCATAGAGACAAGAAAGTTATAAAGAAAATTCTTTCAGCAGTTGAAGAAGATTAGAAGAAACTACAGCAGTGTCTGTAGGAGATAGCTGGTATCATCAGGAGATTTACAGGAATTAATTGCACTGAAGCAAGTTACTGCTAATGGAAGTTACAGGGATCATCAGTTGTTTTTGGGAGACTTTCCCACCATCAGTCTTGTATGTGCGTGGTGTGCATTTTTCTGCTGACAATTCAGGAACTACTAGGCTGGACCTAGCCTACATTAAACCTCTGCTGCAGAATTGAGCTTTAAAAGGGGTTGGCTTCAAGCCAAAGTATTGATATGGCCCCACACTGCCAGGCTGAGCTCAGAACAGAGCACATGAACAAAAATGGACTCGAGGGCAGATGGGCTTTAAAAGCAAATCTTTTGTAGCTCAGAATGGTGAGCTAATGTCCTGTGACAAAATGGCGTTTTCCAAGTGGTTAGAAGTAGGAGCAGGCACATTATAGCCTCCCTGAGATTTGTTTTTCTCCTTGAAGCTGGAAATTCAGCCTGACATACATCATCTCTTTGATTTGGCATGAATGAATACATAGCACCTGCAGGCACAGAGAAATGTTGTGATCAACGATTTAGCTTGGGGAGAAAGCTGAAAGCAGCTGGAACAGTGGTCAGAAAGGTGAACTCAGTGCAGCTGCCACTTAGGATGTCTCAAGTGTCCCTACTGGGCATCATATGGGAAATCAGAAGTGTTTGTCCCTTGCAATGCATCAAGCAGCCAAGCTTGTAGAAACACCTGGAATGCAGGCAGAGAAAGCACCAGGAAACACGGTTGCAAATGTAACCCTGACCACAGAAGGTGACTGTGTAGACCCACACAGCCCTGCTCCATGTGAGCTGTACCTGTCCAGCTTGGAGACTGGTCAAAACCTTTCCCTATAATCTCTCTGGTAGCCTGACCTCAAAACTGGGATGTGCTAAGTGGTGTTAAAAGATGATAACCAGGCTTGCTTTTCATTTCACCCCATCACATGCACAGCCTGGCTGGCCAGGGGTTACAGCCCAGGGATTAGTCCCAAGCTGTGGAGCAGGCCAATAATCTGGCTCTTCCCAAGATGCTTCTGTGTCTCTGACATCACTTTTTCCATGCTGAAAAGCCAGCAGTCTTACTCTTAGCAGAGATGCTTTTTCCCTTTAGTGCAGTGTCCTTTGTGATGTAGGAAGGAGGAAGGAGGGCTAGCATCAGGTTTTCTTTCCATGCAGAGCAGAGGGAGGGAGCTTACATCTCACTGCACTGTTAGCAGCAAAACTGGGGCTGGGGACTCTTTTCCCTTTCAGGGACTGCTTGTTCAGTGGACAGTGCAGTGTGTCTGACAAATGTGAAACAGCATGTAGTCCCATCTCTAGCTTTGTCCAGAAAAATAAATAATTCCATGAACTGTGGTACCCTGACTTCATCCCAGCTCTTGCTGTTGGTACAAAACACCAATTTGCTGCCCTAAAAAAGCCTCTCTTGCAAAAAGGAGTCACTGAGTGTTTCAGTTGCATCTGAATGATGAAGTGTTACAACTCTTTACCAAAGCAAGCCTTCAAAGGCTTTAGCTGATCAGATAAACATTCCAGAAACATTTCTGCTGGGGCTGCAAAATCTTTTGTCTCCACTGTGCCTCAACCCCGAGAAGAAATAAGGACAGCAGATGATGCTGAGGAGATGTCTGCAGCATTTCCTGATTGTGGCAGACGAAACGCACATCAGGATTCCCCCCTTCCTTTTCTTTGAATTAATGCTGATCTGACACAATGCTTTCTCTTTTCTTTCCCCTTACCTGCTGTGGCCTCTTGAAATAAAGCTTAAAATCAGAGTAGTCCAGCAGATCAACACTCCTGCCCAGCTTGGTGTGGTTCAGACTTACCGAGGGTGCCCTCAATCCCCTTGTCTGGGTTGTCAATAAAGGCATGAAACAGAACCGCCCCAATACTGAGCCCTGCTGAGTGGTCACCAGCTGGGTGTAACTCTGGGCTCAGTCATCCAAACAGGTTTTTACCCAGAGAACAGTGCACCTATCCAAACCATGAGCTTTCCCAAAGGGAAAGAGCCACTGCAAATACGAGCCTTGTTTGTAGGCGAGTTGGGTCTCCAGGGGCCTCTCCTTAGCCCTGTCACGTCTGCGAAGCTGCCTGGGAACCAGCAGCAAAATGTGTGAGCAGCAGATCTCCCTGTAAACACACCAAGCCAGCTTTGTAGCTCCCAAACCCTGGTTGCTGGCCCAGGAAAAACAGGTGACCTCCTGCAATTCAGCAATCCCTCCAGTTGCCCGTTCTCTTGATGGGTTTGTCAGTGTTGCAGCAGCGTGACTGTGAGGCTGGGAAGTGCCTGCCAAAATTCCCTCTAACCTAAAGAGATCAGGCTCTGGCAGGAAGCTGTGTGCTCTGGCCATTGTGTGGATGGGTGTGCTGAGGTTTAAGCCAACCTGAAAATCCAGGCTGCTGTTTTCCAAGCTAAAAGCTTATATTATTTATAAATAGTATTGCTGCACGTTCTCTTGGAGGGGGAAAAGCAGGGTTTATATACTGTGTGCACCTGAGGTTCAGAGGTTTGGTTCCTATTCCATATTGGGCAGCAGCAACTCTTTTGGAAGACCTTGTTTTGCACTCAGGAGCTCAAAGAAAGAACTGGAGAGGGAAGAGCTGGTAGCAGAGAGCTGATCCCCTGCAGATTGACACACCATGGAGCTCATGAGCAATCAAGATATTTGCATTTGGTGCACCAGCAAGGAGAAGGGAATATGCCAAGTAATAAGCCAAGGAGACAGGTAATTCACTTGCTCTAGCAGCAGCAGGCCTGTGAAGGAGTTTTCTGTTTTCTGTCTTCTCTTTCCTTACACAGCCACTCCACTCAAGCTTTCACCATGGATGAACCCAGAGCTGGCCAAAGCATTTGCAAATTCTCACCCTGCAAAGTGCCAGCATTTTTGCAGGTCTGCATGTCTTCAACTCCCAACTCTGCTTGCAAAACGTATCCATCCTACGCCAGGCTGTGATTTTACTTGTGTAGTAGATACTGATTGCTCTGGCAAGGCAGGCTGCTCACTTGAGTCAGGCTGGGGGATAAGATGTTGCAAGCATCTTGGAACACAGGCTTTTCCCTTGGGATTTCAGTAATTCCCAGGAACTGACACTCATAAACAAAATTATATCTGGGATCAACGTTGGTCTCTAGATCATGGTCCTACGTCTGCAAATACTTTCACCAATGTTTATCCCTGAGCACAGGGCTGGGCCCATCAGTCTCAAGCTGTTTAACTTGAGGAGGCAGAGGGAGAGGAGTGGTCAAGGGATGCATTTCCCTCAGTGCCTACCAGAATGGCAGGAGGCTGAGCTTCCAGTCTGCATCCAACATGCCTGCAGGTGATGGAAAGCCTGAATTGGGGGCTGGCCAGGCTTTGTCCCAGAGCATCTGAGGGGCCTGAGGAGCTACACTGCACAGAACCTGTAGTTGTGTGATGGAGCCTGTAGCCAAGCACAGGGGCCTTCTAACCACTGATTTCTTTTGGCCAGGGTTTTACCCGCTGGCCTCGCTTCAGTGAAGCAGTGAAGCCAGCACATACCCTTCCTTGGCCTGCAGGTTCTCATGATTAATAGTAATTATTATAATAATAATGTCTTAGTAAGGAACATTTATGACCAATTTAAATAATTCTTTTCTCCCTGTGTGTCATTACAATTACTTATTTCTGTTAAATATACCAGATTATCCCAGACACCTATTTAATTTTAATAGCAGTAAGAGAAAAAGAGGATGGTGCAAGCCTCTCCAAATAACAGGAATGTTCTTTCTCCTCTATTTGTCTATTCTGCATTTTCAGCAGGCAGTACAATGCAAAGGAGTCTGATAGGTTCAGGAGCACATATTACTTGTAAATTCAACTGCTTGCCTCTGAATCTCAGATGAGGGTGCTGGTTGTAAATGTGTAATTGCAATTTCTGAAACAGGAAACAGATGTATTCTGTATCGCAACCCTCTGTGGTTTGGAATGGGGAGGTGGGAAGGGTGTGATGACCAAAGTCAGAGATATGCTGCAAAATAAAGGGTTATTAACTCAGAGATTAATAAATAGCACTTGTCACTGCCATGCTTTCCTCTGTGAGCCTCAGTG
This sequence comes from Promerops cafer, assembly GCA_013398275.1. NCBI lineage: Eukaryota > Metazoa > Chordata > Aves > Passeriformes > Nectariniidae > Promerops > Promerops cafer. The sequence continues at coordinate 453,186 of VZSE01005709.1, read as the reverse complement.
TGCTTCGCAGGCAATGGTAATTGATCCATTGATCCCTCTGTGTCCGATTTGTGATAGGGATGTGAAAACTGTCATGTGGTAATTCCAGCTCTCAGATTCCCAGCACTAGATAAAATATAATGGCAGTGATGCAGAACAAGGTGATCCCGGGTAAAGTCATTTTTCTATCTCAAAAATGTTCTAAAAATGCAGCTGGGTCAGCTCCATGTTGGCAAATGTTACATTGTGATAGGAATTGTCTGGGTTCTGGCATACGTAAAAGCAGGAAGTCAGGCTGAATTCTACCTCATATAGTCTAGGTAATTTTAACAGAAAAGTGATTGTGTTAAATCAACACAAATGCAACAACAAAGATCTGGTTCCAGTTATCATGAAACCGAGGACTGCAGGACCTGGAAAACATAGGTGATGATGTGCAGTCCCTGCTTCCTGCGACTGGGCTCATAAAAGTAGTTTGCAGCCACCCAAACAGCTGCTGAACTGCTCTCACTTCAGAATTGCTCCTGGGTGGCCTTGGGCTCGGCTTTGTCTGTGTTTTAAGGGTTAGCTGATCTAATTGCACTGCCTGGCCCTCCCGCTGGGGACAAAATTTATCCTGGCAAAGGATCTCCAGCTGGAATACACACTCAGGTGCACTGCTGAGTACAGCAGAGCTGCCAGGCTTAGCAGGGACGTGGAGCTGCCTCGCGTTTGCTGCCCGCCCCTCTGCTCAAAGCCTGCCCAAACTGCAAAGTGACACAGGTGATGAAATGAAGGCCTTTTGCCTCAAAAGGGGGCCTGATTAAAGCTGTACCTGCCTGGCTGTTTGCCTCATCCCCCTGGCAGAGGTCGCATTGGCAGGGGACAGAATGTGCTTGTGTCCATTTCTGGGGTGGTGAGGCTGTGCTGTCCCTGCTGCCTACCATGAGACCTGCTGCTCTGCTGGCAAAGGAGACAAGAAAGGAGACAGGACAGGTGTGTTTGCATGAAGGCTTCTGGATCACAGCTGCCTCAGAGTTCAGCAGGAGCTGCCATTCCTGAGATAATGCCTCCACAGCACCAGGGTCTCCCAGCTCCATCTGAGGACAGGGCTTAGCAGGCAATCCAGGAACCTGAGCTCATCTTCAGGGAAAAAAAACATTGCTGAGAGACAGGAGCACCTAAATCCACCCCCTTTTTGGAAATAGTGGTAAAATTCTGGCAACAGCAGGCTCAGGACTCAGGGGAGCTGTGTGCCATCCCAAGCCTTTCCTCTATGTACACAACTCTCTGCTTCTCACAGCATGGCCACTATGTATGCTGAAAACTCTGTTCTCACTTACATCCGAGCTCTGTGGGATAGCAGGGACACAAATGGATCTGAACCTTATTTCTGACAGATTGGCACCTTCCTTTCCTAGCAGTGCACTGGACTTTGTTTAAATCCCCTGAGACTCAAATTTTCGAGTCTGCTCTGAAAAGCAAAGCCATGATCCCGAAGCCATGAGCGAGACGATGGGAAAAGTAAACAGAACTCTGTGGGGAAGACATTTTTACCTGGGCTTGGAACATAAGAACTTGACCCAACTTTGACTTCTCCGTGGGCCAGCTCAGACGGCGCGTGGGGAAAGCGAGGTCAGGCAGGGCTGAGTGGGCAGAGGCGGGCACCACGCGCTGCCACTGCGGCACAGACAGGGAAATTGGCACATGGAGTTGTTTTCTTCCGTGGTGCTGGTGACAGAAAGCGGGGACTGGGCTGTTGCAACGTAGGACAGCGGAAGCAGATGCGCTCCGTGCGCTGCCATGGCCAGCCGGGGCTGCCGTCGGCCACGGCTCGGGAAGGGTGGCAGCTGGGACATGCCACCAGAGCAGGGCAGCTGAGGTCACCAGGGTGGATTTCAGGGCTGGCTTGTGTTGAAACACAATGTGAGAATATGAAATACAGCCATACTTGGAGCATTTGTTGGGTGGTTGCTAGGCAAACATTTCAAAAACAATCATATTTTGCAAACTAATTCCTTCTTTTTCTCCTTTTTTCTTTTTTTTTTTTTCCCCGTGGCCCTTAATATAGTCTCCATGATTTTTATCATCACATCAATTCTTTACTGTTGCTGTGACTGAGCACTTATCAATTTCTCAACTTCACAAATCATTTATGAGTTAATTTTCCAAATATTCATCCAGTTATTTGATGCACTACATTTCAATACATGGCCACACTGATTCCTGAGGCACAGGAATTGTTTTTCAAGGTTCAAGGAAATCACCTTTCACAGTTGTATTGCTGGTATGAATTTTGCTCTGTGTGGGGATTGGAAACCCTTATTTCTCAGACATTATTAAAGAAAGTGCAGTCTGTTCCTCACAGTAAAAGAATAAATAAAACTGAAGTGCCTTAAATTAAACACATCAGATCAAAGCTATTTACTGTATAAAATGACTCTAAGTGAATTTGATCTACTTGTCAAATATCAGGATTATGGCCATGGAATGGTAGAAATAAAGCTGGGTTCAGCCTTTCCCACGTCTCTCCCTTTGTCCTGTGACATCCCACTGCCCACACTGATTCTCTGTTTGCCAATCATGCTCTCATAGATGATCTCCCTGGTGTCCTCCCAGGCTAGGCAGGAATGTGGGGCCAAGGCAATGAGAGACACTCCCATCTTAATTTTAGGCATCTACCTGGCACATTTCTCAGTTGCCCTGAATGACTTCTCGGGGATTACAGCCATGGAACAGTCCCTGGAGCTGTAAACCCTGCATGCTGACACTCAGATGGTGATGCACTCTGCTGCATCCAGAGGCCTCCTGGCATGTCAACAGCCCTCCCTGTCCAGTTTGTCCATCCCAGGAAAGATCAGAGGCACTTAAGCCTGGTTTCCCAAGAGCTAGAGGTGAGATCACCCCTGGCACAAACACCAGAGCAGAGATCACAAAATCACAGAATAGTTTGGGTAGGAAGGGACCTTCAAAGGTCATTCAGTCCCACCCCCTGCAACGAGCAGGGACATTTTACACTAGATCAGGTTGCTGAGAGCTCTGTCCAGCCTGACCTTGGACACTTGCAGGGATGGGGCAGCCACAGCTTCTCTGGAAAACCTGTGCTAAGGCCTCAGCACCCTCATTGTTAGCAACTTCTTCGTTATATCCAATCTAAACCAACCCTCCTTCAGTTTAGAACCATCCCCCTTTGTCCTAGAGCAAGAGGCCCTGCTAAAAATCCATCTCCATTTCTCTTACAGGCCCCCTTTAAGAGTTGAAAGGCCACAATGAGGTCTCCTTTTTTTTTTCCAGGCTGAATATTCCCAACTGTCTCAGCCTTTCCTCATAGCAGAGGTGCTCCGTCCCTCTGATCATTTCTGTGACCTCCTCTGGACTCTGCTGGGGACCCCAGAAGTGAAAGTAGTGCTCCTGGTGGATCTCCTGCCTTAGTCAGACCAGGAGCAAGGAAAAGGATGCACATCCCTTCCTGGGCTCCCCAATATAATGCTGGTCCTCACTGCTGGATGGTTAGCCACAAAAATTAGCAACCAGTTTCTCGGTATTGACTCCTGCTGTGGGTTTGATTTGATCAGTATCAGCAGAGGATTTCAGCCCAGATTTGTATCTGTCAATCAGCATTCTTTGTGCCTGGTTTCTTGTCTTCTCTCCCACCATCCAGAGAGGACAACCAGCTCACCCCAAAGAGTGCACGGGGTACACTTGATAGCCCATGACTTTGCTCCACAAATCGCTTTCTCTGTCTTGCTCCCAGTTTTCCCAGAGATTTCATCTCCTCAAGGGCCACAGAGAAATCCACAGTCACACACACAAACACACACACACACACACAAAAAGGTGGTCTTGAATGAATTAGTCTTTGTATCTCAGCTGGAAAATTATAATTTGAACCATTCCACTGGAGCAGTGAAATAATATATGCAAAGTGCCTGAGAGGAGCCCAGCTTGGAGGCTTCTAGTGGAAAAAGAAAGTTCAGATAGACAAAAAAAAAAAACCTGGCATGAAGGAGAATGTCATGAGATCAGCCCATAGAATATGCTGAGGAAGACAGAAAAATGACTGAACAAATCGAAGTAATTTGGGTGGCAGTTTGCATTTATTAAGTTCTGGCTCATCAGAAGTACCAAATTAGATAAGTGCTGTGTTTATCGTGCCCGGCTCCTAACGAGCATCCTCCGCCTTAAGGAGCTGCGTTTAAACAAACAGCGGCAGCCGGGGGTGGCGGGGCGGTGATGAGGTGTGAGAGGAATGTGCGCTGAATTCAGCCCCTCTCTGGATAACGATCAAGCCATTAGTCCCACAAGAAACTCCCTAACATCGTGCAGGAAAGATAGGATACACCGTGTTGTCCAAGCAGCCTCAACCACGTGCTGCCTTGCAGAGAGCCCAGACCCGAGCCCAGCTCCCACTTCCATGGAGAAATCCAGGATTCCTGGGGGTGCAGGATTTGCCAGTGATGTGAACCAGGCCTGTCTTTGCCTCCTTCCACACAGACTTGCTTCCTGCAGTAGACTTCTGTTCTTCAACTGCTTTGTCTGGTCTAATCAGGCTGCTCGACAAGAGGGGAGTGCTCTGATATTTAGCATGGAAATTCCAAGTGGCATTTTTATCAATTCCTTCTCGCTGCACGCTCCGACTGCAGCCGACGGCCATGAGCAGCAAACTCATTTGAAATCATCCCAGGAAAGGAAAATATAAACAAGCCAGGAGTAGCTCTCATATGCAGAGAGAGGCCATTTCTCCTTAAATTCAGCTTTTCCCCCTATCTCCCAAATAGTAAGTTCACAGCTGCCCTCTTAAAACCCAGGGATGGGCAAACAGGTGTTTATCCTGGCTAGGGACTCGTTTTGGATACCAGTGTTTGATACATGTCTTCAGTACCTCGGTGGCTGTGTCTCTGCACTGTGGTTGTTGCCATTTCACAGAAAGATTAGCTGACTTCTCCCACATCTGTCTTGTACTAGGTGTATGAAATCCTGAGCTTTTGAACACATTTTTCTGAACAAATACTTAGTTTCTAGCGAGGGCTTATCAATGTTTTTAAAGTAAAAGGTAATTTTGTCTTCTCTTAAGAGGTTTCTAAATTTATTTCAATAAACCTTAAAATTATATGTACGCATCCCTTAATCATTCCTATTATTCTTGCCTGACTTTTCTTCTCCTTTTCCATTTAAGTTTGGATTCACCAGTAATATCCCTGTAATCTCACTAGTGATCCCTTTGCCAGAGATGCTCCTTCTCTGATGCACACAGCAACTACGTCCAATTTATTACAGCTGTCTTGCCTTACTGTTTTATAAACCCATGTCTCAGAGGATAACCTTCACCCCAATCCTCACTCTCAAATTGTATTTCTTCCACTGAATATCTGCAGTTTGGATCACTTTCCCTCCCTGGCATTCCCTATCCTGAACTGAATCTTGTTTCACTCTTTCCTCCTCATATTTCTGAGTGCTCAGTGCAATACGGATGTTGGCTGCGTGTCTCAAAGTCATTTCAGATGTGAATGTACTCACTCCTTTTGATTCTCAAGGAATTAATGATGTTGTTAAATAAAACCAGACACCGACTTTAATCTTTTTACTGCTCCCCTCAGTATCTCTGCTTTTCAATATGGAACAGCTACTATTTCTACTTGTCCCATGGATCTTCCATCAGTGTGCTCTCTGGATGAAGGGTTTCCCATCTTCTCCAATCGAAATGTCTCTTGAGACATCGTGCTAAAATTTTGATTCCTTTCACTGCACCATCACCCTCCAGTCATCCAGAACTATTTGTCCATGTCCAAGCCAGGGTTGTGGTTTATTTGGTGCAATGAATTCTCTTCCTGTGTACGTGTGAATATGCAAAGGAGGCTAAAAATGACCACGCAGGCTTAGCACTCCTGCTGTTTCTCGCTCCTAGGACTGTTTGTCTCCTGAACTATAATCTGCCCTCAAGGATACAGCTAATGTGGGCTCCTCCTTCCCACATAATCTCCTCTCTGTTTATGGAGACAGCAAGAGACATGGGCTGCCCTGTTGGGTTGTGTCGCTCGTCCACAGAGAACAAGGCAGGTTGATCTTGGCAGTGTTTTCCAGGACTTTGCTCAGACCACCTTGCAATGACTCAGGCTCCGGCTGTTCCTCGGAGAGCTGATGTCCCATCCAGCCAGGACTCAGTTCTGGCCCCTGGCTCCTTCTTTGTTCATTTCATCCCTTTCATCCAGGTGCCACATCCCATTTCCCTAACTTTCAACTTGACTCATGCCTCCAGCACCTCTGGGACGAGCTGTCTGCAGTTCCAGGCTTCACAACTCCTCAGAAAATACCTGTATTTAAAAAGTACTGTGTACCCATCATCTTCCCTCTGGATGAATGAAAGCTGCTGAGTGCCTGGCACATGGGAATCATGGTCCAGTCTAGGAACTTAAATATGGACTTGGAGCTCTGACCTCTAGTTCTGAAAGTTTAGGTTGGGATGTAGGGCTGCAAAAGGATTCACTAAAGGAGTTGTCAGTAGGCACACATAGAATCAGAGAATCACAGAATGGTTTGGGTTGAAAAGGACATTAAAGCTTGTCCAGTCTTACCCCCTGCCATGGGCAGGGGCATCTTCCACTACCCCAGGGTGCTCCAAGCTCTGTCCAGCCTGGCCTGGAACACTTCCAGGGATGGTGCAGCCACAGCTTCTCTGTGCCACGGCCTCCCCACCCTTGCAGGGAAGAATTTCTTGCTAATGTCTCATCTAAACCTCCTCTCTGTCAGTTTGATCACCTGTTTGTCATTTATATCTTGTACCAAGCTCAACCTAAAGGAGCATCTTTCTTTATCTCCACTTCTTCTGGCAGGTTAGAACACACAGCTACTGCTGCTGCATTCATTTCTCCCCCAGGCAGCAACGTGGGAACAGCTTTGGAGCAGACACGTACTCTGCAGTTGATAGAGCCCAGGCACTGAGATATGTGGAGCAATTTTGGAGCAGCAGTTTGGAGGTGCCACCTCTGCCCTTGACTCGGTAACTGAAGCAGTGATGACACCACCTGGGTTGTTCTGCTGCCCCAATTTATGTTTCTATAAGAAGGGCTGTGGTATCTGTGGGCTGTGGCCATGCAAATATAACCTAGCATACAGTGATTTCTTTTTAATGCAAATGGATATCACCTAATTCTCACAAGGCTTCAAAATGCATAATAATTCTGCTTGAATGGAAGATCTTCGGGGTCAAAATCCTATTCCCATGAAAGCGAATGGGAATTTTTCTCCTGGCTTTCATGGAATCCAGATCTGGCAAGCCATAAATGCAGATCTGTCATGTTTCCTTCTCTTTCTTCATTAAGTTACAGTGATTTTTAATTTTTTTTTTTCCTGGGAATCAGATTAGTGAATTCTCATTTGACTGAATACCTCTCTGAGGTACCTCAGCGAGACTAGAACATTTCCTGTGGCTGCCATATCCGCTTCAATATCCTTCAAAGTGAATGTCACAGCCCTGAACCATTGAAACAGGCTTTTCTTTCACAGCAGCAGAGCAGCAAACCAGCCTGGATAAGATGAGAGGGACACCATAAATATTACATAGGGTCTGAGGCATTTGCTGTAAATTCTGCAGGAACTATTCCAGCTTCCCACTGGGAGAGATTTCTTGGGAATAGAAAACTCTCTGGAGTTTGTAACAACTTCTGAAGCGATATTGAGATTTTTAACATTCCGTATTACACAACAGGAAGCAGAATTTTAATGGAAACACTACACAAAGTTGCCTTTAATAGGAAACAGAGCCTATGCAGTAATAGAGGAATATGTAAAATAACATTCCCCTTTCTTTTAATTTTTTTTTAATTACCAGTGATTTTAGCTATTTTTTGATTTACTGAACCCTTCACACTGCTGGATTCAAGAAAAAGCTGTGCAAGGTGAGGCATGGCAGTCACAAGGACAACCTGCACTCTGCAGGCTAAGTGGATCCTCACTCCAGTTCTCTCAGCTCAGGAGAGCAGGCTGTCACACCAGTGCCATCAGCTTTGGGCTTGCAGGGTTTGTTTTTAGACAGAGCTTTGAGCTGAGTCTAGATCCAGGACCTGCTGACCTTCAGGCTGCAGCGAGCTGGGTCTCCTCTTAACCCCCTCATGGAATGGAGGGGTTTGAAGCTTCAGACTTCATCAGCTTTTGTTCACTTTTATGAGTGTGGGATGCAACAGCCTGACTGGGAATTGCAAGTGCTCACATAAAGGGAATGGGATGTAGGACCTTAGTTCACTGAGGCCTGGCTTAGCCTTGTGCTGCTGCAGAGGGGTTGTGTGGCATAAATGTTTTTCCTGACTTTCAGCTGAGAGAAATTCCTTCCAACTGATGTTACTTTTTCATACAAACCACAGGGTACATGATCTTGAGTCGAGCCCAACCCTTTTGCTTTAAGGTGATTTGTGGCTGTTTCTTGGGGTCTGAGCAAAGAATGGGGCTTGAACTTCTCCTTGCCCACAAGCAAGTGGCTGGTGAGTAACACTTGTGAGTAAGCCTTGTCAGATGTCTGTGCAAAGGAACCTTTCCCCCACCCAGTCTGAAACATGTACAAAGTGATCCAAAGATCCTGTGAAAGCAGGCAGGCAGGAGGGCTCGAGCAAGCCTTGGCACCAGAGCTCACCTCTGACTGCAGGGAAGCTCTGACCAGAATCCAGACTCCTTGCCTCACCCTTGTTTCATTCCCAAATTTAAATGTGGGATCATGGTTATAGTAAATAGAGGTCACCTCCACGTCTGGGAAGGAATTTCATCTCCGTGCACTTCTGTGCTTTCAAGAGAGCTGAATTTTAATAGCAAGTCTTTTATTTACAAGTGGTTGGAAAGGGAGGGGGGGTTAATAAATGAGTAATCAATGGGTAGCACCCAGCAGCTTGCTGTCAGTAGTGTATAATTTTCCTGTCTGTAACATGCTCAAGGAGCTCTATTGAGCATTTATGAACTCTGTGCATCACTCAGGAATCAGGCTGTGCTGTGAAGTGCACTCGACTGCTGCAGACACAGCCGAGAGGGCCAAGACAAGAGCCCCTGAATTGAAGGAAATCTCATTCCTGGGAATTGTACCAGGTCCTGGCTGGTTTAGGATCACACTGTTGGACCACAGTGAGAAAAGGGGTCCTGGGGTGTTTCAGCCTCTCCCAGAAAGGGCGGGACAGACAGAAACTTCATCCTGGAAGTTTGCATGGTTATCCCCACAGTCTGGTACTTTCTGCTTGTGTTTGTAGAAATTTCCAGGCAGAGCTGTTGTGATTAATAACTAAGCTGACACTGAAATCTGGTTGTGAGCTACTGAAGGAAGCTTTTTCCCTCTGTGCCAGGGGGTTGTGCGTTGAGTTCAGATGCAGACAAATCCTTACCAGATCCCTCTGGAATGAGCTTGCAGGGGCAGAGCTGTAGCAGAGGGAAGGCTGTTTCCAGCTAAAAACCTGATTATAAAAATGATGCTACAGTGGGAAGCAACTCTGTGGCTGGGGATGGGACCTTGCTGCTCTCTCCGTGCTGTTTTCCCTTCAAAGTGAAGCTGCTCCCCTGCCCGGGGCTGCAGGAATCCTGCCTTCACCTGCTCCCCCTGCACCTGAGCTTTGGAGCAGTGGCTGCACAGCTGGGCCAGGGGTTCCAGAGCTCAGAGGGGACACAGCCCCAGGCACGGCCGGCAGGGATGGGGAGGGCTGGGAGCTCTCCTGCCCTCTCCTTTTGCTCTGCCCTGGGGCATGGGAGGGGGAGCCGATGACAGGTCAGGCCTTTCACCTGGCTCCTGCTCACCTTCCTTCCTGCAGGCCATGTGGAGCCTCAGCTCCTGCATTTGTGTGCCCTTGGGAGAGGTAGATTTCCTTTGCAGACCCCTCCTGGCCCTCAGCACATCAGTAAGTCGTTCCACAGCTGCCTGCCTCGATTCCCCACACCGGGAATTCTGCAGGATCACTTAGCTCGTGCCTATCTCTCACCCCTCCCAAAGGGATGCTGAGCCTGAGCTCTGTCCATTACCTGTAAAAGAGATCAAAGAAAGGTCCTGGTTACAAAATTAGATTCCTGGTTAGTGCCTTCTGGCCTTTCCCATTTCTGGGACTGCTCTTCATTTCTGTTTGTGATTTTGAGCAAGTCTGGACAATTTTGGCAGGTTTGGTGTCAGGAGTTTCTAATCTGGAGTTGTCTGCAAAAAAAAGGAGGATCTGGATATATTTTTGCCTTTCCATGACTGAAAGCTGCTGTAAGTCCCTGAAAGGCTTTTCCAATGTTAAATAACATTTTGTGGCTTCTATCCTGAGGCATATTTAAAAGGCTTGGTTTTCCTGAGGTGGATAATAAGGTGAAAATTGTCTCTTATTATAATTTCTCAAGTCTAGCTCTCCTCCCTGTTAGCACCAGAATGGTCCCCCCTGCTCCTGAGCATTAAATTCAACTGCTTAGGCTTGTTAAAAACCCCAGGTTTAGCTTCCTGCTTAAACTGTAATTTTAGATCCTCAGTGGGTGTAAATAGACACAAATACACAAAGCAGCTCTGCTGAGTGACATTCCCAGGGAATAAGGCTCAAACATTTAATTCCTTCTCTTCACCTCTGGTGCTTGTTTCGAGCTCACACACAGACTAGGACACTGGGAAGGATTTTGGAACTTAACCTCCTGCAAAAACCTAGAGTTTTTCTTCTACTGTGGAAGAAAACCTACAGATTTAGGTAGTTTTAGGTACCTGTAGGTTTACTGGTTAAATCTAGATAGTAAATAAAATGGCCATAATGGGAACTTTGTGCAGACCTTCGATGTCATTTTACATGACAATTTGCAAGAATATAAAAGTCTACAAATTAATGTGGTGTCCCACCAGAAACACTGGGAGTTTGTCATTCCATCTCCGTGAATTTATGTACACAGTGCTTGGAGAAGGAGGCTTTTTCTCAGTGGGTTGGGGTTTTTCCTGGGGTTTTTGTTTGGTTTTGGTTTTGGGTTTTTTTTAAGAGAAGAATAATTATAACCAGCAAATGCTTTTGGAGTTAAAGGGGAAATCATCTTTGATAAGCCTGTCTGGAATGACTCAGCTCAGTGTTGGGGATATGTAGTGCAAAGCCATGGATATAGATGGGGTTTTCAGCCATTTCCCAAGGGACAACTGTTTCCCACATGGCCCTGGGGGTTCTTGCTCCCAGCTGGCATCCCTCACCCTGGACAAAGGCCATGCTCAGCCCCTGGGGATGAGTGGGAGACACTGGAGTTTGTTAATCCACGTCCACAGTCCCGTGTCAGTGCACATGGACATACCCACTTCAGCACAGCAGATCTGTGTTTCTCACAGAGGAAGGGGTGAGGGATGTGGGATCACCATCATGGGATCAGCATGATGGGCATGTTGGCTCCATGTTCATGGGGAGAACATGGCTCCCCTGCTTGGCTCCTGCACAAGGGTTGGGCATTGCTTATCAAACATTCTCACAGAATCCCAGAGTGGTCTGGGTTGGAAGGGACATTAAAGCTCATCTCTGCCATGGGCAGGGACACCTGCCCCTATCCCAGATTGCTCCAAGCCCTGTCCAGCCTGGCCTGGGACACTTCCAGGGATGGGACAGCCACAGCTTCTCTGGGCAACCTGTGCCAGGGCATCACCACCCTTAAAGGGAAGAATTTCTTCCCAATATCTGATCTACCCCTGCCCTCTGGCAGTGTGTAGCCATTCCCCCTTGCCCTGTCACTCCAGACCCTTGTAAGTTGTCTCTCTTCATGTTTCTTGTAGCTCCTTCAGGCACTGGAAGGCCACAATTAGGTCACCCCAAATCCTTCTCTTCTCCAGGGAGAACAATCCCCAATTCTCCCAGCCTTTCCTCACAGCAGAGGTGCTCCATCCCTCTGATCATCTTCGTGGTCCTCCTCTGGACTCACTCCAACATGTCCATGTCTTTCCTGTGCTGGGGACCCCAGACCTTTGCCTCATCCCCTTGGAGCTCTGTCTTTAGCAGCCCTGTGCAGCCCCTGGTCACTGCAGCCAACACATGCACAAAGCAGCTGGTCAGAATGTTTGGTCAAGGCTTTGCTTTTCTCCTCCCCCATGAAAACTGGCTTTTAAACAAACTACTTCCCATGGAGAAATTTCCTTTTGCATGGACATTCCTGGAGGAGGAGGGGATGCCCTAAAAGCTGAATTGTCTGTGGAGGATACAAACATCTGATGATGCTTAAACGGAGGGAAATGACCCCAAACACATCCATTTTCACTGGATTTGAGTGCCTGAGTGTGTTTTCTCACAGCAGCACTGTATGATTAACCTTAAGTGGTTTCCATGACTGATAAGTCCTTTCCTAGGGGCCTGCTCTGCACTGGCTGCTCGGCATGAATTCCCAGCCTTGTCATCCCTACCCCTTCCCGACCCTTAAATCCCTCTTGGAGCAGAGTCTGAGGGGTTGTCCACATCGGGCTGGACTTCTAGGAAGCAAGCAAGAAAGGAGTGGGGATATTTTCACATTCCTTTGAAACATACATTTGGAAAATTTCCCTAGGAAAGAAAAGTGCTTACGCAGCTTTAGTTACTGTACATGTGCTTTGGATTGTGTGAAACCCTATCTGCTTTTCCTCAGCAGAGTCCTGATCCCCACAGGAGAGAGGCAGATCCAGCACTGGTGACTTGCTGCAGATCTCCTTCCAGATTCCATGGGCAAGGAATGCCCCCACCAGCTGCATCTGGCAGCTCAGGTGGGTGGGAGGAAGAGGAGATGTTCCTTCTTGGGCTCAGGCCCAAAGAACTTCTGAAAGCAAAATATCTGAGATACAAAGACTTTGCCAGGAGAGATGGATGTGGATTCAAAATGCCTCAGATCATTTTATCAGGAGGTGATTCTGAAGTGTTCTTCTATTCCACATCTTGATGCTACTTGTGCAGCTGGATAATCCCTGCCTGGGGCAGAGCACGCTTGGGATGAAAACCCCAGGACAGAGCCTGCTAACAGCTCACCTAAACTGGAGGGCAGAGAAGGACTGATCAAACACTCAGAGCTTGGTGTGATTAGTCTCAAATCCTCAGTTCAGATCGCACTTCCTGTGCAGAAGTTTCTGGGGCTAAATGCTCAGGCAGCTTCCCTTGCCTTTCCTGGAAATGAGGGGATTCCCTCCTCCTCCGTGCACATGTGTGTCTCCAAAGAGGCTGGGGGAAGAAACGATTGTGGGAATGTGTGTGGGCAGCCACACTGGAGAAACCAGACAAAATGACACCTTTTTGTCACTCCTGACAGGATCCAAGGTGGGAGTCATCCGTGAGAGGACTAAAAACCCCTCGCTGCTGTAATGGAAATGTGGTGCTGGATAGAGTAGGAGGCTGCTTCCAGGAGATGACTGGGCTGACATTGGTTTCCACTGCTGCTGCCCATGGAAATGTCTGTCCCCACAAGGGCTCGGCATGTATGTGAGGAGGANCGGCTCGGGCGCAGGTGGCAGCGAAGCGGCGACAAAAGCAGCCGAGAGGAGGGCAGAGGAAGAAGCGACCGTGAGAAGCGGCGGCGGCGGCGGAGGAGGAGGAGGAGGAGGAGGAGGAGGAGAGAGCTCCCTGAGAGGGGGAAAGGCAGGGGGAGCGTTGGGAATGTGAATATCACAAAAACAAATCTGTTCATAATTACAGCCCGGCGGTGCTGCTGGCACTCACTGCTTTTGGGGCTGGACCCTCACCCTAAACAGACATCTCAGCTCCCCTAGACTCATCTTGGATGAAAACTGGGCAGGAACATCAACTTGGGGGTAGCTTCCAGTCTCCTGAATCAGCATTTTGAAAGCCAGACATGCTGAGTTACCCCCCTTTCCTCCCCCCAGGCCTGTGTGCCTATAGACAGCCATAAAACACACATATAGCTCTGTGTTAGTACACACTCCTGCCTCTGGGAAATGTCAGCCAAGATATTATTCAAAGATTGCTCAGCCTGCTTCAAATGCTGCTAGGCTTCAGAAATTACACCCCGCTCCAGGAATGGGCAAGAACTGACACAAGGCAGCAACAACCAAAAATTTCCCAGCTGTTGTGTCTGGCCTTTTGGAAACAGGAATTTCTTGGTACGGAGCCTGAAACCTTACTCCTTCCATTCTCCATTGCTGCAGGGAGGGCACCAGCACTAAAAGGATGTATGAGAAAGGATTTGTTGTCAGCAAGGTGCTTGTAACAACAACATTTATTTTTTTTAAAGACCTGAGTTTGGACAGGCATTAGGAGGATGGAAGTAACCCTGGCTTGGTTTGTTTTTCTTCCCAAGCCTGTCTGCACAGAGATCCACTTGCAGGGAACACATTATGCTCCAGAGCCCAATGGCCCCACAACACCAGGGGAGACAGCTCATAGCTCTTGGTGGGTTAGTCAAGTTGGCTGCAGTCAGGGCTAAAGAAACACGATGCAGAACAGGATGATCTGTTATCCACAGGATAACAAGGTATGATGTTCTGCTTGGCCTGCTTTACCTGAGTTTTCTCTGGGGACATCAGTTCTCAAAGGCTGGTGGAACAAACCCTGCAGAGGAATGCAAGAATAGCCTGTGATTCCCTTGGCTGCTGTCAGAGTATGTGCAAATCATTCTTAGAAATTCAGGACTGGAATGGGAAGCAGGTTCACCAAGACCTGGATCAAGAGTGGAAGGTGTCCTGTTTTAAGTTCCTGGTGCACAGGACCTGAGGCAGGTGGCATCCACATGAAAGTATCCATGGCCAGGGCCACAGGAACTGTCTGGAGCAGGGATTGGAACTAGGTGACCTTCAAGGTCTCTTCCAACACAAACCATTCTCTGATTCTACAAAGGAGCTTTAAAACACTCCACTGAGCCCCAGTCTGCCTTCCACAGGTCTTTGATACATGGCTTGAGGAACTGAAGCTTCAAGTGAAGCACTCATAAGCCCAAGATGCTCTTGCAGGGGTATCTCACCTTACCATGATGTATCTCACCTTAAGAACATAGAAGCCCACAGCTTTTAAACCACCACGTTTCCTCCAGCTTATGTCATTACTACAGCTGCTCCTAGGGTAGTCATAGTCCTTTGGCCTGGAAATTTTCCCTTTGTGGCCTGTGACGTTGTCTCTTGCTCAAAAGGTTGTTGTGTCTTCAGGGGCATGAAGGACACTGCACAGATTTATGTTAAAGCAAATCTGTGGCATCTCCAAGCTTCCCTCCTTCCCCCAGACCATCCACATCTTCCCTCCATCTGACAGCACAAACTACTTCAGTGCAGACTTCTATTGTTCTCAGAGTGCTTTGATGGTAGAAACCAAACTTTGTGCTTGCAGTGCTGCAAACTCTGATTTATAGCTGTACTCTACATTTTATTATCATGCCCCCAGAATCAGATCCATTCAGTCAGAACTCCATACATCAGGCTGGATATTGGGATCTGGGCACTGTGATGAAATTTTGAATAATCAGAATCTCAAACGTTGGCAATCACACTGCCATTTGTCCTACCAACTGGTACTTTCAAAGGTTTCCTTCAGTACATAGATGCACAAAGAAAGGTCTGCTGCAAAACACTTAGACCTGGTGAACATTTCAGTGTAAGTGTGAAAAATGGCCTAGGTGGAAGTTTGGAAAGGACAAGTCATGATGTGTCTGGGCTTTAGCAATGATCAGTTTGATTTTTTTAGTAACAAATGCTGCAAACACAAAATCCCGAAAGAGAGAGTTGAGAGGTGCCTGGTGCTTATTTTGGCCCTGAGAAATGTGAATGTTTTGAGGAGCAGAGCACCTACAGCTCCTGTTGATCCCAGAAGAAGGATGCTGCTTCCAGGATTTGGACAACGTGCGATGGAAACGGTTAAATGCAAACCATTCATCACATAAGTCAGCACCAAGTAAATGATCTCATATTTATTTATGTCCCCAGCCAAATTTGTACTCATTTCCTCTGTGAAAAGCAATAAATTGCCTCAGCTAGAGGCTTCAGCATCCAGTTTTAAGCAACATGATACCCACAATCCCCACAGCGTTGCTTGTAGTCCAGAGAGGTCATGACTTGTGCAGCAGAGGGGACGGGCAGTGCTGCCGTGGTGGCCTCTGCACCCCCCTTTCCAGCTCCACCTTTTCCCAAGGGCCACTGGAGGCTCAGGACCACCAGCCTCTGCCTCCTCACATGTCTCAGGAGCCCATGTTTGTCTGTGCCAAGTTTCTCAAGCTGTCAAACCCTGTGAGCATCTTCCTGGCCAGCCCTTCAGCTTTGCTCTCACAGAGGCCCGGGGTCATCGTTACATCAGTGAAGTTCATCTGTAAGTGAAATAGAAACATCTGATCCATAAATAGCAGTACAAATTTAATCATTTGGCCCAAGCTCTTAGGAAATCCATGGAATTAATACAGTGCCTTTAATCAAGGCTTACAATCAACTCCATGTTACCATGACTTTGTTTCTGCCCATAATGTGTACAGTGCCCAGGACTGATTTCTTGTTTAGCCATCCAAGAATTCGTCATGGAGCTGGGAAGGAAGGTGCACTAGAATATCCAATTCTAAGAGCAGTTGTTTTGTATTTTCAAGTTAATCAGTATTTCCAGTAACTGCTAGGGCTGTGTAAGAGGAGACACAGTTGGTAAAATCATAATTATATTTATATTCCATTATGTTCTATTTAAATGAACTTTTTCTTTTCCAGTCTAAGTAACTTTACTCTGTTACTTTTCTGATGTAGTCCCCTGGTTTCTAAAGTGAGGCCCACAGAACCCTGCAGGGTGACTGACCCAGAGCTGGTCCATGGGTTGCACCAGGCTACAGATTCACATTTTGTTTCACAAATTCACATCCCCATGAGCTGGTGTGTTTTCTGTCCCTCTGTCACAGGGCCTGACATGTTAGATGGGTACCCCAGCTCAGGATGGGCCCTGTTGCTGCTTAATAGTTCCACACACACCAAAATTAAAGCAGATTTGGCAACAGCTTACCCAGTGCATTCTTGTCCTCAAAGGGATACGGCTTTGTCAGTGTTTTCCAAAGAATTAACACGAAGGCATGGCCCTGGAGAAAGAAGTATTTAATTGGTTCAGAAAGAGCTAAAACCTGTTCCCACAGCAATCAAAGGAGGTTTAGCCATCGTTTTATGAAGTTGGAAGAGACTCAGAGCATCCCACGATGGCTGCTTTGGGCTGTGGAACTTATGATTATGGTTTCTCTTGCTGTTTTTGGAGCTGCAGCTTGCTCCAGGTGCATAACATTCAACATGTTGTGGCTGTGGTGTGTGAAATAGAGACAGACTGGGGAAATGGATGGGATGGGATGGGATGGGATGGGATGGGATGGGATGGGATGGGATGGCGTGGCGTGGCGTGGCGTGGCGTGGCGTGGCGTGGCGTGGCGTGGCGTGGCGTGGCGTGGCGAATCCAGGTGCAATTCTAGCCCATGAGGTGGAAGGGATGTGTCATACCTCTCATTTCCCTCAGAGCTAATCTAAAATTCTGCAAAGATCTTCTGTCTATAAAATGACTTGTACTTTCTACAGAAAGACTTTATGGTGGGACCAGCAATGGTTTTGTTGGTGCCAACCCAACCGAGAGGCCTGAGATAAATATTCTTCCCTGTAGAGCTGCAGGTGTGGCAGAAGAGCAGTTCTGTGGTAACAACAATCATTTTTTACAAGGAAGGAGTTGCCACAGAGTGCTTTCAGGAGCAGAGCCTCTCTGTGTGTGCACCCATCTGTAGAAATCTCTTTTAGACATGTGTCCATTCATGTGTTTCACTAGAAGTACTCAGGTAACACTTTCCAACAGTGTGAGAGTCCAAAGGATGTTGTAATAAACCACCCTGGCTGGAACTGGCTGGTTTGGGAAGCTGGCACTATGAAATTTGTAAGACTGTTCCCATTCCCTGTGCAAGCAGGAGTTGTCTGTATATAAAGGGAATATTTATGTGCAGAAAAAGAGAGGTTAAATTTAACGAGTCCAGGGGAGAATCGTTGTCATTAAACAATTCAAGAAACAAAGGACAGCAACTTGCCCCATCCCTGGAAGTGTTCAAGGCTAATTTGGACAGGGCTTGGAGCAACCTGGTCTAGTGGAAGGTGTCCCTGCCCATGGCAAGGCTTGGAATGAGATGAGCTTTAAGGTTCCTTCCTACACAAACCATTCTGTGATGCTATGAGGAAGGAAAACCAGGGATTCTCCCCAGGTCAGCAGCTCTATCAAAACCAGGGATTCTCCCCAGGTCAGCAGCTCTATCAAAACCTGCTTTCCCCCATGGCAGAGGAGAGGTGTGAGGTTCAGTGTGCAAACAGAAGGAGAGGTATCTTATCTCCAGATGTGTGGGGAGCTTGCTGAAAGGATTGAACTTGGGTCTCCCAAGCTCCAGGATCCGACTCAAATCACCAGACAGCTCCTGCCCTCTTCCTCTGCTGCTGCTGATCCTGAAAAAGCTGTGGCCATAATCTGGTGCTAAATCTCTTCAGATCAAATAGCTCTGCTCTTAACAAAATAATCCTATAGAATGACTTGGCTCTCAGCTGAGAGCAAGAGGAAGGTCTGGGCAGTGTACTCCGGTCAGGGCACGGCACCAGGAAATTAAGCTTTATTATGTGTGCTCTGGCAGCGGAGCGCACACGGAAGTGATGTTTATGGCACGTGCACCACCATTCCATCTCTTAATACTTATTCCTTTGCCCATCACAGGATGGCTGGGGAGTTTTACTGGGGAGAATGAGGGTCATTTCTTACTGCTGAACAAAGAAGAAGCTGGCTGCGAAGTTTTCCTCCTTTCTGTTTTTAAGCTGCCAGGAGAGCTCCCTGCTCTGCCCTGCCCATCTCCATTCATCTCTGGGGTGAGCGGGGCAGGCAGGGCAGGAGCCAGGGATATCAAGAGTAGGTTCATCACCAAAAGAGCTCCAACCCCTGGCACCCACTTCCCTCTGCTGCTGCCAGTCATGAGGCCAGGACCACCATCGTGCCTCCTGTTTGGAGCTCAGATCTGTGCACCACCACTGCTGCCCAGACCCCAGAGAATGGGACAGCAGAGCCCCTTGCAGACCAGCTTGTGTTCCACGTGTTAATAACACTATGGATTACCCATCTGGCTTCTAAAAACTACATTATTGTATTTTTTCCCCCCAGCTTTAGGAACCCGGTAGTGGTAACGTCTGAAGCCGTGTCTTCAGTTCCTTTCTAATTTAAAGATTAGATACCAGACGATAACTGAAGAGATTTGGTGTCTGGCCTTTAGCTGTACTGTAAATCTTTTTCCATTTCCCCTGGCCAAATCTGGAAAAAAAAGCTGGAGTCATGACCCAAAGCAAAATCCCTCACTGCTGTCAAGTTGCTGGAATATTTCTTTACCTCAGGGAAACTCTGTTGTGTTGGTGAGTTCCCAGGTTTTATTTCATGGTTTCCTAATACTGGTAGTCAGAAGACCTGTCTCTAAGGATATGTTCCCCAAAAATATTTCTGATTTTCAGCTGTTAACAGTAGTGCTTAGGGAACCCTCAGTTACATTGCATTGGTATTTGTGAAGTATTTTGCTGAGCATGGCCGAAAGAAGGTGCAGAAAGGTCAGACTGGTATTTAACAGGAAAAAATTATTCCTGAGAGGCTTTTCAGGATAAAATGAGGAGATGCTTTGAATATGTGAAGGCCCCATCTAGAGAGATCCATATTTCAGACATAGTGTGGGTATCCAATAAAGCAAAATACACCTCTCCTTAACTCTAAAGCTGTAAATGACACATTTTTAATTGGAGCCCCAGGAACAAGGAGGTTCAGTCCCACTCATTTAACACTTCTCAGGCTCTGTGTGAGCTTGAAGTTCATTCAACATATTAATGTTAAGCATTGTTGAAGCCACCAGGTTTCACTCCAATGGATTTCCTATCAAAAGTATTTATTTTAAAGGATCTCTGTTCCCCAATGCACAGTTGTTTAAAATTTCCAGAAAAGGTTTGTCTAGGCTTGTTCAGAACTGGACCTTTGCTCACTCACAAGGTTCATGAACCTTCACAACTCTCTAGGTGAACTTCGCCTGGCTTTCCCATGTAAAACCAAATCCCAGTCTGGGTCAGTCTCATTTGGTTTCATGTTTCACTACAGACATTTTTGTACAGCTCAAGTTTTAAAGACCCGAGCGTGGGATAGATGCAGAGCTCCCATAAACACAGGCAACAGGCATGACTGTGCTTGTGCCTCCCATTTGTTGTGT
Organism: Promerops cafer; assembly: GCA_013398275.1. Classification (NCBI taxonomy): domain Eukaryota; kingdom Metazoa; phylum Chordata; class Aves; order Passeriformes; family Nectariniidae; genus Promerops; species Promerops cafer. The sequence goes on along the minus strand of VZSE01005709.1, from coordinate 433,119 downwards.
CTGATGCTGAAATGTGTTTTCCTGTAGCAAAATCCTGGAGTAGCTGTGATGTGAGTTAGTAGCAAAGCAGAAAGGGAAGGGGAGTGTTTATTGCTCATATGTTAAAATAATTCCACCAAAGTTTGATTCACTCCAAACCTCTGTTTGGTCTAAGGCAAGTTTGCAGAGGTACCAAAATGCTGAAGGAGGCAGCTCAGTTTGTTCTGAAATGACCACAAAAGGGCAAAGACATTGTCTAGAAATATACACTATAATGCAGAGTATAGAAAGCCTGCCAAAAAGTCAGAACTAGATAATTCTCTCATGCTTTTTCCTTGTGAGAGCCCAAAGAGGCGGTGCCCTCTGTCCGGGAGCAGGAGCCAGCCCTCAGAGGAGGATGCTCAAATGGGAACAGATGGGAGCAGGGGTCTGCAGGCTGTGCTGCTGCAGGTCCTGTGCTGCTGCAGGTCCTGCTGCTGTGCTGCTGTGCTGTGCTGCTGCAGGTCCTGTCCCTTGAAGTGACAAGCAGAGGAAGGGAGGACAAATGGGGTCGGTAACAAGTGATGTGATGGCAGTGTCAGCCATGGTGGAATGTCAGCTTTGCCCCGTGCTACAGCAGGGCTGGGTGTGCTGCTCCAGCAAAGGCTGTGCCAGCACTTGGTTTAGCTTATACACCAATTTATGTTCAGCCCTTTGAACTGAGGCTGATTTTCTAGGAGTTAACCTGGCAGCAGTTCTTTCAGCTTGTGTCTAGTTCAAGAGTCTTTTAACCTCTCACCCCTGCAGCCTCAGTCCCAGCTTATCCTACCACAGCACGATTTTCTCTGAGTGACTGAGGTTGTGAGTATGAAATCCAGGCCCTACATCAAAGACAAGGATTTGTGCACAGCTCCCCCATCCTTGGAAAACACCTTTACCCTCTGCCCATCCTGTCCTGTCCTTGAGCTGAAAGTTCTTTGGTGGCTGGAGAGCTGGGGGTGTTCATCTGGAGAAGGCTCTGGGGACACCTTAGAGCCCTTCCAGTACCTAAAGGAGCTTTAGAGGGATTTTTGACAAGTGGCTGGAGTGACAGGACAAGGTGGAAGATCATCTCACTGCCAGAGGGCAGGGTTAGGTGGGATATTGGGAAAGCATTGTTCCCTGGGAGGGTGGCAAGGCCCTGGCACAGGGTGCCCAGAGCAGCTGTGGCTGCCCCTGGATCCCTGGAAGTGTCCCAGGCCAGGCTGGATGGAGCCTGGAGCACCCTGGGATAGTGGAAGGTGTCCCTGCCCATGGCAGGGGGTGGAACAAGATGGGCTTTAAGGTTCCTTGCAACCCAAAGCATTCTGTGATTCTATGATATTTTGGGGCAATTTCCAGCTACTTTGAATATGAACACCACGTGAGCCAAGGGCAGTGATTTACAACTGAAGCAACAGAATTGTGCTACCAAATCGTTTATTGCCTGTCAGAATGCTGGAATAAATGTGTCTTCTTCATCCAGTTCTGTTGTGGAGTAAAATTCAATAGCTTAAACCCCAACATTTGGGATGTGACTGCAGCCACCTTGCCTGATGGCTGATGGCTCATTAACCCATGAAACCTTGATCAGACCAGCAGCAGTAACTTGCTAAAAGAATTGCTGCTCTCCCAGAAGCTCTGCTGTTGTTATGTAGGAAACTCCTGGTCCACTTCTGTGGTGTGAAGCCTCTTGCTTAAACCAGTCTCTGTGCTGGAAGTTTGGAGTGTGGTAAATATCCTAAAACACCTCCCAGGACCCTCAGACCAGGAATCCTGATTTGTCTGTCAGACAGGCTGGCAGAAATGTTAGAATTAGTAGGCATTTGGTTGAAATTGATAGACTGGGGAGGAGCTAGTCTGGCATTTGGAGGGAGAAATCACACTTCACAAATCTGTAACAACTATTGGAAGTGTCAAACAACCCTTAGCTAAGGCTGACAGAGCCAGTAGGCTTTTAACAAGCCCCGTCCCCAGGAGGAAAAGATTTTTTTGTCAATTACAAACATATAATAATAAGCAAACAAAGGACAGGAGGAAACACTTGGATTTTACAGAGAAGTGTTTTCCAAACACTCAGGAGGATTATTTAGAGCTAAAGCTGACTGCAAAGAAATGTAGAAGGATGTCCTGGTACTGAGGGGTATTTGGGAGAATGGCAGGTGAGATTGGATTTTGTCAAATGCAAGGTAAGCACATGAGAGAAAGGGAGCCCAGCCACAAGCACACCCAGCTATCAGTGCTCCAGGGAGTTTACTGTGGATCAGCCTGTACAAATATCAGCTTAACACTCACCAGAGACCAAAAGGCAGGACTTAGCACAGACAAATAGTGAGCAGCACAGAAAACACTCTGTGTGATTGTATAAATCCCTGGGGTTGGGATTCTGTGGCAGTCCTATTCATCTTCCTCAAGAAGCTATAGAAAGCTATGGAAGAGGAAAACAAGTGAAGGAATGACTGCCCTGAAGGGATATGAGAGGGCTTTCAGTCACACACAGCATGGAGGACATAACACCAAAACTCCTTGTCAGAGACTGAAAATGGAAGAGGATCCAGGTTTGGGAAGAGTCATTAATCCATGCTGCTGGCAGTCCCTGACCTGCTGCAAGGTGGCTGCAAGGGGTAGGACAGGGAGGGAGGGATCCCTGCAGGCTCTCCTCTTCCTACCTGTGGTCACTGGCCTTGGTGGACCTTCAATGTGGCCTCCAAAGGACCTGCTCCTATGGCAGATAGGAACAGGTATTATCCTCTGCCATCTTTGGCTGCCATCGGTGTCCATTCAAATCTCTTTTCCAGCTGAAGACCTGACTGGCCTGGCCTGCTACAGCAGCACCTCCTAAAGATGATCCTCCCTTTTTCCAGCACAAATTGCCCTTGGTCCTTCTTAGTCAAAGCTGTTTGTGTGTTAGTGAAGTCACTTGAAGCCAAAGGGGCATTTTGCATGGAAATGCCTTTGGGAATCAGCAAGCAATGTGCTAAAAGGCAGGTGGTGAGAAGCTAAGCTAAACTTCCATAACTCACAACTGCTGCCTTTTTGTGCACAGCTACAGGATGAAAGAGACTCCCCCAGAGCACGTGTAGAACCTGGACTGGTTTATAAATCAATCCACATCTTAGCTGGAATCACCTTTTCTGGTAAATGAGGTTTGGGTTTATTTAAATTTATTTAAATCAGTACTTTTGATTTATGAAACAAAAGCTGGGTAAGGTTATCTACTCTTGCTCTCAAGCCAAGAGTTTAAACTCCTGTCAGAGATCCTAGTGGGGAACTCTTCCTGAGGGATCCTGAAATCTGGTGATGGGTGAACATATGCCATGAGCTGAGGATGGTTGTTCCTAGAGCAATGAGTGAAGTGTCTTTTGTGACCAATCTCACTGAAAGTCCAACAAGGCAAGCAGTAGATCTTGAAAGAAGATCTGGCCACATCGAAGAGTATTTGACGATGAGGGAGAGGTTTGGGGCTGCAATGGGGTAGGAATAATAATGAAACACAGTACCAGAGGAGAGAACTGTCTTTCTGCAAGGATTCCAGCTATTTTTGTAGTGTGTCACCCACATCAGTGTTCACAGCAGCTCAGCAGTATCCTTACATAACCTCCAAAATCTGCCACATGAACCCTGTTTTACAGAAATTTTCCTAGTCCTTTTAAAAGACCTGTTTGCCTTTTCCAAAGAAAAATCCATACAAAATTTCACCACGAATATCCAAAACCCTGAAATCCAAGAAGGAAGCCTCGTTTGCAGCGAGCAGGTGCTTCAAGGCAGCAGAGGAAAGTCTCCCAAACGATGAGCTAAGCTGGAGCACCGAGGCTAAAAGGAGGAAGGTATCCAGTGATTGCTGGAGAACATCTTGTCTTGGTCACTGCCCAGGATGATTGCATGTTAAAGTTATTGCTCTTCCCAGATATGCAGCACACACGGCGAGTCCGCGGCCAAAATCAATTAGGGGTGGTCACATCACACCACAGAAGGCACACACACTGTCAGCCTCCACTAAGGAGCAGAACTGCTGATTGGCTCAGGGAGGGTTTCACAGGGAGAGCAGCGGGTGAAGAGTTCATGACAGATTATTTATGCGTCGGATTTCCGCCCGTTCGCTCCGTTTGCAAGTTGACCCTGACTTTCCCCAACACTTTCATAACTCACAGCTACTTGGTGACTGATTTGGGTGGCACAGCTCATTTGAGAAGGCTCCATTTCTGAGCTGGTTTTTTAATGACTCTTAACTCCCTCCTCCCAAAGGTTTCAAAGGGTTCTGTACCATGATGGAGGTGTTTAAGGAATCAGAATGGTGAAATACAGAAGGACCCTGCAGCCAAATGGCAAGAGCAGAACCACTCTACTGCTTTCTTTTGAGCCCAGTGCTTTCACCCCTGAACTGGGCACCCACAGCCCAATAACATCCCCCAGGTGCCTTCCCACTGACCCCTACAGGTTTTGGGTCAAGGCTAGACCTCCTCACTCCTCACTGTGATACCACAACCTGTTTTCATACAAATGGGTGCTGAAGTCACACGTTCAGGCCCTCAGGTCTGAAAGCACTGGGGTCAAAACCCATTTCAGTCAGGAGAAATAGAGCAGAAAATTCTTTGGCCCTAGTCAGAGATGAGGGAGAAGAGAGGATGAGCTGGGCAGGAGCCCACATGTGCTTGAACAGAAAGCTCTGATGTTTCACAGACGTGGGGAGGAATCCTCCGAGAGATGCAAGGGCTCGGTGAACTGCTCCAGCTCCTGCTTCAGAATAAAAGCTTACCTGAGAAATCTGTGTGTTCATGCAGAAGGGACAGGAAAACAAGCCCTTTATCCTGGGTTATCACTCACCATAATGTCACCAAACCCTCTGAAATCAGGATAAATAAAACCTTCTAACTGAGTTTCTGGTACTAGTAAGTCAGGCATTACTTTATTCTTGGCCAAGGTTTGTGTGTGCGGCCAACAAAATTCTGGCCTCCACACAAACCCTGATACAAGAGTTTTCCACTTATTTATACATTTTTGGCAAACAAAGAAATTAATGATCATTGGTTCAAAATGACATCATTCCTTAATTAGTATTCTGTCCTCTATTGGTTATTGATTTTTCACTGTTCATGCTAATTACTCCATATTTTTTGTATGTTTTTCCTCCAGCAGGGACTTGCCAGCACACGTATAGCGAGTCTTTATTAATATTTTCTTTATCTTCTGGTTTCTGCAAAAGATCCTTGTGGTCCATAATTCTGGGCTCCTTGTATCCAATTTCAACAATACACCTCTCTTCTCCCAGGCTTTGTTCATTGAAGGATATCAGAGTCGGTTTATCAAAACTCAAAGTTTCTGTAGTTTTCCCCAATCTCCAAAAGTAGCTTATGACAACTTTGCTAAATGCTGGCTAAAAGTAATTTAAGACTAACACGCTCTTTTTAATTAATATAGAATGGTTATTATTAATTAAAACAATTAATTTAAAAGTTCATTAAAGCCATTAACTAAAATTATATAGAAGTTCTATTGTTTCTAACAATAACCCTCTTCTTGGCACTACTGAGAACTGACACCTGGGACAAAGCAGCTCCAAGGCTCCTGGCAGGGGTAGAGTGGCAGCTTCTCTTGGTGTTCCAGGGAAATTAGGGACTAGACACAGCCACCTTTGTAGGGTGTCACAGTTGGGGGTCATTTTGAGGGAAGTCTGGCTGCATCTGAAGAGCTCTAATGATTCCTGTGAAGGAGCAGCAGACCATCTGCAGCATGAAGAGAGTTCAGGCCACCCTGACCCCAGCCCCGACTGCCCAAAAAGTGTCCATCTCCATGGCCAATGTGTCTGTGATTGCCCTGGCCCAGCCCTGAAGGCAAGGAGGGGCTGGAGACAGTCCTGGGGAGGCAATGGCCAAACACAACCCACCTGAGATGCTTTCTGAGGTGGTCTGGAGGAGCAGGAGTGTGTTTGAGGACACCTGCCCTGGCCGTTAGCTGGGAGTTGATTCAGCTGTGATAGGACCATCATTCCCCAGCACCTCTGCTCCACCACACACTTAGGCAGCTCTTCAGAGGGTGAGAGCCCTCTAATCCTTGGATCCTGCCTGTCCCCAGTGGCACAGGGATTACTGAGATGTTCTAGGAGCTGCAATTTATAACAGGTATTCATCATTTTACAGTGTTGGTTTTCCTTCTGTTGATATGCAGGGGTTTTGCTTTTCCTGCCACCCTTCTTGCAGAGGTCTGCCAGTCTTTAATCTGACACTGAACTGTTGATAACCAAGTGGCCAATGTCCTACTTGCACATGTGGGTGGTACAATGAGGCTGCTAAGGATGAAGGACTGGAAATGATAATTTTACTGTAAGAAGGAGAAAAAAAAAAAAGCCTTTTTGGTAGGTTGTGTGAGATCTCAGAGGCGTTTGCTGGGCTAAGGGGTCTTGAAGCACCTGGACCTGACCCCCCAGAGGGTTTGAGTGATGAGAGTGAGGTGTGCCCAGCACTTTTGGGGCTCTGAGTGCCTCCTTCAGCCTCGCAGGGAGGCAGAGCTGCTGTGTGGCTGGGGATGGTGCAGCTCTGCCGGCTGTTCCGTAGGCACGGAGTGATTTGAGTGCCAAGGGCGGAGTAAACACCGGTAAAAGGGGCTGGCTGCTGTGGGAGGTGGGAATGATAGCCAGCCACCGGGAGACGGGAATGTTTTCCAAAAGGGAAGGTTTTCAGCAGGATTTAAGAGCAAATAAAAGAAGCCCTTGAGGACTCACGAATCTTACAGAGCTGCAAGGTCAGGGAGAGAGAAAAGCAAGTTTTTGTATATTGTGGGGATAAATCAGATATAGGGAGGTGGAAGAAGTTGCTCATACTGGCAAGCCCTTCAAGGGCAAAGATTGCCCAAGCTCTCCTTAAAAAATAAGTAAGTTGTGGGGGTTTTTTGTGGATTTTTTTTTAAAGCATCCCAGCTGTTTTTGCAGGGAGTTCCTCTGTCAGGAAGTAATGAGATCTTGCTGCCTGATTGATAAAACACACACAGTAAAGAGGTTTCATCTGTTGTGGTCTTCAGGGCATCACTGTGCTCTGCAATATATACATTTAAAAAAACATTACTCTGCTGACTCATGCTCTGCTCTCTGGCAACTGCAGCCCTCTTGGCAATCCCCTTCTTCTCCACCCTCCACCCCTGGCATTATTTCCCTTGACAGCCATTTCCCAGTTTTTAATTTTTTTTATTTTTTTAAAATCAAACTACATCCAAAAGAGTATAGCTTGTGGAAGGCAGTGTTTTTTCCCCTCTAATCCTATTGGGAACAGATGGAAGACTACAGAAAATCATGCCTGGAAAAAACCCTCCAATATCTCTAGCTGCCCATGTTCTGTTGTATTGCACACACATCTAACCATGTGCAAGGCAGACCTGAATGTTATTTTCCCTAATTACTCTTGTAAAGGGACTTGAAAAGAGTTCGGGTGAGAATTGTGAACGTTTCAAAGCTACTTCTGTTTCAAAGCTTTCTGGAAAACAATACAACTTGAAACATTCAGTTGCTGTTTTTCCTAAACAATTCCATTTTGGAGTGGGGTTTTTTCCTATTGAACTGATGTTTTTACTTGGGATTTGTTTGCACGATGAAGGCTAATCTGTTCTAAGAGTTGCCAAATCAAGGCCTATGATATTTTTTCCCTTTGGAAGATTCTTTTTTCCCCTTTTTTCTGTGTTCTCAGTGCGAGCTAATGTGGAAAGTGCTCTGAGCATCTTTGGAACGTGGTTTGCTCAGAGGAGAAAAAACTTTCAGAACCAAGTTGTGTTTCCAGTGTCTTCACATCTATCATCTCTTTTCAGCCTGGTCTTCCATGTCTGTTCTAGTCACTGACTGCTGTTTCCAAAACAACAAACCCCTTGGTGGTCAGGAATTCCTGGTCTGACTTGGTGGCCTCAGGCATCTCTGCTGAGAAGAAGCAGGGTGGATAAGTGGTGAGAGGGGACAGAGGACTCTTAATCCCCCCAAACATTAATAATGCTAGAGGGTTTTTTTGGAAAACATCTAGAAAACATGAGAAAAAACCACAATAATACTTAACTTACCATTTTAAGAAGTGTGGGCAGCAGGATAAGGGAAGGGATTCTGCCCCTCCATCCTGCTCAGGTGAGACCCCACCTGCAGAGCTGCCTCCAGCCCTGGGGTCCAGCATCAGAAGAACATGGAGCTGATGGAGAGAGTCCAGAGGAGGCCACAAAGATGCTCCAAGGGCTGGAGGCCCTCTGCTCTGGAGCCAGGCAGAGAAAGCTGGGGTTGTTCACCTGGAGAAAGCTCCAGGGAGACCTTAGAGCTCCTTCCAGTGCCTAAAGGGGTTCCAGGAGAGCTGGAGAAGGGCTGTGAACAAGGGCCTGGGATGACAGGACAAGGGAATGGGTTAGAGGGCAGGGTTAGGTGGGATGTTGGGAAGGAATTCTTCCGTGTGAGGGTGCTGAGGCCCTGGCACAGGGTGCCCAGAGAGGCTGTGGGTGCCCCTGGATCCCTGGAAGTGTCCAAGGCCAGGCTGGATGGAGCTTGGAGCCACCTGGGATAGTGGAAGGTGTCCCTGCCCATGGCAGGGGCTGGAGCTGGAGCTGGATGGGCTTTAAAGTCTCTTCCAACCCAAACCATTCTGTGACTCTGTGATTTTACTGTGATCACTTTGCCCTGTTTGAGATTTTCCTAACACATCACCTTGGGAACTGGAGGAGGAGGATGATACAATCCTCTGCTTTTCCCAGGAGTAGCAGGTCAAATGTGAATCAGTGTTGGCTTCCTTCCTGCTGTTACTAAGGTTTTCCTGTATCTGTTGTGTACCTGGCTATACTTTTAAGTTTCTTCTTCTTTTTGCTAGCTCAGAGTCATGGAAATACTTGAGATGCTGAGGGGATTTTCTCTTCTTGTAACAGAAAAGCTCTGTCCTCAGTGATGTACAGGAAGGCATGAAAAATACAAATGCAAATTAGTCATACTCAGTTGTGTGATAAGGCTGAATAATCCTTAAAGATTGGTGTTGCCAATAAAAATCCCTCGTGTATTTTCTTCTGAAAATGGCTGGAGACTGCTAATTCTGTTGCTTGCCCACTTGGCTGTTGTGGCTTTGTTCTCTTAGAATTGTGATAAATCCATGAATTCAGCTGGAAAGAGGAAAAGTGATGCTCTCCACAGCATTTTGGGGAGTCAAGTACTAGCATATCTACTGACAACCCTGTTGCAAGTGTTCACACGTGCTCTTTGGGGCTATAATTCCATTTCCTGGAATTGTCCCTTAATTAGGACCTGGAAATCACAGGATATCGAGGTATTTCTTGTAGGATGCTCAGTATAGACCAATTTGTCTCTTAGTGCAAATGAAGTAATGAGGGTGAGTTTAGAGGGGTTTGGGGAAGGTTTGTCAGGAGTTTTTTGTATTTCTTTTCTTTTCTGTGACAGTTGAGATTTGTGATGTTATGTAGACCTATTTGGCTGCTGTCCCCATCTGGTTGTGCTTAGCTTGGTGACAAAATTCCCATCCTGACAGAAAGAAGGAGAATTAGCAACAAGATTGACTGAAGCTGCATCTCCTGCCTTGTCTCAGAAAGGCTTCTTGTGAGAAATTGGGAAGAAAAACAAAGTGGGCTAGAACTGCTGTTTACAGCCTGAGCACCCATAAACTAATCAGCAGAGTTCTCCCAGCTCATACAGGTTTGGATAGCTGGGAATTCTGGCCCCACACCTCCCTTCTGGAGCAGCAACAAGCAGCCCCCTCCAGCATCCCCTTGCCTGGGAAAGGACACACTCATTTAGTTTGAGGAGTTGCTTCTCCAGCCAAGGAGCAGCCGTGACCTTGGGCTCCCTCTGCACCCAAACACGTGGCTCCCTACAACCATTTCAGGGGAAGGCAATTTATGAGACACTGAGAGACAACTGAAGCACTTCTAAAACTTTTTAGGTCTTTTCTGGAGACAGAAGTGCAACAGGTCTGAAAGATCTTCCTCCATTTCTCCAAAACTTGGGTGCACCAAGCCCACGTGTGGGACTGTGTGAAGCTATGGCAGCCTCCTGGGAAAGTCAGTATTTTTCCACGACCTGGAGCACTTTTCATCTCTCTGCTTGCTGGGCTGAGAGTGTTCTAGGGCAGGCACCATATTGTTTTGTTCTGTTTCTTACAATACTTGGCAAAGAGCAAAGAGAAGGCCGTCTTGGCTCTTTACCAGGTCTCCAAAGTGCTAAAATATTACTAACCTTGTAATAAATCTCAAATTTTTATTATTGCCTCACACTCCGCAGCTTATTTTGGCTCTGGGAATCTGCAAATTTGGACCAAAAAAATGTAAAAACTTGTCAAAGTGGAGCAAATGAGAGCACCCAGCTTCAGTTTCTCTAGCAAGACACAACTGTGAATCACTGCTCCTTGGGGAGAAGAACACAGGATTTCCCGGAACCAAATTCAGGACTTGACAGAGCTGTTTGATCTTCAACTGATGTTTTGTTTTTGTTTTCTAAGCAGCAATAACATCATTTTAAGCTATAAACAGACCATTTTCCCTTGTCCTTGAAGCGAGTCATTAATTAGTTAATAACATGAATTAATTACTGCCTATGCATAATTAAAGGGGCCATATTTGTTTTATCTACGATGTTCTTTCTAGTGGTGCATTTTTATTAACAGTCTCTCAATATCCAGTTTTCCTTGTCCCCCTCAGGATCAAAAATTCTCCTTACAGTCTGGTATAACACCTGTGCCTGGGATGTAATGAAATGCAACCCTCAGGATGAGATATGCAAAATAATTACTCTTGGATGACAAAGAGAAGCCCTGAGGGCTGCGTTCACAAAAGGATGCCTTGTTTCTCTGGAAGGTTGGATCCCTGCCTGCCCTGCTCACCAGGAGCCACGCTGTTATCCTGGGCTGGGAATTGCAGTGCCCAGTGCATGGCCTGAAACTTTTGACAACTGCTTGGTCAGATTTGGTGGCTAAATAAACCCTTTGTCTAATTAATTACTGGGATCTCGCTGATGGGGCCGTGCACGGTTCACGGTGAAAAGTTTATGTGCGTGTTTCAAACTGCTACAAGAGGACACTTCAGATGTCCTCAGATAAAAAAGAACTTCTCCTTTGATGGAGATTGTCCTGATAGACAAGCAGGGAAGAAACAAAAGGCAAGCCTGCCTGGAAGTGCCTCTCGTCCTTCTGGGAAGACAATTTAATGCTTGGCTTGGGATGCTTGGCTCTTGCCTCTTCCCTCAGTGGCCTCTGTCCTCTCTGCATATGGCCCCAGTCATGGTTTGTCCTTGGAATGAAACTTCTGTTACCTGGGAGTAGCAGGGAGTGAGATGTGCTGCACAGACAAGCAAACTTGCAGGAATCTCTGCCACATCCCTTCACCAAACTCGGGACAGAGAAGATCAGTGCTGAATGAATATAAAAGCTATTCCACGTGTCACAGCACCTCTTAGTACCTCATCATTATTCCTTTATCACAGCACATTAAAAATGCTTTCCCCCACCTGAACTGAATAGAAACCTGACAAATCCAAATGGGAAAATTAGTCTGTTGGTTTCCTTTACTGGAGAGGTAAAACTGCCTCGGTGATTCCAGATTGCTCTGGGTATTTTAGGGACTGATCCTTGGCCAGTCTGGGCTATTCTTGGGCATTTGTCCTGTGTGCAGTCTGACCAGGTAGCTGGGCAGCCTAGGAATGTCCAGACGTTTATTTTTAAAAATACAACTTCATCAGGTCTTTCACCATGTCCTTGCCCCCTCTGTGTGCAGCTGGGATCTCAGGAGTGCCTGACTGCAGCTCATGTTCTGCAGCACAAGGATTTCTGGTATTCAAGGGTGATGCCTTGGGGTTTGTGGTTTTGTTTGTTTCAGCCTTTGTCAGCTTGTTCATATAACACAAGGAGAACTATTTACCTCAAGTCCAGGCTGAAAAATAGATATTAAAATTTCTCTTTCCATTCTCTGGGTTAATCTCTCCTCTTTCTTTCTTCTGCTGTCTCTGAAGTGCAACTATTTGGAGTTCTTTCCTGGCCTTAGCTTCTATTTTTACAAGATGACAAAATGTTTAGTTTTGTGATTTATGTTTGGGAGGTGTGTTTTATTTTGGTTTTTTCCCTTTCTCTGCGACCAAGTGTGATCTGATTGTATTGCTGTGAGTGATGGGCTAAACCAGAGCTCCCTTCTCCCTTGCTGCCAGTCTCTGAAGGATTTGTTATGCCCAAGTGTCAGACAAATCCATCCACTGCAAACAGGAAAAACTCCTTCCTTCCCATTTCTAGTGTGTCTCCCCTGGCCCTTTGTAATCACATCTCTTTGGATGTTTTGTTAAATGTAAATGTCAAATACACCCCACCCCAGCAGCCAGCCGAGACAAACATCTGGACAGAGCTTGCACAGAGGTGTCCACTGGGCCTTTTTTGCTGAAGGTTTTTTTTTGGAGTAGTTTTTTTTCTCATATACACTCTAAGAATGGTCAGGCTGGAAGAAGTGAAACGTGGCTGCCTGTCACCGTGTGTGATTTGTGTGGGCCTCGGTGGGACCGCAGGGAGCTCAGGGAGCGAGGTCCTCCCTGCCACTGACAGATCCAGCCCTTGCTCCAGGGTGTGCAGCCCTCCGGAGGGGTTTGGGTGGGACTAGGGAGGGGGCTGCTCCCCCTGGGAGAGCACCATGGGACTGGGGAGGGGGCTGCCCCCCCTGGGAGAATGCCATGGGACTGGGGAGGGGGCTGCACCCCCTGAGAGAGCGCCATGGGACTGGGGAGGGGGCTGCCCCCCCTGGGAAAGTGCCATGGGACCGGGGAGGGGGCTGCCCCCCTGGGAGAGCGCCATGGGACTGGGGAGGGGGCTGCCCCTGCGGGAGTGCCATGGGACTGGGGAGGGGGCTGCACCGCCTGGGAGAGCGCCATGGGACTGGGGAGGGGGCTGCCCCCCCTGGGAGAGCGCCATGGGACTGGGGAGGGGGCTGCCCCCCTGGGAGAGTGCCATGGGACTGGGGAGGGGGCTGCCCCCCTGGGAGAGTGCCATGGGACTGGGGAGGGGGCTGCCCCCCCTGGGAGAGTGCCTGACAGAGCAGGGCTGAGAGGTTGCTCCAGAGGCAGTCTGGGCTAGTGAGGAGGCAGTGGAGCGGCAATCCAAGCACATTTGAGACTCTGCCAGCTGCTAGCAATGGAAGTCTTGCTGATAGGTGGCTATCAGCCCATCCTGCCCGCGTCAGCTTCCCGCAGGAGTGAGTCCTCCTTCCTGCTCCTGGCCCCAAGCACGCTCTGCTCCCGAGAGAGCTGAGTGTAGCTTGGCCCTTGAGGTGAGGAGATTACTCCAGCATCAGCTGGTGTCATGAGCTCATTCCCTAATACTTTTCCACAAGCTTGAGATGCGTTTAGCAGGTAAGGGAGAGCTGGAAATTGTCATGATTTGCAAAACAAAAAGACTCCTCTGCTCTGTTTAGTTCCTTCCAGTTTGTTTGACTTGGAGCTCAAGCCATATCAGCATCTCTTCATCTTCACCGTGGCTTTAAACCCACCCTATGAGATGCTAATGCCAGCTTTGCTCTCTGAGTTTGGGATCAGGGAAGCCAGAAGGGTCAAGGCAATTGAAAGCGTTCTGGAGAGCTTCCACAGCCCCAGAGGTCCAAAGGCCACTGACTCACCTCTGAGTGTGGGATGGAAGAGCTGTCTGTTTGGGCTGGTTTTTCTGCTGCTGTCTCACTGGTCTCTTGGATAATGTACCGAGCCACTGAAGCAGAGCTTGTGACCTGTGGCCTCTCTCAGAGGTCACTGTCCTGCCACGAGTCAATGTGGACTTGACCCCTGACTGAGAGCCTTGAATGCACAAGTGCTGGGAGCTGCACAGCAGACACCAATACCTGTTCTCAGCCACAGCTTCTTCCTCCTCCCCATCACACCCTCTTGGCTCTGGAGAAATCACCTGAGGCCGTGATCCAGCAGCGAATATTAACACCACCAGCCCAGCAGCAGCTGTGTGTCCCCTGCTGTGCCCCAGGCCCTGGTGACAGTCCTCTGGTCCCTGCAGTGCTTTGGATCAGGGGAAACACTGCTCATGGCTGCATTTGCTGCTGTGTGGCTCGGTCTGGTGAGAGCAGATCCTTACTCCCCAGCCGGGAGGGTGTGAAAATCACACCCTCCCCATCCCCTTGTGTCTAATGAAAGCTTCCCAGTAGCTCGTGTGGGATGTGAGGAGTTTTACAGGGAGTCCCAGGTGATGGTCAGTGCCTGACCCTGCCCCAGTCCCGCCGTCCCAGGCGGCCGTGACGCCCTCCAGCTGTGTGTGTGTGCTGGGGGATTGTTCAGCCTCTGCCTGGGAAGAACCTCTCCCCTTTATCACCGTGGAAAATGTGGGCTTTTCTTCCTGAAAGCAACACTTTGCTGCTCTCTGGGGAAAGCTGAGCGTGAAGGGCTGCTGACAAGTGCAAGCAGTGTTATTACTGCCTTCCTCCTCCTGTGGAGGGACGTGCCTGTGGGCAGGGCTGAGTCTGGACACAAGAAATGAGGATGGGCCTTCTCCTCGTGCTCTCTATCTGGCCCACTGAGTGGCTGGGGAGGAGACGTGGCTGCACTCCCTTTGTCCAACCCGGTTGTCAAACATCATTACCTCAGCCCAGCTTCCAGAGAAATGCATCCTTCCCGTGGGGCTCCACGGAGCACCTTGGCCTGAGCACAGCTGGAAGCACGTGAGCATCTGCTGGCCTGAGGGTGCATCTGCTCCAATGATGTTGTCTTAGAGCCCCCTTCCAAGAGACTCTTGGACCTTGTGTTTCCTTATGTGCTGCTGCAAGCACAAAAGAAGATGTAACTTATGAAATCCTTCTTAAAATCTCTTTTTAATGTGGTGTTTGTAGGCCTTACCCAGGGCTTAGAAATAGCAGAAACTGGGGGTGTTGCCCTAAGTTTTTCTTCTTTATCACAGATTTCTTGGGTAAACCTGCTCAATTTTGCTTCCCCTATAAAATATGAGGAAGGATAAATGCTTTCTATTCCTACAGAGGCTGTAAGGGCCCACACCAGCAGATGCTACTGGCAGTGGGAGGCTGTGACAACCAGCTGTGTGTGCTGACAGGTCCCTAAACACAGCAGCTTGTCCCACCCTGGACCAAGTGGAAGCAAAAGTGACACTGGCCTGGGAAGCAGGACATGACTGGCTGCCATGTGTGTGGGGCCTCTGGACTTTGTGCAAGTGCAGCTGACAAAATTCATGCAAGGACTGGGCTTGACAGCTCCTGCAAAGTGCTTCAAATGAGGAGGTGAAATGGAAAATCTGGGTGAGGGAGGCTAGAGTGAAAACCAGCACTTATTTCTGTCACTGGTTCAATGTGGATCTGACACAGGGTGGTTCTTACATCCTCTAAAGCCAAGGTGCTTCCAGTTCCCCACCTTTGATGCATAGTTCTGATAAGGAATCACCAAGAACTTCAGTGGGAATCAATAAGCTGTGAGTGTCCATTTGATCATGACTTGTTGGGCTTCAGTGGGGTTGGACATGCAAATAGAAGTTCCCTGAGAATCACAAGACCTGAGGCTGAAAGTGCTCTATCACAGAACAGTGTTTCTATTGTGAGTGCAACCACAAAACAACAAGAAACTCATCTCTTGATGAGCTGTGTGGGTGTTCTTGTTTTTAAACACAGATTTCCATATGCAAGAGGTGTGGGCAGTTCCCACTTCATTTATCTTTGCTATTGAGCTCACATGCAAACAACCCAGATTCCAGATATGTTATTTCATGGTGATAACATGAATGGGATCCCAAAGTACAGAGCTCCTTAAAGCAGGGTTAAGTGACCCTAAAACTTTGAGGGGCACATTCTGAACTGATGCAAACTGAAATTAATGGGATTTTTTCCTGACTCTGGCTATATGTTGATTTTAGCAAGCAACTACAGGCAGAATTTTCAGTGCCCTTTGCAAAACTAAAGGATTTTTTGGGAGGGAAACAATGAAAGGTCTCCTTTTCCACCATGTTTTTCAAACAATTGAGTAAGACATCTGAAAAGTGAAGAGTTTTATCATAAACTATTGTTCTTGGCTGATTCTCATATTCTCCTTCCAGCACGTAGCTCTTGCTTGGTGTTTTCTCCTGTATCTGTGCCGTGCAGATGATGTTATTGTGATTAAATGAGAGAATAAAAGGAAAAACTGACTCAGCTGAGTAGGAAATCGTGTGTCTGCCCCTCAGTGCCAGGCAGGTCTTAGTGAGCTTTTGGATCTTGTTAGTCCATGCTCCTCCAAGGGTGCAGCTTCCAGCAATACCCACTCTTGCTGTTATTGCAATGATGAGTAACTCTAGGGATGGATGTATTGGGGAAAATCGGCTGAAAATCTGCTCAGAATCATCTCGTGTGTTCACACTGAGGGTACAGGACTCATCAGCCTGTCCCAAACACAAAAAGCATCTCTCCAGTTGTGGATCCTCTCCCCTGGCAGCTTTCTCTGAAGCAAGAGAAAGCTGGGTTAGATCTGTGATTTAAAGGAGTCTTTTCCAAAGCTTGGTGGAAAGGCAGAGGGGCACATGAGGGAGGAGAGGAAGGTTCTGGGTGTGCCAAACCTGAAGGGGGAACCCAAAGCTTCAGGGTGCCCAATTTATTGTCACAAAAGGCTGCTTTTCCCAGAGGAGTTTCCCCATCTGTCAATGAATCTGGAGGCTGCTTCTCTGCCCTCTAACTTCTTCTTTTCCAGCCCACCTGGTTTTGTAATCAGCCCTCTGCATGTCCAGCCCTGTCTCTGACAACTCCCCAGCTTGTGGCACTCCTGGGAAGGATTAATCCTTATTGCCTTCCTTCTGCTCATGGTAGTGGTGCCCAAGAAAGGAGAGTTTCAAACAGGCTAAAAGGGACAAGAGATTGTCACAATTCAGATGTCCAGCTGCCCTTCCAGGCAGTTCAGCTGAAGAGTGGAAAGGGTCACAGGGGCAGCAAGGAAACCTGTGGAGTAGTTCCCTGGCACTTTAAAGCCAGACATGACACAGAATTAAAGTCCTGGCTCTCAAGCCCTTTGGAGGAACAAGGAAGATCTCCACCAGCAGTGGATCAGCTTTCTGTGTGTTCAGGCAACAGCCACAAGCTCGTGGGCAGAAAGGATCTTTCCTCTGGAGCAAAGGCTTAAGAAGAACAAAATAAGAGTGAGAAGCTTAAGGCTTTTCAAACTTAAGGCTTTTCCCTGACTTTCAAAACTAAAATTAAGCCAAGTGATGCATTTTTTCCACTGTATTTTTTAATGGATCTCTTTCTCATAGCTCCATTTCCTGAAGTGATTCCATTTCTCAGGGTCATCCTAAGGCTGCGGATCCTTGTGGTATTGCTCTTCCAGCAGCCCCCCCTGGCCCAGTGGGCCTGCATCTGAAATTTGGGATGGAAGCTAAGAAGCAGTGATAGCTTGTCCCTGTGCCAAGCTGTGCTTTTCTTATTATTACCAGTATCTGCAGCTATCCCCTCCTGTGCTTTGGGGCTCACAGACCAGCATGTCACTTCTGATTCTCAGCTGAAAATGGAAATTTGACCTCATGGTTCAAGGTTCAGAAGTAAATCCTGAGACACCATGAGTGTGTTTGCTATCTCAGGGTCTGTGGAGCACCTGGCAGGATGGCATTCACTCCTTGGTTGGGTAACTTTGCAACTGGGTAGTTTATCTAACTCATTTAAGAGGCTGGAGTTGCCCTTTGCAAGTGCCAAGCTCTACTCAGAGCACCGGAAATTGGTGTGACAACCTTAAAGAGCCATGGGCTAAATTAGTCCCTCCCTGCAGAGAGGGGCTGAATGATTTCATTGTACTCAGATGACTGGTTAACTCTAAACACTTCTATTCTTTACTGACCCTCTTCTCCCCATCATTCTCCCTTGTTCTCCAAATGAGTCCAAAACAAAGACTCAAACCAGGAACTGCAGCAGGGGTGAAAGCTGAGAGCCTGGGTCTGGCTGTCATGGAAGAAATCAATTGGCCTTTGTACTCTGGAGATAAATAGCACAGGGGGATAAGGCTTTGTGGCTGAAGATTGTAAGTTCACAAACGTTATCTGCTTTGAGAAAAGCAAATATTTGATCAATCACACTGGATGGAAACTTGGGGGGGTATGTACACAATCTTGAATTTGTGCTGTCATTGTTAGATGTGCTCAGGGCTGTCTCTGGCTTGAACTGGTGTGTGAAGGGTCGAGTCAGCAGGATGTGAACTGCCTCTGATAGAGGAGGGTAAGATATTCAGCATTTAGAAGACCAAAAAGCCCAAAATTCCCCAAAGGAGAAGCTTTTAGCTTCCACTTCCTCCGAGATCTTCAGGAGGTAGATAATCAGTGGTAGGCCTATCAGGGAGAGGAGGTAGGAAGCAAGGGAAGGTCATGGGGTAAATCCTGCTTGTTGCAGCACTTCCATGGGCTGGGAAGCGCTGGTGGCCAATCCTCAGGACTGCTTGCAGTGGGAGAAACATTTTGAAAGATGCACAGAATTGCAAAGCAAGAGAATTTTCTTGTGCTTTGTTCCATGTTTTGCTGCCGGAAAACAAGACAAGGCTGCTCCTTGTGGTTTATTTCCTAAGGCTGTTTCTGGAATGGTTACCTTTTTAGAAGGGAAACAGGAAAATTTAGAGGAAGGGAATGAAACTCAGCCTAATCATCATTGTTTACCAAATGTAGGGACATCTCTAAGTGGTCCAGAGCAAAGGTTCATTTTGCCCAGCATCCTTCCTCTTCAAATGACCAGTGTTGGGTGCAGAGCAGAAGGACCCAAGGCTTGACCCACCAACATTCCCCAGTCCAGCTTGGGAGCCTCCAAAGGCTATGTCTACATCTTTGATCCAGTTTACTCTCTTCTGAGATGGCTACCAGATAAATTTTAGTATGTTCCTTTTATACATGACAGCATTTTCCATTCCAGAAATTCTTTCAATAGCTTCCTTTTATGAGGCTAAATATATAAAGACATTAATAACACTGAAATAAGTTCATTGTCAATTTATTTTCTCCACAAAGCAAGAAATGCCCACTTTTATTATTGCAATAGATCTCAGAGACCAGATCACTCATGGTCTTAAATCAGGGTGTTTCCATTCAGAATGAGTTGTTCCTTGCTTTTGTCAGCAAACCAGCTGAGAATTGGCTCAGGCACCAAACCAACAAACCCACACGTGTGGGTGTAAACCCAGACAGGGTAAAAATAGCCTTTGGTACCTCTTGGTGTGTGATTTCCCAACCTTCCCTTAGCCCCTGCTGAGAACCAAAATTTGACCAAATCCTGCTGTCCCCAGGAGAGCTTGATGTACCAGACAGCTGCTCATGAAGAATGGCAGGCGAGGTTCCTTCTCCACTTGCAATAAGTCTAATTTCAAAGGTGTTTTCCTGCCAAGTGTGACCTCTGTCCTACCGAATAGCAGTGCCAGATCAAACCTCTCCAGTCTGAGGTCTAAGCCAAAAAAAGGCTCTTTTTCATTTAGCTCACACATGAGAACAATGTATAATATTCCATAGTGCCTGCTACAGGACACCAAAGAGTTAAGCTGTTGCTTTGGCTAAAAGCTATCCAGGAAAAGTGCAATAAATTTAATTCTGCTGTCTCTGGACTTCTGTGATGGGTCTAATGGCAGGAGGTGTTGGGTTGTTCATCCAGACTGGTGGCTGCTCTATGTTCTGAATTACTGGCAGTGAGCACAAACACATGCAGTGCCTTCTCATACACCTTATTCTAACACTTGTGTGGGTTTTGTTAATAGACTTCTCCCTCTCACCACCTTCATCTTGCTTTCACCACCTGGTGTGCCTCACCTTCCGAGGGTGGTCAGCTCCTGAGACAGGCTGTCAGCCTGGGGACCAGGGTGAGCTGCTCTGAAAAGGGAAAGGACTCGTGCAAGTGATTGAGTGGCTGAGGAGTGATTCCCTCTTTAACCCTGAAATTGTGCATTTATGTGAATTGATCCACTGAGATTGTCACTGAAGTGAGAGAGAGATTGTTTCCGTCCTCCGTCCAAAATCTTGTGGTGGTGAATAAAAGATGGAGGGACCCAGACCTGCTCTGGGACCAGGGGAGGCTTGAAGAATTGTTTATTGTGAGGATGGTGAGGCCCAGAGAAGCTGTGCCTGCCCCTGGATCCCTGGAAGTGTCCAAGGCCAGGCTGGATGGAGCTTGGAGCACCCTGGGATAGTGAAAGGTGTCCCTGTCCAGGGCAGGGGGTGGCACTGGATGGGTTTTAATGTCCCTCCAACCCAAACCATTCTGTGATTCTGTGATCCAGACAAGCAGTGCCAGCATCCGTGTGTGGATGAGGACTGGGGCTGCTGCTTGGCTTTGGTTTTTATTTTTTGTTTTGTTTTGTTTTTTAAATTCAAATAAACACTGTAGTCCTATTCTTTGAACGGTTGAAGGACATGGGAGCCTCTTTTTCCCAGACACTTTTTCTGGGAATCTGTGCTCCCTCTGCAGAGTGCAGGATAAACAAACTAGAAATTTTGGGTTTTCAAATCAAGATAAATAACTATTGTTCTGCCCTCCCCGCTGCCTGCTTCCCTTCCCACCATCTCCCCAGCTGCCTTCCCTCCACGAGAGCATCCCTTGGGAACTCCTCTGTCCCAGATGAGGACAGAGACTCCTCTGTCTCTGTGCAGTCCTCAGATAGCACATCTCCTGCTGAGGCACAAGGGCAGCACTTATTATGTCTTTCCCTCTGTGTCCACAGCTCCAGAAACCAGCCCCAAATCAGGAAAATGTTGGTTTGTGGCTTCCAGGACCTCTGCAGCCCATGAGTAACCATGGCCTGAGGTGGGCTGCAGCCTGGGTTAGACTGGATGCCACTGGGGAATAATGGATGATGAACTCTGTTTTGCACTTAAACAGGATCCCCTGAGCTTACCCTGCAGAAGCTTTATCTTTGCAGGGTTTCCCATCAGGAGCTAATTTTATATAGTCCCTGCTCTGACAGATCTCTTCCCAGGCCTCAGGGACTTGGACAGAATCTGTGTTCATCAGCTGTTGTGACCTGTGGTTGAAACAGGAGGAGCAGGAAATGAGGGTGCCTGGTGTGGCAGGGGCTGGGAAATCTCTTTGCCAAAAGAAAAAGCTTTCCCAAACCACTGGACCTTGCCTGCTAGGAGAGGAAGAAGAGGTGGCAGGGTCCTCAGAGTCCTAGGAAATGCTCATATGCCATATGGGGTGTAGATGTGACGCTAAATTGATATATGAGGTGATGATAGGTGTTCACCAGAAAAAAAAATCCAGTAGGGCCCTTGGCTAACTGTAATCCCTCAGGCAATTTGGGGGGGGGCAAGAGCATCACGTGTGGCTCTGCATCCCCACATGGTTCTGGGGGTTACGGGGAAGGAGCGTTTATTTGGAGTGAGTAATGGGATGGTGCTCCCTGCCTCATCCTCACTGAGCTGCTGCCAGCAACTCTTGGTAGTTTGGCTTCTCTTGGAAGTGTAAATAGCTGTAAGAGGCTTCAAGAGCATTGAAGGCAGGTGATCTCAAAGCAGAGAGAAAGTAGAAAAATGCTGGGAATACCAGGTACAGGCACCACTGCTCGGATCCCCCCTGGAGCTCTGCAGGAGCCCAGGGAGATGCTGATGTTCCTGAAGTGTAGGGAACAGTGCTTGAGCCCTTATCCCAGCTGTGACTTTGTGCTCTCTCTTTGGGAGAGGCACCACAGCATCTCCCCAGAGGCAACTGGGAACTGGGAGTGTTTTCTTCTCATAAAGGACCCTGTTTTGCCCCAAGGTAATAATGGGTTCTGATCCCCAAACCCCTTCCCACATGGGACTCTTTCCATAACAAGAGCCAGATTGCTAATTGCACTGGTACTATTAACTAAAAAAAAAAAAAAAAAAAAGGAGGGGCAGGGCTGAGACTTAGGCCCTACTAAAAATGATTTCCCTACTCTGGAAATCAACCAATAAATGAATCCCATTCTTAAAAATCTGGGGAGGAAGATTCCACAGGTGAGTCTGGAGAGCAAGCATAGGAAAGCATGAAAGTATTGCTTAATATATAACCAAAGTCTTCCTTGATGCAGCTTAAGCCTCTCTCTTACTGCTTCTGCTATCCACCACAACCTCTGGGAAAGGATGAATCCATTCCTCTGTCCTGAGTGAATCTGAAGGTCATGATCATCCATCTTCTAGACTAAACAATCCTCATTCTTTCACTCTTTCCACATAAATCATGTCTTCTTACTCTTCTCGCTGATCCCTGCTGGACTCTCTCCAGTTAATTCCTATCCCAGTTCCTGGGAGCAGTCACCACCTTCCCAGCTTCCTGTTTGATGTGAAATGACAGCCTGGGGTGTGGAACTGCTGGGTGAAAGTGAAGCCCTGGGGTGGGCACGGTGGGATGGAGATTTGCCTCTTGGAAAATGAAAGTATCAGGCAGGACGTGCGAGCAGCTGCTCACAGGCTGTTCCTGCGCTGACCAGCACTGGGTCAGGGGATGCTGGTGGCTCACCTGGGGAGCAGAGCTCCCAGAGGGAGGGGATGCCTGAGTGCCAGCCCAGGAGGAGCTGTCCCATAGCAAAACAAACTGATCAGATTCTCTGTGTGCTGACATTCCTCTCCGACCAACAAACACCCCATTTCTGCTTCCCATCTGCTTGCACCCAACATGGGTATTCTTTTGAGATCAGAGCTGCTTTACTGCTGAACCCTGAGGACATGACTAATCAAATCCTTTTTTCCCAGCTCCTACTCCTTAAAGCAAGTTCCTTCTTCCTTCCCCCACTTCATCTGTCCATTTTTATCTATGAGATAAGTATGTGTTAAAGAGAGACTGGTTTGATGTTTCACTGTGAGGTTCATGGTTCTAAGTCCTGGATCACAGACACTTGAACATGAGCTTAATTGCTGCTCTTGCAAATAGAGACCAGACTTGCTCATGCATGAGAAAACAGAAGGATACAGAGGTGTTGGGGGGTGCCAGGCACTGAGACATTTGCCTGATGCTGATCTACATCTGGATTTACTGTGCCTGGAGCTGGGCAGTGATGTAAAACTGCACCATGGTGCAGCAATGACACGGCCACTTGTCCCACTGTCCTTGCTCTGGGAGCATCCGTGCTATGGGGCAGCTCTATGGCATCAGCTGCTCTGGCCTCTTGCAGCATAAGGCTTTGAACCAGTTTGACCAGTGCCCAGCTTTTCCCACTGCAGCATCCTCCAGGTGCAGACAAAGCCCAGCTCTTGTGCCCGGGGTGGCCAGGCCCTGTTCATAATTCACTCTCCTTGTCAAGGAAAAGTGCTGATAAGACATGTTTGCTCTGTGGGTATCCCTACCTGGCTGCTCTGCAAAGCCCCCAAGAGCAAACAGAAGAGAAATGGGCCATATTTGGGACTGCTGGAATAAAAGCAGGATGGCCATGCTGTGTGTGGAGCCAAATGCTTTGCATAGTTGTGCTGTCAGCAAACACAGGCAGCCAGAGCAGGGAACCAGGCGCTGGCACAGCTTCTTTCTTAGCTCCTATTTGCCTTTGCATTTGTTATCTTGGACATAAAGAGCTCTGCAAGCCAGGGATTTGGGCAGTTAACCTCAAATAAACCCCAAAAGATCTACTTCAGTGAAGTGTAACAGAGTCTGTTGAACCTAATGGAGCTGGGCTTGCTCTCACCGAGGGCGATTTGGACTCTCAAGGTTTACTGTTTCCTGGAAGTTAATGGCATTTGGGGGCATTTTTTGCTTTGTGTGCAACTTTGATTACTGCTTTTTCACCTTGGCTTTGTGTCTGGCTCCTCTGAACAACTGTGTGTACACACGTGTGAGGGAGAATAGACAGCAGTGAAAGGATGCACCACTGCAAAGGCAGATATTTGGGCTTGCTGGGAAATAGCCTTTCAACTCAGACAGACAGCAAATATTTGACACTGAGAATGAAAATCAGGTGTGCTGTTTGACAGAGGGAGTCCCTGCAAAAAGAGATTTGACCCACCAGCAGATTATTTCATAGCTTCACCCAGCCCTGGTACTGAAAAATACTGTTTAGGATCAAAGTACCCTGCTGGCAGCTGGTTTTGTTTCTTTAAACAAAACCCAGTCATGCTTTATAAGGTCATCAAGCTCCCAAAGAGTGACTTGGGGAATACAGCTGCAGATGGGTAGTGATGGGATTAAATGGAACTGTCTGGAGACACCACTAGCAGCTGATATCCTTCACAGGGAGAGCTGGTGCAGGAGCTCTGCTTCCACTCCTGGAGATGGTGATTCACTGGTGGGTAAAGGGAGCTCACAGCAATTGGAAGTGCTGGGCTCAGCTCCTGGCAGGCACAGTGACTTGGATGGTTTCCAGCTCTCATGTTGATTTCTTGAGGACTTTTGGGTGTTCAGGTGCCGGCTGGAAAATAAGCCTTATCATGGACTGCTGGAAAGGGAGACAGGAATTGAGGTTAAATATAGGTTTTGACCAAGCAGGAGTTATCCAAATGGGTCTGTTCTCCTGCTCCATGTAATCACCAGCAATTGAGAGATCATTGAAATAAAATACAGATCCAGCCATTTGGAGGCTCTGGAAGATAAAAGCCTGGCTGCATCTGCTGCATCTCCTAAAAGCATCAAGCTGTTCAATACAGCTTCCAGGACTTGTGATGTGACCTGACTGAGAGCAGCAAACCAGAAAGAAAGCATCCCCCACCTGGAGTGGCTTCTGGACAAAGACTGGTCCCATCTTCTGTTGGAAAAGCGTGGCCTGAGGCAGGCAGGGACAGAGAGAATTAAACCCCTTTTGAAACCCTCTTCTTAATAGGATCAGATCCAAGCCAGAGTTTGGAAATTCAGGAGGCTATATCCCATTCTCTCATTGTCCTTGTTGTCAAGCAGGATTTCTTACTATTTAATTCCTTTATAAAGATGAGGCAGCACTGTGTGTTTACAGCTCTCCTGGTGACTTCGGTAAGCCTGACTGACATCTCTGTAGGAGCACAGTGGAACCTGACAAAGCTCAGCTCTAGTCTCTGGTCTGCACACTTCAAACACACACAATCTACCCTGAGCCCCTGAGCTGGCTTTCTGCTGCCCCTGGTTTGTGCTGGGTGCACGGGGAAGGGAGAGGTGCTGATGGTTGTGCTTGTTGGGGAAGTCTGAGAGCTCTGATTTCACCCAGACAGAGCCCCCAGGGCAGAGTGGTTTCTCCTCCCCTCCCTGCTGAGGACAGGGCAGGATGTTTATGTGCTGCTCAGCCAAAGGTACCCAAATCCTGAAAATCTTACTCAGTTTTGCCTGGTACTTGGGATTTCTCCTTGGCATGTCCGGTATCAGTGGATCCAGCTGAAACCTGACGTCCCTAAACAAACCCTGCCTTCAAAGCCCGACTTGCAACATCCTCCACCGGGTTTCTGGCTTGGCATCGCCCCGCTCAGAGTTCCTTTGAAACACTCCCTTGTTAGCCCGGGAACAGGATGCATCGCTCGGATGGGTGTTCACAGCCCCCAGGGCTGCCCAGGGGCCAAGCAGCGAGGGGATTTATGAGACGTGGAGAGCAGAGCTCGGAGGAAAATATTGGGTAATCGGAGAAGTGGCCTCGAGGAGCCAGTCGGGCTGTTTATCTCCCCCCCAGCCTCCCCGGGGAAGGCAGCTGTACCATGTCACCTCCGACGCTCAAATCCCTGCCCAGCCTCATTCACGAAATCCCACAAGAGCGTGTATTTGTGCGGGGAGCCCTGCCCGGGTCAGGCTGGGACTCGGCGCAGGCGGGCTCGCTTATCGGAGAGGCTGTGCCCGGGGGGGAGGCACAGAGAGCTCCTTCATCCCTCCCTGCCCGGATTTGGGGCCGCTCAGTGGAGCCTCTGCCTCCCGCCGTGTGCGGGGTCTGGCAGCAGCAGGAGCAGCCGTGCCACGAGCGCTGGGCGCAGCAGGCGAGCACCGGGGGGAGCACAGAAATCCCCCGCTGCCCCAGGAAGGAAGGAGCAAGGAAAGGGTGTTGGGAAGCTGCCTGCCCCGCATCAGCTCTGTGCAAGCTGAGCAGCTGAGTTTTCAGAGTGGTGCTTTTTCAATGCCATCGCTCAGCGAGCCGGGGGCCGCTCCTGCCCTGCAGGAGCAGCGCAGCTGCGGCTCAGAGCCTCAGGCCGTGTAAATGGGATGCTGGGTGCTCACTTCTGATGGAAAGCATGGTCACCACCTGCCCGCTGCGTTACCTGGATTAGCCATTTGCAGCCAGTTGCTCTTTTATGGATTCAGTGTCTGCTTTTCCAACATAATTCTTCCTTTCCCTGTCTCAGACTCTGTTGAGTCTGGCCCCTGGCTCTCTGTAATTGAAATATAAGCATTGCTGTGCATCAGACATACCTGGGGTTTCTTTCTGTGTTTCTTCCTTCTTTTTTTTTTTTTTCTAATTTCTTTCATGGTGGCCCATGGGATTATGGCTGTAACTTTAAATACCTTCCACCACCACCAGCTGAAATGAGGTTGGGGAACAGGGAGAATTAAAATATGCTTCAAAAGACTACACAGGAGAAATACAAATAGAAACAGATAGCTCGAATTTAATCTTTTATAGGCTATTTCATAGAGAATAATATCAGCTCAGGAGGGGTTAGTGCCTCTGGTAAGGGTAGAAGGAGACAGCTGCCTGCTACCCCCTCCTCTTCCCAGAGTCCTTTTTGGAGAGGTTTCTCTGCTCCACAGTGGGCAAATGCAGGATCACAATTTTCTTTCAGTTCTCCCATCAAACTCTGTTGCCTAAATGCCCACCTCTGCCTGGCAAGGCATCCTTCATTCCTCTCAGTGCAGGCCTGTGGTCCTAAAGAAGACTAAAACTAAATAAAATCCTCAGCTGGAATGGTTGTTCTGGTTGTACCCTGTGATGATCTGCCAGCCTGAGCAGA
This sequence comes from Promerops cafer, assembly GCA_013398275.1. Classification (NCBI taxonomy): domain Eukaryota; kingdom Metazoa; phylum Chordata; class Aves; order Passeriformes; family Nectariniidae; genus Promerops; species Promerops cafer. The sequence continues at coordinate 406,405 of VZSE01005709.1, read as the reverse complement.
GCAAAGCAAGCGCAAAGCACTTGCAGCCTGTGAAAACACTGCATCTGCCTCTTCCTGGGGTGGAAAATCACTCCAAAAAAGGCTGTAACAAGTGCTGGAAATTCAAACTGAAAAGTTAATAGCAGGTTAAAACAGCAAAATGTGTGTTTGCCTCCACCCCTTGTTTACTGAAGACATACCTGGAAGTCAGAGTAGCTGCCCTTCACTCCTCGCTGTCATTTATCAGGTATCAACCCCAGTAACAGGTCACTGGCCCTGGCTCAGGATGGAGTCACTTCTGCACCTTCAAAAGGCACAAATCATTCCAGGACAGCCAGAAGAAATGGTACAAGCCCGGTGTTTGGGGCCAGGCCCCCAGGACACCCGGGCTCGGCAGAGCTGTGGTGATTTACGTGAGGAGCTCCAGGGCACGGAGCCTCTGCTCGTGCATCAGTCAGAGGGTTGATGTCACCAGGAGAGTGACATCAACTGGCACTGAGGGCTGTGTCCTGAGCAATATCCATCTTCCCTGCAGGACAGGAAGGACCTGGGTGCAATGGCACCCTGGGAGCCCTGGCACATGGAGGTTTGGGCATCCTTACACCTGCTGCTGCTCCCCCACCTTTGAAGCTGCAGAAACGTCTCAAGGGAGCACTTGCCATGAGTGATGGTGCTCTGTTGGCCTGGGGCATGTGGGCTCACATCCTACTGAACCAGGGAGGTGTTGGACAAAGGAATCCAAGTGAAAAATAGTGTTTGGTGCACTTAAAGCAGGAAGATAAACTGCCTCAATCAGGTGTGTTTACAGCTTAGTCCCATCATCCATGCTGACCTCTTCCTTACCTACAATTATCCTTCCTGCACTAAAACCCCTTTTGTGCAAGGCTGTAAGGTTAAATGGGTGCATTATGGCCTTTTGTGTATTTGGAGGGATTACCCTGCAGTGCTGGTTTTCCCAGTTGTAGCTTAGCAAGGGAAAACCCAATGTTAAAATGCTCAGGACTTCATGATCACGGCCATCCCCCTCCTTGTTCATCTTCATTTTCCCCCTGCCTTTTTATCCAATGCTAGTTCACCGAGTTCAACTGGTCTCTAATCTAAAAGAAATGGGAAAAATGGAGAATAGCATCTCCAAAAGAAGCTGCAAACACGGGAATGAAAAGCTGGGTGGAGTGGCCACTCACCTCTTCTGGATGATCCTTTTTTGATGTTGGGAAATGTGTTTATTTTTATCTAGAAACTGCACAGTGACTACCAGCCCCCCCAGATTCAAGCCTCGAGCTCTCTCCCCTCAAGTCAGTGGCTGTATTTGCATGAATCATTAAAAAGGGGAAGAGTTTTGCTGTCTCCAGCAAGTTCTCCTGCACAGGGCCATGCGTGGGAGACTCAGTCACAGGCTGGTGCTTACGTCTGTGCCACATATTTCACAGCAGAGCTGTAGGTTTGCCGACTGTCACCTCACATAGTTCCATGGTTACATCTTTTCCTAAATATGGGAAAAGCCTGGTAACCACTGACGTCAGGAGGTCCTGTTCCCAGTCAGCCCCTACCACCTCATCAGCTTTTAAACCCTGCAGATTTACAATATTGCAAACTAGGAAATAGGGAGGTGGGGAAGGGAAGGCTCAAAGGTAAAAAAAAAACACGTAAAGATAAACATAACGTGAAATCAGAATAATAAAGGTGAGGAAGGAATCTGAAAAAAGGTGGTGGGTAGTGATGTAAATTGTTATGAAAAATAAGGGCTGGGGAAGATGGAAAAGAGCCCTCTGGTCCTGCTATGCTCTTCAGGGGTGTGAAGCATGGGCGTTGTTGTGAGACTTCTCGAAACTCTTGATAATATGTAACTCGTAGAGAAATTAGCGTTAGCAAGGGGTACTTATGAGCACAGGAACAAAATCTGCCCTGAGCTTCCCTTGAGACATCCTGCTTGCCTGCCAGGTCTGCCTGGAGGTGTTTGTTTGCCTCTGGACACGGAGCTCTCTGTGCCCTGCTGCCGTTCGAGCAGCAAGGACTGCTGAGAGGAGCTGACAGTGCTGGACCTCTGGCGTGTGTCTGGGTCACACTGGGCTTATGGGTGCCACCGGGGCTGCAGGGGAGCTGGGGAGGTCTCGCTGTCTCCTGCTGTCCCCACTCCATCAAGGCTGCAGCCTGGGCAGCTTCAGCAGGAACCATCAGCAGGGTATCCCCAGCACTTCAGTGTGGGAATGGAGGTGTTCAGCTCCAGTGAACTCCTTGGATATTTGAGCAGATTTCAGTACCTGCTGGGCTTTCTGAGCCACTCACCAGCATTCCCAGTATGTTTGCAGGTACTCCAGGGAAGTTCCTTCTCATCTGCAAAGCAGAATTGGAGCCTAAGCCACTTTGTGCATCCTGGAATTCCCCTCTTTAGCCACAGACTGGGCAGAAGTGACATAAACTGCAAACTGCCTGATGACCCAAACTTGGGTGATTCCTGTGCTGCATCTTGTCCAAGGAGGTAGGAAGGAAATCTGAAAATATTCGTGCAGTTGGGCAAGTTGGAGCCAAACAGCACTGTAAGAATGTGTGTGATTAGATCAGGACCAGTTGCTGTGTGTGAGCTCTCTCCCTGTTAGCACATCTGCCAGTTCATAAATGTCCGTGGAAGCAAAAGGCTGCATCTGCCTTTAATTGGGACAGATAAACTGCAGGCAAGCCAAATTCCTAGGCATGCCTGCACATGTCTATGCAGAGCTATAGTCTCTCTTGGTGATCTCATTTAAACATAGTCAAAATGATTAAAAGATGCCCTTCCCTTTTGTTTTGAAATGTCATTTTCCCTTGAAAAATAATTGGGATGTTCCTGACAGCTGTGCAGCACACTGTGTTAGTGCATCCCCAAGCAGATCACAAAAAGAATTAAGTGTTGGGTAGGGTTAGGACTTAAAACTAAACTAACTGGTATTCTGTCTGGAAATTCTGATTTATCAGAATTGAAACTATTTGGGGCAATAGGTATTCCCCTGAATTTAGAAAGAACCCAATGGGTTCAGCACTGCTGTGATCTAAATTTGAAATGTTATTTTCTGGATAGAAACAATGCTTGATTTGGCTTATATTAAAAAGCTGGAGAGCATTAAAAAGAAAAAAAAGTCAAAATTGAAGCAAAACATCTTGAAAGTATTATAGCAGAGTCTTGGATAATAGCATTGTGAACATTTTAGAGATACAAAGATTTACTTGAAGACAGATGCAGAAATATCAAGACCTGGACAATACCTCCAGCACAGGAAGAGCATTTTGCCACCAGTTCTAGGAGGCACAACCTCCCCATCGTGCTTTTGGGTGATCTGAGGGGCAGAGGCAGATGGGGCATGTGTGGGAATGGCAGCTGAGTTTCCAAATCCTAGGCCAGCTCCCAGTCACTGAGATAACACCCATCCCTTCCCTTCCTCCCCTTCATCCCCAAAAGGCTCTCAGGAACTGCTGACCCCGTGGGTGCTGCTGGCTCCCTGCTGCCCACATCACCCCCTGGCCATGTCCCAGGCAGGCTGGATCTCCCTGGGGGGCTCCAGGCTCCCATCCCTCCTCCCTCCAGCTCCTTCACCTAGGGAGGAATGGGAAAATGCACATTTATAGCTACCCATGGTCACTTGAGTTACAGGTATCAAAGCTGTGTTTTATGGATGGATTAATCCATTCCAAACCTGCCCTCCACATGGGTTTCGCAGATCTTCTACTTCTTTTAATTCAGACAAAAAAAGGAATTTATTCTCTCTACCAACCAGTACCACTTCGGAGGGATGAAACACTGTGTATGCCAACAGTGTTTTCCATACAAGTTGCTCATGCCATTTTCAAAAGGGGAGAGAAGATGATTTCAAGCAAGGTGGAGGTTGGCTGAGAGAACCTCCCGAGGTCTCCTCCAGCCTGAATTTTCCTTATGATCCCTTGGCTGTGAGAAATTGTTTGGGCTTTATTTTTGTTCTTTAGGCAAGTACAGGTAGATCCTCTTATCACTTGTAAAAAGTCTTCTCAGGAGCCATATTTGTTATTTTTGTGACTTTGATGCAGAAGAAGAGTAGATGGGCAGCTGGCAGGAGGTGTGTTTATGACTCCAGTGGTGTCTGGACTTGCTCTGGTGTTTGTGTCTCCAAAGTCTGACTCAAACCCAGTTCAAGCCAGTGGAAAGAATCCCAGCAGTTTAGCAGATATAAAGCTGCCACTCTGGGAAGACTAAACTTTTGGTAACACATCCTTTCATAAATCTCTCTTCTTTCTGACGTGCTGGTGACTCTCCTCGGGCAGGGGTTTTGCTGGTGGTTATTGGGGCATGCTCAAACACATTTCATCCTGCTGCTGCTACCCAGATGACGTGCACCATCGCAACAGACGCTGGCACCAGTGCTGGACCCTCTGCACACCCCAAATAAATGCTCTGCCCTCCCCTTGGGGTGTGCCTGGGTCTCTGTGCCTCCATTTGCTGCCCTCTTGCCCTTGCTTTGAGATCACAGAATGGTTTGGGTTGGAAGGGGCCTCCAAGCCCACCTTGTTCCATGGGCAGGGACACCTCCCACTAGCCCAGGTTGCTCCAAGCCCTATCCAGCCATGTGGCTCTATCTCTATCTCTGTCTCTGTCTATATCTCTGGCTGCCTAAATCTGTTTGTTCTAATGCTGCTGAGATCCTATGGAGGGCACCCACGGCCTCCGTGGTGTCTCCCTTTCCTAATCCAAGTCCAAAAAAATATTCACTTAAATATTATCACTCTGTTCTCCCCAAGAGTAAGGACAAGGCTTACAGAGAGAGGTGGCACATTTCATCAGACCAAACAAGACAGGCAAAACAGCCAAGCTTTTGCTCTGCCAGTCTTTCCTTAGGGCCTTTATTAAGAGATTTTTCCATGGTCTCTCCTGTGCAAGGACAGCTTCCCAATGGATGTGTCCGTGAGGTCTGCGATTCGTAAGGCAAAGGAATGGTTTTGATAATCCCTAACTTGCTTAACAAGGACTCCCCACACAAAAATGGTTGCTTGTCTTCAAAGGAATGCTTCTGGAGAGCTGCTTTGTGGCCAGTCACTCATCGTTACTGATCCTCATTAGACCAGAAAAGTACATGCTTTCCCTCCAGGAAGAGTATGTAAGTGTTGGAATTTCTAACGTTCGAAATGATTGAAACTGAGCAGTTTGAAATGGTAATTTTTCCTACTGCTGAAATTTAAAAGATGACAGTTTTCTTTCCCATGTCCATTCTCATTATTTATCACAACTTAGGCTGTGATTTACATCCATAACAAGTAAAATGGATAAGCCAGACCCCTTCCAGGCCACTGCATCCCATCTCCTTTGCCTGCTGCTGCTCCAGCCTTTACCAAACACCTGCACTGCCACCTTCTGCCTGTCTTACATTTCACAGCTGAATTTCCACCACGCTTCGGGTTTTTTTTTGCTCATCCTGCCGAATTCAGGATGTATGTCCGAGGAAAACTTGGAATACAAAGAAGAAACCACATGTGCATATGCACAATCAACACGGTCTGTGAACTGATTTTTTTTCTAGCTGGTCTCTATTAATTGCACTATGCTTACTTCCTAGCTTTAATTTGGAGGAAGGGAACTCTCCAGTGCTGCTCCCCATGACCCAAAAATATTAAAATATTCTGTCCAGACAGCTGTGGCTGCCCCATCCCTGGAAATATTCCAGGCCAGGTTGGATGGGGCTTGGAGCAACCTGGGATAGAGGAAGGTGTCCCTGTCCATGGCAGGGGTGGAACATCCTTAAAGTCTATTCCAAAACAAACTATCCTGTGGTTCTAGGAAAATAAATCCAAGTGAAGCAGAACCCTGGCTTATAAATGAAAAAAAATTTTAAAGGTCCCTTTTTTTCTTTCTTTTTTGATGAAATATTAGCTAACTGCAATGTCAAGTTGAGGGGGGAAAAAGGTCTCTGAAAGCCAAGTGAACCCAGATGTACTTTAAACCCTCTCACATCAGTCATTTTAAAGAATTCTTGGTATCTTTCCTTTCCTGATTGGAGGAAGGGATACCAAAATCACCCTCTACTTAGAAAAATAAATGTTCTTAGTGACCATGCTGATCCCTGCAGCAGCCAGCCTCAGGCCAAGTGGCACTTGCAAGCAGGAGCAGAGGCCCTGGCCCCAGCCCTGGGAGGAGAGGGATGGGCTCGGCACCATCTCCTGGAAAGCACCAGAGTCATTACTGAATATCTAAACCCCAACCTTTAACAGAAAGCCAGCCCTTGCAGGCTCGAGAGACTCGATGCATGCAAGAAAAGGTTGGGAATATTTCCCCTGCATTGTAAACAGGATTTTCCCCATGCTGAGGGAACAGTGGCACCTGGTGTTCGCTGGGCTCTGCTACAGCCACCGCTTCCCAGGCGGCTGCTGGAACATTCCCTGGCCACGGGCAGGGTTTGGCTCCCCAGCGGCACCTGGGACATGCAGGATGCCCAAGGTGTCTCCCCAAATATCAGGTGGGGGGCTCAAGCCCATCTGAATGGCAGCTGGAGGCCTGGGTGGTGCATCAAATCCCAAATTGCTTCTAGTGAACTCTGTCGGGGCAGGAATTCCAGGACCCAGAACCGTTGTGCTTCTCCCTGGTGTTTTGTATGGAATTTAGAAAAGGCAAATTACTCTCTGCGTTTTGCTAATTGAAATACAATTTATTGGTCTCCTATCCTGAGTGCATGAAAGGACATTTCCTACGGAGGTGGACAGAATGACCAACTTGAGCTTGGATCTATAAGGAAACAATTTCTGCTGGTTTCTATCATTTTTTAAGTTGCAGATTTTCCAAAGCTCTGCATCCTTCTACTTCACCAAAGGCTGTTCTGCAGTATTTTCAGGATACCCCACGACCTGAGTGCTGGGTCTGACAGGCTATTTTCTGTTCCTGTTGTGATCCATCCACAAACACAAATTCTGAGCCCGGTTACTCCTCCCTGAGTGTGGAAAGGAGCGGCTCCGCTCCGATCCAGCGCTCCTTCAAATTCCAGCTCCTCCTTGTGGCTGCACTCAGGAACTCAGCACTTTCCCCGCACGGAGCCTCATTTCAGCAGCTAAACTGACTCAGAGATACTGATTATTGTCCCTTTTGGGCAGTCTGCCCTATTAAGTTACACCAAAATGCATTTTGGTGACATCAGAACCGGTTTGACAGCTGTGACAGCGAGGGGCGGCTCTGCAAAGGCACTGCTGAACGCTGACCTTNACAGCTGTGACAGCGAGGGGCGGCACTGCTGAACGCTGACCTCCGTGGTCAAAAAAAGCAGCACAGCTAAAAGGATTTTTCTTCTTGCCTCTGAGGTTTCCAAACTCATCAGGTGATTTTAAATAACAGGTAGCACTGTAAGTGACAACGTGCCAAGGGCTGACTTTTGGGTGGCGTCGGGCACCTTGGCACGGCGCTCCTCAGAACATGGATCTCTCTGTTCCACAACAATTTGTTCAAATCAAGCCCTGGATTTGTCGTGCACCCAAGTTTATTTTCTATAAAAACACGGGAGGTTTTCCAAAGGGCAGCTGAACTCCTGCTAGAAAAAAATGAATCAGTAGGAAATGGGTACCTAATGCCAAATCCCACTGAAATTCAATTTGATCCCCATCATCTCCTACAAAGACTTTGGTCTTAGGCTGGCAAATGTAACTCTCGTAAGTCAACAAGCAATTTAAAGTGTGTGGAGAACAAACTGCAGAGGCTCCACAAATATCCCAACCCTTTTGCTATCAGCAGTCAACATAAACATTGTTACCTGAATAGGTTCACAGAGAGAATAAGAAAGGCTGGTTTTGTAAATTTTTTTTATTAAACTCTGCCTTCACTGCTGTTCTGAGTTGACAAAAATGTTTCCCAGGAAGACTGACAAACAAAAACAGTTCATAAATATTTTTTCTTCTCAAACGTTGTAGGTATAAACAAATAAAAGCTCTGGTTTGCTACTTTGGGAGGCCCTGTGTAACCAGCATTTTCAACTGGCCAATTAGCAGCATGTGTGTTTATCAGTGAAGAACCTCCACTTATTTTTAAATTATCAAATCCAGTGTTTTAAAAATTATTGCTCATTATCAGACAAAACCCCAAGATAAAAAGGATGTTCATTATACCACCCCTGCTGGTAATGAGGATTTTTATATTGCCAGTACATGCAGCTTTGTGGTGGGGTTTCTTCAGGCAATTAAGACCAAAACTTTTCAAAATAGATCGAGATGCTGGGCAACCAATGTTCCAGGAGCCAAATTCTCAGCAGCTCTGAACTTGGCACCTTCCTAAACTCTACCTTCTTTTTAAGACGTCAAGCTGAGCACCCTGACAAAAACATCCCTCAGCCACTAATGGCTGGGGATGGAGCACCCAACTGTGACACTGCTCCAAGGCTTTGCTGCCTGGAATTAAATCCTGTCCTGGCACAGCTCCTGCCTCTTTCCCGAATCCCCTGGGACCTGCCTGGAGGGCTGGGCTGAGGAAGAGGACCAGTGCTCAGAGTCACTGAGTTGTAGACGATGGAGGTGATGGAGGTTTTTCCTCTCTCACTGCTCCTGGCTGGCAGGCTCGAGGGAGGGGACAGCAGAAGGTGGAAAGGTGGATTTCTCACAGCCCTTGGAACCAGAGGCACCTGAACCTTTGCAGCTCCTGGCAGCAATGCCTTGCGCAGCAGATCCTCCCCGTGCCTGTTGCGTACACTATTGGCCAGTGGTGTCCCAGCGGGGCTACTCTAGGGCAGCTGTCACCCCTCGTGCCCGGGAGCACCCCGGGGCCAGCGCCCGCCTTTGCTGCGCTCCTGCTGGGCACAGCTCGCCGGCCTCCCTGCCCTGCTCCGGCCGCGCACTCGCTTCTCCGTGGGGAAACAAGGAGGGCGCTCCCCGTGCTGACCCCGGGCAGAGCAGCCCGTCCCGGAGCGCCGGCCGTGTCACGCCGCCCAGCCGGGGCACGTTCCTCAGGGCACCGCGGCCGGGACGCCGGGCAGCGGCCGCGGGCCCTCGTCCGCCCTGTCCCCGCTGGGCCGCTTCGGATACACCGCGCTGGCCATCTTGAAGAACTCGTCCGCGGCGTCCAGGGCGATGAGCCGGTCCTGCCAGACAAAGGGGGATTATGGTCACTGGGGGATGTTCCAGGCACATCCCTGCCCGGCGCCCTCCCTCCACAGCTCTCAGGTATTAGGTGTCATCTTTTCCCACCTGGTGTACAGGATGCAAGAGCATCCAGTCGCACGGAACTTGCAGAGGGGTGGGGAATTCATGGTGCTGCAGCACCGGCATTTCCGAGGAAACTGAATAGCTGTTAGAACCTTGGTCACTGAGAATTTCAGGCTTTCTGTGCTGAGAAGCACAGAGGAGTACAGAAGAGTAGAAAACTTAAGGTTTAAGGTTTTAGAATAATAGAAAATATACATGGCAAGATAGAAGTTTTTAAATATAAGCTAGTCTTTCTTCTTCACCTACTTCTTCTTAGACTTAGGGTAGTAGTTTATAATTAGACAGAAAAGTCCACAGTGTGGGCTTCGAGTTCTTAGTTAAGTTAAAAATAAAAATAACTTAGGTGTCACTTCTTAATTAGATAGTTTGCACTTAAAAGACCTTGTAAAGAAGATAGAAGCCATTTTTCACTTTATTAGCTAGAACTCACAGCTCGTGAGACCGCAACATAAATAAAAATTAATAAACATCTAAGTCGTAACAAGAACTACCATTTCTCATCTTTAATCCTGACCACAACAAAAAATAAAGAAGATAAACTCCCCACAAGCACCCAAGCACCAAGTGCAACATCTGAGGGGGTCTCTTCCCTGCTCTCTTCCCCCGCTGTGAGCTCCCTGCAGAGTCAGTGGGGGGAGGAAGCTGTGCTCCAAGTACTCACCACCACGAAGAGGTAGCGCTCGGAAAGCTCCCAGCTGGTTGGGAAGATGTTGGTCTCTTCTGAGAGCTTTAACAAGATGTCCCGGGCTTTGCTCATGTTCTGAGAGTCGCTGATGATGCTGAGTTTGGTCACTGACAAGAGGGAATCTGCTTCCTTCTGGAAACCTGGGAAAGGGATGTTACAGAAACAAGTCATCCCTGAGCCCTTCAGGCTCTTGGAAGGTTCCTTATTCCCCCTCCACCCTGGGCAGCTGCATCCCTACTTCCTAAAACAAAGCAGCACTCCCTCAGGCAGGCTGTGGGACAGGTGTAAACTTGCTGGTGGGGAAAATAAATCACAAAAGTAGTCACAGCGAGTTTGTTGCTGGTTTTCCTGAGAAAAGGTCTGTGAACATGCACAACCCAGGGTGCTGGTTCAGCTCTTCCATGTTCCTGATGCTACCAGAGCTTTCAGGGGTGGTGGGGCTCCCTAAATCAGGTAACAGGGATAAAACCTGTGGCAGTGATGAACACCAGGCTAATTGTTCCTGCAGCAGTCAGCATCGGTTACAGGAAGGGTATCCAGGGAAGGAAAGGTGGAGGAGAGTGCAGGGGTCTTTAAATGCAATGGCTACCACTAACCCTTTGTTCATCTCCAGGGGGCTGGTGGTGATGTATCTCACATGAAAACAATTATGGGGTAAGAGTGGTGGGCTTATGATTAAAGCAGAGGCCTGGATAACAGAAGATGGCAGGTTTTGCATCTGGTTGCTCATTTAGCTTCACTAAGGTCAAATGATCCCTGGCCCTGAGCTTCCCCAGCCTTTGCAAAACATCTCCAGAGCCATTGTGGATGTGAGAGGCATGTGGGAGAGTCATCTCAGCCTGCAGTGAGAGATGGAAGGATGCCAAGTGATCCCTCCCAAGCTTGGCCTGCACAGGCTGTGTGAGCTCCTGGGTGGAGATGAGGGTTGACACCTGGTTATGGATTTATGATGTTCCTCCCACCCAAATGCCAGAATAGCAGGTAGGGCAGGAGTGGCTGAGATACCCATCTCTGGCTCCCATTGAGGGTATCCTAGAATAGATTCACTCATCCTCCTCTCATCAGCCACCAACCACCTCCAGAGCATGATGGAAGCCACCCAGCTGATGTGCTGGCACATCCTGAGTGTCACATGCTGTGTGGCAGGCAATTGGGAAAACCCCATCACACCCACCCCCACCACTTGGAAACAGCAGAGGAGGGTTTCTGTGGAGCAATTCCACTTGGTGAAAGAATATTTCAAATCCACCTGGGAGCAAACAAGGTGAGTGGCTTAGCTCTGATCAGCTGCCATTGGCTAAGAAAACGAAATAGATGTATCTGTGCTCCCATCTGAAAGGAATATTCATTCCTTCCTGCTTATCTTGTTTAGAAAAAGCCAGGGTGAACTCCCACTGCAAGGTTTCCACAAGGAAGCTTGAAATGGATGACTGTGCTCGTTGTTATGGGCTTGGAAGGTGATCCTGGCTCATCAGCTTTTGACGTGCCTGCAGACACGGTGTCCCTGTCCCCTCCCCGCCGTGCCTGAGCCCTGGGGAGCCTCAGAAACCATGTGGGACACCCGAGGGCATCGCTCAGCAACTTCCTTTTACTTCCCTCCTCTCCAGCTTGATTTTGTGGAGCTGTTCCCATCCTCAGCCATGGTGGGATGTCACACTCAGTACCACTGGAATCATATCCCTTTGACCTCCAGCTTACCTAAATCCTCCAAAATGTGTTTCCACCTGCTCCTCACTTCTTTGCGGGTCTGCCGTAAAGTATAAATGTCATAGTTGAGCTTCTGCCACTCCTGCAAAGCAAAGGGATGAGAGCCACTCAGTCATTGGAACCTGCTGCTTTTCAAGGAATTTCAGCTTTGAGGAAGGGAGCCAGAGGTGCAGAGCTGGTGTAGGTGAGGTGGTGGGTGTGAAGGTCAATGACTGGGCTGCTGTTGCCCCTGGAAGAAATTACACTGAACAACACAGAATATTTAGCTTGACACTTGGCTCTGCTTTTCTGTTCAAAACAGCTTCCAGTTTCCCTGAAATGATAAAATTTAGCTCAGGTATTGCTGACAACTGCTCCTCAGTCAGACACAGAGCCCTGTTTGGCATGAACTGGAGCAGGCAGGTGTTGAAAAGGACTAGAAAACAAGAAAAACAGACTTTTTTTAAAGATCAGGGTACCCTCCTTTAAAAGAGGGTCACAGAGGGTGGATGAGGGCTGAACTGGAGCCATCTGATCTGATAACCCTCAGTGGCTGCCAGGTGCTGCAGTTAATGCCTCACTTCACTGCTCAGCTGAAATCCTTGCACTGGACCTCCAGCTTTAGAGCTGGATAATGGGACACTGGGCAAGAGGAAAGGGTTTGGGGTTATTTGTGAAAGTCACACCTGCACATTTAAACACAACTGCACAGGTTCCATGGTGGGCTTGGTAGTGCTGGGTTAATGGCTGGACTCGATGATCTTAGATGACTTTTCCAACCTAAATGATTCCATGATTCCATAAGCATACACTACTGTGGAAATGCATGTGTTCTGCAAGAAAACCAGGAGAACTTTTCCCAGCTCTTCCTAGCTGAGTTTAATCAATTTAATCATTTTTAGAAGCAGCCCAACAGCAGGGTCACAACATCACCTGATAACTTCCTTCCAGTTACAACCTTAATTAATCTCATTTCTCAGCAAGGGATTACCTAGATGGGCTCCTGAAGAATAAACAGGTGTTAATCTGTGCTGTCACCCTGAGATTTTCCTACAGGCCATGCTGGGTTCAGAGCAGAAAAACAACACCCACAGAGGTCGGCCATGTGTCAGAAATCCCACTGTTTCCTGGTACTTGGTCAAGGAGCTGACTTGATTCCATACAGATTTGAAGATTCCTTAGTGGTTTTTCCCTGAATGTGGCTGCCATGCCACGACTGCAGAGATTTAAAGCCAAGCCTGTTTTCCTGCTGATCAGCACGAGCTGCAGGGAGCCCTGGGAGATTACACTTTGGAAAAAGCAGCTGGCAGGGTTAAGACTTCAGGTCAGGAGAGCAGGGGAACCAGCTCTGCCACAGCCACTCGCTCCCAGAGAGCAAAATCCCCTTCCAGAGGCACATTCCCCTCTCTCCTGAAGTGGCACTTGAGACCAGCTTTGCTGTTTGCACAGGACAGCACCTGGCTGCCAGCAAAGACACCAGGACAGCCCTTCACCAGAGGAACGAGGCAGGGGCAAGACTCTCCTCTCTGTGACACCAGCTCAGAGCTGGGAACTGAGCTCCTCTGGGTGGAAAAGAAGAGAGGGGGGGTTATTCTGTTAAAGCTTTGTGGGAAGTTTATTGAAAACTTGAGAGTTTTTACAAAGAGGCTGAAAAGCTGCATGATGCCTTGGTCCCCGCTGGCAGGGGTTCCTTGGAAACGCCTCGGCCCTCCCGTGACCCCCTGGCACAGGCAGAAAGGAGAGGGAGCCAGGCTGGGCACGCTGGTGGGGAATAGCTGCGTGTCTCTGCCCTCCCACGGAGACAAACAAGGCCTTCAGTGCACACAATCCATCCAGATTGTGATCCCAGGCCTGCCTCACGCTGTGGAATTCGGGAGCTGGGGCACTGGGAAAGATGCTGCTCTCCACAAAATGTGGCCTCCTGGCACCCAGCAACAGCTCCCAGGGCCATGGGGATTTACCCCGGGGTGCGAGCCAGGCTCCTCGCTCAGCACGGCGAGCAGTGCTTAGCATGCAGGGAAGCTGCTCCTGATTTTCCCTGGATTAACAGCAGTGTGTTTTCCCTTGTGTAGTTTTGTTTTGAGGGAATCTAGGTTATGGCTTTCTTGTACATCATACTGTCTGAGCTGTGTAATGGAAGTGAGTATGGTGAATATTCAGTCCCAGGGGAGCTCTGACAGTGTCCTGTTGAGGGAGAGTTTGGGGAGTGTGCAAAGGAATGGTTTTGGCACACAAAACAATGCTTAACTGTGGTGCCTGGGTGGGACCTCTTGTTCTGGTGGGATTTATTTTGCCTGAGCATGAAGCTGAATCTGTTTATATTTCTGTAGAAGAAGCTGGGAGACCAGTGACCTTTCCCAGCCATGGAAAAGGAACCAGACAAGCAGAGATTATCAGGATGACGTTGGGCTGAGCTCTCGGAGGGACTCGTGCCTTGCTCCCCATCAGTCTCAGAAACCACTGGATCTTCCCAGGCAATTCCTTCAGAGACATCTGAACTGCCATGGGCTGTGCTCTGTGTGCCTTTAATGAGGGAATAAACTCAAGAGCATCTTTCCACACCCAAAATTATTCTAAAAAGCATCTCCCTTGAGCTACACAGCAGAGGAAGAGCAAAGCTTGCCCTGCCCGTGCACAGATCAGAGGCTTTGGGGAGGGAGTTCCCGTCGCACATCCCGTGAGTCACCAGGGAGGTTCGGAGGGGCCAGGCGGCATCACGGGGCTGCTCAGCCCCGCCGGGCAGGCGGCTCCACACCAAACCCCCCTCCCTGGCCTCCTCGGGAAGTCAGATGGAACTCAAGGGGCAGGGAGCAGGCCTGAAAGCACAGGGGGAGACTGACACACCAAACGTGTGGTGTTTCTGGGACATCCCAGCCGTGCACTCGAAAAGCAGTCCTTTGAGGAATGGACTCTTTTGCCAAAATCCGAGTTAACCACAGGAAACCAAAGCAGGTTGCAGTTCCCAGCCCTGTTTTTTGCAGCCAGGTTTGCCCTTTAAACCTACAGAGCAGAGCACAACGGATACCAGTGGAGGCTTGAGAAAAACCTGAGTGTGTGAGTCAAGAATATCCCAGGAGCAGCAGGGAAACCCCACTGCCTCCCTTCTCAACATGCTCAGCCCTCCAAATATTTACCTGGAAAACTTCCCCAGACTCTCTAGTGTGAAACACTAAATCTGCAAATGCCAAATGACATGGAATAAGCCAGGCTGGTACATAACTCGGAGCTCTGGGAAAAAAATGTGCCAAGAGAACAGGCAACACTGTCCAGCTTCTCATCCCTGATCATATGAAAGTTTCCTAATTACTAGGGAGCTTTCTTCATGTTGCCAGAACAATCCTCTACCAAATCCATTCCCTTTATTCTCTTAAAAGCAATTGAGGTCACCGTTCTGTTCAAGAGTTATTTTAGAAATGACCTCAAAACAGGGTTACCAGGGAAAGACTGCAAAATATCAGTCCAGGCAGGTACCAGGGATGCTCCTGCTCTGGCTCCACTGGAAGTAGCTGAACAAATATAAACTACAGACCAACAACTCAGAATCAGCTTAAATTGGATTCAATTTAAAAGAGGCATGCAGACATTAAGAGGGTCGTGTCTGGGCTCCCCAGCCCTGGATAAATCCCATCACCTCTCTACGCCCCAGTAACAGCTGGTCACAATTCTAACCTTCTCTGTAACCTGTTTAGAGAAGAATAATCCTGTAGGAGAGCAGGAGGAGAAAGAAAAATAGGCCTTGCCAGCTGATTAATGGGCTTTTCAGGGGGATCACGCCAGCGTCGCTCTGCTAGCCAGGCCCCTGGCAGGGATGCAGGCTTGGGAACTGCCTTTACTATGGGGTTTATGATCCCACCTCTCCCTAGGGAATAAGCCAAGAGAAGAGAGAAACACTGCATTTACAGCAAACCATGAAAACAGGGGGTTTTCCTCAGTCACCATGCAAAATGCCACCTTCAGTTTCTGTTCCCAAAGCTGTGGCACAGCTGCCCTAGTCCTGGCTCCTTCTCTGAAGCTCCTTCTATGAAGCCAGGATTGGTGCACAGCTCCCTGCCCACGGCTGGGTAACTCCACACACCCCAGCAGAAGCCCTGGAGAAACCAGGGCCACCCCAGAGTGGACCTCATGGAGGGGACTCCGTGCACCTCACACTCATTAGCCCAGCAACAACCCCAGTGCAGCCCTTGCTGCTCATTTCACCACCAGATCTCAGATTTATTTTACCCTACAACAGGCTCAGTGATGCTGCAGAGCTGGAGTAGGGAAAAAAACCTCCCATTTTCCCCATATTTGAAACATGATCCCAGCCTTCAAAAGCTGTGGTGACAGCTCTGATCTTCAAAGATGTGCTTGACCAGCCCCTCGAGCCAGCCCCTGGGCAATGGCTTTCCTGGTTTTCTCTGTGCAGGCTAAGGATGCACTGAGTTTGGGCTGGAGCTGCCAAATTTCCCAGAGCAGAGCTTCCAGCAGGGACAGGAGGAAGACACAGCTCCACATGGATCAGGTGTGGGTCCTGCCCCAGGGTGGGGGCAAAGAACTGACCCCAAGGGAGGGCACCAACACTGCCAAGATGGGGCCATACAGATAAAGAACACATGATAGAGAGCAAGCTGCTCTTTGGGATCCTTCCAAAGGCCTGTGCTGGGAAATCCCTGGGATACAGGTGGGGAATGGCAAAGCACAGAGTGAGTGCACTGCACACCAGGATTTCTTTGTTAAATGAAGCAGCAGAAATGCAGGAAGTTCTCCTTTCAGTCAGTTTGAACCACAGGAAGAGAAGGACCCATGGTTTTGTAACACTTGTGCACCACACAAGGAAACTGTCCCTCCATCCTCAGTCCTGCAGTATCCACAGGCTTGCCCCCAGAGCAGATGATGGCTTTTACAGCCCAGTGTTGTTCTGCAGTTAGACTTTCTTCTCTCTCTCTGAGCTGAAGCCTCGTTAGGAGGGGAGGGCACTGCAATCTGGCCTAGTTTTAAAATGCTTGCTGGAGTAAGGAGAGATTTTGGCACCAGGGGCCAAGCGCAGGAACGTTGGCTTTGCTGTCCAAGCCCCTCCCTGCAAGAGCTGGAAACTGCACCCAGCAAGAGCTGGAAACTGCAGAAGCCTGCTGGGCTTCCCTGTGGTGCCTCAGTTTCCCAGCTGTAAGGGGGGACAGCAGAGCTGCTGCCAATCCTGGGCTGCAAAGGGCACGGGAAGTGTGCAAAGTCCACACTCAAAGCAAGCGTAAAGTGTATTGGCTTTCCTCAAAACTTTCCTTACTGTTGTCCTGGTGTTGTGCTCCTCAGGCTTTTTATGGATTTCACTGCATGAAAAAGCAAAGTATGAGATCCTACCTTTGCTATTGAGAGGAAGCCTCATGAGTTTTGTCCTTTCCTTTTCCACTGGCAGGCACGGGGACTGCTCAGACCCGCTAAAAACCCTACAGATAGACTGAAAGCAGGAGAAAGGGCAGGGTTTAGGACAGGCAGGCACACTGGGTTTAGGACATGCAGGGGCAGGAGCACCTTCCTGCTCAGCCATAACTGATGCTCTTCCCTGCACCCTGGACAAGGGTGACACACAACACTCCTGTGCACGAGTGCAGCCCCCTAAATGGAGCTGTCCTTGTTTCCTTCAGCCACTTTGGGATGGATGAAGCTCCCTGGCTTCTCTCAGACAAGCAACTCAAGGTAGAGAGAGAGACAGTGGGGAGGGAAGAGATCTCCAGTTCGAGCTGTAAAGGTCACATGTCACCATGAAAATGTTGTTACAAAACCATCCATTGTAAACACCATGATTAAATCAAACTCGCCAAAAAACAACCCCATTAAATGGGGATTCTGGCCAACTGTATACAAGGATTCCATTACCTCTTTCAGCTAACTACAACTTGTAATTTTGATTTCTCTGGAGTTTAAGGCTCCTTGTAAACCTGAGCTGGCTTTTGGCTTACAGGGACTATCACAGGAGAAACAGTTACACTGCTGCAGACTCTTGGATGAAGTAGGATCATGCTGAAGTTAAACATGAAGCCTCCAGGCTTTCCTGCAAACTGGAGTCATGAAAGCAATCAGAGAGGGGGAAAATGTGTCACTGTTTGCTACAGCCTGCTCCTAATCAGGCCACTGCAATCTCCTTTGCGCTGAAGTGCCTTAGCAAAGGAAATCAGGGCTGCAAAACAGCCTTTATGTAACAGCCATGGTTTTTCCCTTCCCACTAAGAGCCGTGCCAGTTCCCTGCTTCCCCATAATTGCCGTGCATCCCACTGCAGAGGGATTGAACTTGACATGTGCCCGGAGTGGCAGCGGAGCTCCGGGCGCCGCCAGGGCCGCGCAAAGCAAACGTCAGCCCTGCCACGGAAAGGACAAACCAAAGGGGAAATATCGACCCAAAGCAGCAGCCTGGCAAGGCAGGAAATGGGGCTGGGCCCCAGCGCTCCCAGCACACGTTTGGGGCTTGTGCTGGTTGCAGGGCGTCATTCCCAAGCGTGTTCCAGCTGCTGTGAATGCCCTGGAAACCTCCCTGGAATCGCCCTGCTTCCTGATACATGAGAAACAAATGCTTCCTATCCGCTGTAAAGCATCTCCCTCATGTTCTTCCCATTCCCTGTCACTTTCTCTTCCTTTCTCTGTCTCTTCTATTCCTCCTCTCAGTTGCCTTCCCAGAGAAGTCCATTTGTCCCTGTTCAGCTCAAGCCTACGTCGTGTCTCTTCCCACATCCCTGCATGTAGGCAGCCCATTACTGACCCCTGACTTCCTTGGTTTTACGTGTCAGCTGCTGTGTTCCCTCACTCCTCCATGGAGAGCACATAACCTTTGGTTTGGGCTGACTGAGGATGTACAGAAATAGAGATTTCTGAAGGGGATGGGGAGAGAGGGGAGAAAAGATTCTGGAGGCAATTTATGCTCAATGGGATCATGCCCTGGGAGGGCACTGGAAGTATCCAAGACAAGGAGAACACGGAGGTTCTCACAATAAAAGGAGATGAAACCAAGGGTACCATAGAGGTGAGAAACACACCACGATACCCCCGAGCTTCCCAGGGATGAGATGGCCACAGAGACATCCACACCAGATGTAGGATAAAATCTGGAGGGTGATGGAACAGATGGGAGGACCTGGTGCCTACATGAGCCACACCGGGGGACTCTGGGGTCTCCACAGCAGCTTAATTGAAGGAAGGGCATTGACCTGCTGGTGTCAGTCCAGAGGAGCCCACCAAGGTGACCACAGGGATGGAGCAGCTCTGCTATGAGGAAAGGCTGAGAGAACTGGGATTGTTCAGCCTGGAGAAGAGAAGACTCCAGGGTGACCTAATTGCAGCACAAGAAGATGGGGCAAAACGATTTACAAAAGCCTGGAGTGACAGGATAAGGGGGAATGGCTTCAAAGTGACAGAGAGTAGGTTCAGATTGGATATTAGGAAAAACATCTTCCTGTGAGGGTGGTGAGGCCCTGGCACAGGTTGCCCAGAGAAGCTGTGGCTGCCCCATCCCTGGCAGTGTCCAAGGCCAGGATGGACAGGGCTTGGAGCACCCTGGGATAGTGGAAGGTGTCCTGCCCATGGAAGGAGGTGGGACTGGGTGAGCTTTAAGGTCTCTTCCACCCCAAAGCATTCTGTGATTCTGTGACCAACCCCGCACTGCCAAAACCCGCGGGGTGACCAACCCAGCCCTGACCTCCGAGTCTTTGTCCAGCTGGTTCCTGACCACGATCATGTTGTAGAGCACGCGGTCGTCGTCGGCCTCGGTGTGGGTCACGTCGTGGGGGGTGCTCCACAGGTTCTGCTCCTCATCCCGCGCCAGGGTGGCTCCGAAGGACGCGTAGGGGTTGTTGTTACTGCAGAGAGAGAGCGGCAGGCAGCGTCAGGGCTGGCCCCTGCTGCCTTCCCAGTGCCCACCGCTGGGCCCTCCCCTCTCCCAGCGCAGTGCTGCTGCCAGAGGGGAGGGAGGGGAGCTGGGGAAAATGGGGAGACAGAGGTTTTTTCCTTAGCAAACATCCTGACCAGGCAAGGTTCAAACCAAACCATGCGATGGCCACAGGTGCCCCCACGCAGCAGCTCCCACCTCTGAGCTGCAGTGATGAGCTGAGCTGTGCAACGACAGACAAGGCGTGGAAAGGATATTCAGCCCCATCTTACTGTGGCAATGGAAATGTCCTCAGCCTTCTAATGAACTCCAGGCTTTATTTGCTTAGCAAAGCTGAGCATCATCTTCTGGGAAGGCTGTCCCCACGGAGGTGGGGAGCTTTTCTCTGCACTGGGGCAGTTCTGTGTTTTATGGCTTTATGTTGCTGTTGGGATGTGCAATTTTTTAACACTTCTGCCAAGAGGGCTTTTAGCAGGGGATTTCCATAAAGTGTCTAATCAAGATGTCCAGCCACTTGAGCAGAACAATACAAGTGGAGAACTATTTTTGGCCTTATCACCCTCTGGTAATCCCTGCTCACTTCTTGTCAGAACAACCCACTGTTTATTTTGTTTGCTACCCAAACCCCATTCCTTTCCCATGGAACCCATCCAGAGAAACTTCAGGTAACACTGTGGGTGCCATGGCACCAAGCCATAAAGAGATGCTAAGAGGAGCTCCAGCACAGATATGAAATAGAAAAAAACTAATTCCCATCAGCATTCCAGCAGGAAGGTTAATTAGACTTTCAACAGACCAAAAACCTGAGCAACAGGTAATAAGGGGAAAGATAATCTCTTATAATCTCTCATTAAAGACAAGCAAAGGTAACTTGGAGGGTGTGGAGGGGCACGGCCGTTTTTCAGTCCTGGAGCAGACAGGGAGGGAGCACTCAGGAGCCAGCTGTGCCACCAGCAGGAGCTCACTCCCACCCTGCCTTCCACAGCTTCTTCCCACTCAGGCATTTACCAGTATGCTTAACATTTGAACTACTTAAAACACCGGTATTTAGCAATGACATTGCCGCACTTGATCTTTTCTGAGCCACTCCCTCCCTCACAGCTCGAAGGGCACTTCCCAGCACATTCCCATTTCCACATCACAGCGTGGAGCATCCTGTAAGGCATGTGGCAGTGCCCGGGAGTCAGCAATCCATACCAGCACGGAGAGCTCTGCCAACAGCTCTTGCAAGCAACATTGCAAAGGAAGAAGTGGCAGGGAGAAAAGAAGCACGTGAACAGCAGTGGCTTTGCAGGTTAAGGAATCTCCGTGGGACCAGAAGGGACAGGGAGCATTTCACACTGTGGAATTTATCCAGAAAATGGGGAGCAGCAATGCTTCATCAATGGATTTCTGCTCCAGGGGGCTTTCGGTTCACATTAAATTTTGGCATTTGCAGCCCTAATATGTAGTTTATTTTCATCCTGAGTGCACCATCCGAACCAGACCCCACCTTCACACATCTAGAGACAACCAAGCAGCGTGGATGCTTTGCAACACCAGCTCCCAAACCTAAAACTCAGCTAAAAGAGCTGAAACCTCAGGCAATTCATTCACTTTAAACAGCGCTGCAGTAAAAAATAAAGCCAGCAAGCTATTGCAAGATCCCCACTATGAAATTAGACCCCACAGCCCCCGAGAAGGGGCAAGCATTAGGCTGAGACAGCGATTATGTTGTTAATTATGCTGGCACACGTGTAGAAGAGCAGGTGCCTTTTGAATTCCCAGAATTTATAGAGGCTTGCTTTCCTCCTTAGGGCCAGCATTAATTGGATCGCCAGCGTGTTACTAAAGCGAGGTGCCAGGTGAGGGACAGCCACCGTGGCTCGGCTCCCGGGAGGTTAATTCCAATTTCCTGGGCTGGAGGCCCCATGCTTGGGATTAGCCGGTTATTATTTAGGTAACTGCTTTACCAGGACGTTTCAAGCCGTGTGTCCCCAGCTCTGCTGTTACCTGACACCGCTGCAGGACACGCCGGGAGCATCCCACCCTCCTCCCCGAAACGCGTCTGTCGCACCGATGGCGCAGGAGGGCACGGTCCCTGCTCCATCCCGGGGCCGGGACACCCGCTGCGGTGCCAGGACGGCGGCTGGCATCGGGGAAAGAGGGACAGCCAAAACACGGATGTTTTGCCACACGCAAACCCTCTTTACGCGCTTGCACAGCTCTTCTCCACGAGTCAGGGAGGATCTGTCCATACAACACGCCCAAGCTCACGCTCTGTGCACAAAGCAGATGCGACCGACAGCAGGAGAGCAGGATCTGCTCCCCTGGGATCAGCACACGGCTGTGCGTCGTCATCTCCTCGCCGGCATCCCTGATGGAGCCAGGCTGGAGAGCTGGGGCTGTTCCCCTGGAAAAAGGAAGGCTCCAGGGAGACCTTAGAGCCCTTCCAGTGCCTAAAGGGGAGAGTGACATTTTACTGGGGCATTTATAGTGATAGGACAAGGGGGAACGGTCTTAAACAAAACGAGAGGCGATTTAGATTGGGTGTTAGGAGGAAATTCTTCCCTGTCAGGGTGGGCAGGCCCTGGCACAGGGTGCCCAGGGAAGCGGAGGCTGCCCCATCCCTGGAAGTGACCAAGGCCAGGTTGGACAGGGCTTGGAGCAACCTGGGATAGTGGAAGGTGTCCCTGCCCATGGCAGGGGGTGGAAGCGGATGAGCTTTAATGCCCCTTCCATCCCAGTCCATTCTGGGATTCTGAGACCCCAGCCTGCAATCAGAGCTCTGCACAACCCAGAGCTGCCCGGCAGTGGGACCTGACCCCCGGGCAGGAATGCAGGGCCCCGCTTTTTGCTCAGTGCCTCAGCTCCTCCACCGAAATCCCACAAGAGCTGGACTATCCCTACGGACGGGGAGCACGGGGAACGCCGAGGGGATGCCGCGGGCAGGGTTCCTGCGGAACCGGCTGGCAGGAGGAGTCCGGCCCCTGTGGCAGCCGAGCCGGGCGGAAAGAGAGCGGGAAGCGGCTCCATCCCGCCGGGGGAATATCCCTCCGGAGCCTCGAGCGCTCCGGCAGGGGATGGATGCCCAGCTCCAGCGGCGGTGACAGCGCGGGGAGCGGGGCAGGGGACAGCGGCGGGGAAGGGCTCGTGGCCGGCTGGGCGCATCCCCCGCCGCGGGGGCCGGGCCGGGTCTCACCTGAGCAGGGGCTCCTTCTCGGGCGCCGCCGCCTCCCCGCCGCAGNGTTCTGCCTTGCCCCGCCCGGCCCGGCACGGCACGGCTGCTGCGGCAGCTCGGGGACGGAGCTGCTGCGTCCTTCTGCATCCCCCTTGAACCGCACTCCCGCATCTTCCTCCCGCACGTTCCTGCACTCCTCTGCAACCCCCTGCACCCTCCTGGATCCTGAAGCGCCCTCCTGTACCCTCTTGTCCTCTGCAGCACCTTTCCCTGCCCTTTTGCATCCTCACGCGCCCCCCTCCATCCCACTGCATCCTCTGCACATCCTGCATCCTCCTGCATCCTCACACACGCTTCCACACCCAGTGTGCTGCACTGCCTCGCACACTTCTGTGCCCTCCTGCACCCTCCTCAATGCCACATTGCATTTGCAGCCTCCAGCCCTCGTGCCCCCACTGGAACAGACCATCACTGGCCATCACAGCTCGGCCGGAACCCAAAAATCCCCCTTTTCCAACCCTCTGCACCACTACGCTTCCAGGCCTGCTGCCACTTGGCTTTTGGGACACAGGGCTGTGATCCTGGGAGCTGCAATGGGAAATGGGCAGGGGGGACGGACTTGGCTGTCTCCTGGTGCAGGGGCTTTTGGGGAGGAAGAGAAGAGCCTAAAATATTGCTGCCTTCTCCTTTTTTTCTCCCTATGGTCAGGAAAATTAATCCACAAACACCAAAGGTTCATGTCCAAAAAGGAGGAAGAGGAGTCCTGTAACTTTATTCAAATAAAGGTAGAGGCCATGGGACATTTCCCTTGGGGTCTCTCAGATTTTTGGAGGACACAGCCTCCTTTTTATCCTTATTTCCTGGCCATGTTTCCCTCTCTCTTTCCCCATTGGCTTAGGTGCTTGAGAGGTACAGACTTCCTGAAATGCCTAAGACCCCTTCTAATGTATATCCCCACCGTTTTTCTTTTTCCTTGTGTCTCTGTTCTTTTCCTCTAAATCCAGAGATTTAGCACAGTCTTGAGTGAGTAACAGTCTGTGTCAATTAGTGGAATTCCTATGGAATTGATGTTTCTCCCCATTGCTTCTTTCACCTCTCCCTATCTGGTCATATCTACCATCAGGCCCACAGTTTGTTTGTAAAGACACCCCCTCCTCATTCATTTCACTGTCTTACACTCCTATCACATGCCTGGCTGGGACCCCAAGAAGGAAAAGCTTAAACTCTGAATGAAGATGGTCCTGGATCTTGTTTAATCACAAGATTAAACAAAATGTGTTTGCATCTGCCACAGATCTGTTTGCATTTCAGAGCAGCCCATCAGGCCTCAGCCAGACCCAGAGCAATTGCTCTGAGTCTGGTTTGGCCACGCACACCCCCAAGAGTTATTTAATTTCAGTACAGCAGCTTCCTGACACTTATGCCAGCAGATGTGATGATATCAGCTTTTACATCCTCATGCCCAGTGTGTGCATGCAAGGAAAGGTGAAATAAGATCATTTTGAGCTCACATTTCTCTCCCTCTTTTTATTCCAGATTTGTTAATTCATCAGCCCCTGCGTGGGGAATGGGACATCTCAGGTTGCTCGGCCACAGATTCTCAGGTGACTTCTAAATTTCATTTAATTCACTGGCTCCAAAACCAGATTTCCCAGCTACCTTAATTAAAAGGTGAAAAGGTGGGAGAAGGACTTGCTGTTATTGTTTCTGGAAGCCCCCAGTGCTGGGCTTTGCTCCCAGCTCGGAGCGCTGCTCATCAGTCATTCCACCAGGAAGGATTTCTGGCCGGATGAGCCGAGGGGCGAGGCCGGATTGCAAAGCCAAGGGTGCTCTGCTCTGCCCTGGAGCGTGTCCCTGCGTGCCTTTGTTTCCCCTCCAGCCTTTTGTGTGCCGGAGCACGACAATCACCAGCCACTGCCGCTGCGATTGCAAGGATCCGGGAATTGCACGGCACGGATGCACTTCCCTAAAACAGCCACTGCTGCGGGAATTGCCTTCTCCCTCCCCTCTCCGGCTGATCCTCTAGGTCTCTTGTTCATCTAGGCTTTCTTTTGACACAAACACTGATTTTTCCTGGGTTGCAAATGTCAGGGATAGTCCTGATGCCAGCTGAGATCTTGAGGCACAGCTCTAACACATCAACAGTGGCATCCCTGATTTGTGGATAACTCCCTTCCCTACAAGGAACTTTATCCATACCCCACTGCTTTTAAGACAAGAGAATTATGTTCTTCACTAATTTAAAGTCTGGGCCATCTAGGTTTATAAAGATCCTTGAAGAAATACCAACTATTTTCCAATCCCTTTATTCCTCGTTGTGATTGTAAATCTTGTTCCTTTTCCATCAGAGAACAAATAAACAGGGGAGAGTCTCCTGAGAGCTGAAGCCTTACTGGGATCTTCAAATCAAGCTTTCCACAAGGTAGGAGAAATATCACCAACTTTTCAGGGGATCCTGGGGATGGGGAGGTGGACCCCAGCCCACCCAGCCCTGTGGGTATCCTCCTCCCTCTTGTGTGGTCCAGCAAAAAGCTTCTGATTCAATTAAAGTTGAAATTAAATTTAAAACAATTAAATTTGTAAATTAAATGCAGCAGGGTAAGGATGCTGTTTGCCTGCTCTTCCTTTAGCTCCAAGCAATCCATCCACAGGCAAACCTGTTGGTGAAAAATACAGGAGGACTGACAGGAGTATCCTTTGGCTTTGTTGCTCCCTAAAATACACTGATTCTTTTTTTCAGTTTTAATAGATTTCAGAGTGAGATGCATTCCCAGTGAAGGTCTATTAATCCAGGACCCTGCTATATAATTAAAATCCACAGGGTCTGAAGGTTTGGGGAACAAGTTGGGAAGACCCCGGGGGCACTTTGGCATTCCTTAAAGCCTTTGGATTTAGTAAGTGGGCAGGCAGGGATGATGGACAGTGTCTGATTCTCTGTGCCTGGTGTTTAAACCCATTTAAATTAGGCCTAAGGCTCAGCAACCCAAATCTTGAGGAGACCAATTCATTTTTGCATGCTGCAGGGCCATTGGAGAGTAGCTGTGCCTCGGGGAGCACAGTGGAGATGGAGGAGGGAGCCAAAGGCTGAGGCAGGTGGTGTGCCAGATTTGGGAGAGCTCAGGAAAGGCCTGGTGCCATGAGCAGCCTCTGCCTGGCTGGTGTTTTGTTTTGCTGCAGGCCTGGGGCATCATCCCCTCCTGTCTGCAGTGGTGCTCCCAGCAAAACACCAGCAAAATGGGGTGGCCCAACCCCAAAGAGCCAGGCTGTGAAAACACAGGGGCCTTTGGTGATTGTGTGGTGTTTTCTCTTGGTGCACGTACCACCCCTGCACAATTAAGCAGCAGGTGGCCCAAATGAAATATTTGGGATACAAGCCCAGGAACTCCAAGCCATGCTTTGATTTAGCAAACTGCTTCAAGCAGGCCTCTGTCTTCAGTGCTTGAGTGAGTTCAGTGATTTCTCTTAAAATTAGGAGTGGCTTAAAGGCTGTGCTAATTAGCATGGACCCATGACTGCCGTGCAAAGTACAAACTGAAGGGACTGTGCTTCCAGCAAAGCACGGCTCCCTTGGCCTCAGCTGCACGGAATTAACATTACTCTGCTGAGGAAGGGGTAAAATCCTGCCCTGAATCAGAGCAAACTGCCTAGCTCTGAAATACCAAAGCTCTTAAAACTGCTACTGCTGGGGGCTCCTGCTGCATTTTCTCTTTCTGCTGGACACCAGGAAGGGACTTCAGCACAGACAGAGCTCTGTAGGTATGGCTTTGTCTGCCTGCAGCATTTGAATCTTGTTCTGCTACCTTGCAGCACTTTCTGGGCTCTGCATCTGCTTCCGGAGATGTGGAGGCTGCTTGAGCATTCCCAAGATCCGAGGGCATTTTAAAAGCTGTAACTATGTAACCAGTAACCACAGAGCTGTGTAAGGGCTAAGGCTCGGCTCTGCGGCTCCAGGACCTCAGTGGGACTGAGCCTCTGGAAGCTGCCTCCCGGATTTTACCCCTCGCTACCGCGCCGGGCGGGCAGGGGGAGCAGCCGGGCTGCGCTGCCGGGGCGGGCGGGCGGTACCGGGGGCGGCGCCGGCCATCCCTCGCCTTCCCCCGCCTTCCCCTTCGTCCCGGCCCCGCAGCCCCGGCCCGGGAAGTGCTGGGAGCTGCTGGTGCGGGGGCTGCCGGCGGTAAGGAGCGGGGGTGGCTGCGGAGAGAAGGCTCCTCTGGGCGCACCGAAAGCACCGGGAGGCTCTCTCCAGAAAACGCTTTGGTGGCGCTGCTGTTCCCTGCTGGGTGCTCCAGCCCTGAGCTGGTTGAGCATCTCTTCCTGCATGAAGGCGGAATAACCCTTGGTCTCCCGATGTATTTGTGTATCGCTCATAAACTCGCTGCGGGCACAGGGGCGGGTGTCCTTCCCCGGGAAAGGGGGCACGGAGCCCTCCTAGCAGTGCCCGGGGTCGGTGCCGAGCCCCGGGAGCTGCCGCTGCCTCGGACAGCGCCTGCTCGGGCACCTACACGAACAGGATGCGGCCGGGGGCCTTCCGGGGCGGCGCGATGCGCCCGGGGCTGCCGGGACCGGGGGCGACGCGGTGGCGGAATGGGGAGCGCCGTGCCGGGGCGCTTCCCCGGCTCCCGCGGCTGAGCTGCGCCGAGGCCGGAGGGCCCCGCTCGCCTCCACGCGTGGTGGTGATGGGTTCAGTGCGATAAGAGACTTTGAGTGGCTTCTGGACAGGAAGGGCCAAAAAATAGCAGATGGTTCGGAAAGCGCAAGGTGGAGTTGTGATTGTGTGCTAATACTAGAAAATGGATTTCCTTTAAAAAAAGGCCAAGAAATCCAACCGACAAAAAAAACCAAAACATGTTTTACGGGTATTTTTCCTGCTTCACTGCTCAGTGAATGATTTGAGAAAACAGCCGGGTGGGTGGGGAAGCAAAGGAGTTAAACGCTCCTTACGGAGTGTGTGAAAACCTGGAAAGCTTTTCCCGTTGGCCGCCGCTGGTTTGCTGCTGTGCTTAGCTTAGGGCTGTGGGAGGGATTCCTGGAGAGCACGTTCCCGCTCCCTTGCTGGAGCCTCACGGGCAAAGTCCTCCCCATGGCCCCGCCGGGAACTGAAGGCTTCAGTGCCTGCGGTCCCGGGCTGAGGAGGCGGCAGGAGTTCGGTCCCGTGTGACATCCCCGGCTTGCTGCCTCCTCCCAGGTGCCAGGTCAGCCAAGCATGGCCACCCAGATGTTCGAGGGCAGAGGGCATGCGGCCGTCTACCAGAAATACAGGTTTGCACCGGGCAAAGAGCTGCAGCAGACCATCCTCTCGTACCTGCAGGAAAAGGTGAGCGGGGCATGGCCAGGCTGGAGGAAAAGTCCAAGGAGTATTTAATTGTGGGTGGCAGTGTTTATCTTGCTGGGAGCGTCACCTTGGTTGGTGCCTCGGGGAAAGACAAAGCAGCAGGGCTCATGGCCAGATGGGGGCATAGAAGAGGCTTTCTACAGGTTCTGCTTTTGCAAGGATGTTCCTGAGTGGGTGCTGGGGAAAGGAATGGGGTAAAAGCACAGGAATTGGGTGGCTGCCCACTGAGGCACATCCACTCCTCCCTGCAGAAGGCAATCCCTGCAGAGCTGGCGGTGGACGTTGGCTGTGGCTCTGGACAAGGCACCCACTTCCTTGGGGAGCACTTCAAGAAGGTGGTGGGGACGGACATCAGCGAAGCGCAGATCCAGGAGGCCAAGGACACCCCCTGCATGCCCAACATCTCCTACCTGTGAGTGTCAGGACAGCACGCTGAGGCAAAGGCAGAATTCAGGTCCTCATGTGGAGGTGGTGGTTTGTGAGCATGACTGTTTGAAGAGCCAGCTGGCACCAAAGATTCCATTTGATGGAATTCCCGGTGTGAACACGCACTATCCTAGACTTCCAGAAGCTTGCATCCCAAACCATCAAAAAACACCTGCTGACTTCATGTCCTGCTCTGTAATTCCCACATCACACGAGGCTTTTTCCCTTGGTCCCTGCAGCGTGTGCCCTGCAGAGGAGCTGCCGTTCCAGGACGCCTCCGTGGACGTCCTGACTTCGTTCACGGCCGCGCACTGGTTTGACGTCGAGAAGTTCATGAGGGAGGCCGAGCGCGTGATGAGGCCGGGCGGCTGCGTGGCCATCAGCACCTACACCGTGGACATGAGCCTGTGCTACGGAGCCTGCTCCGAAAAGCTCACCAAAATCTTCAGGGAGGTGAGCTGGTAAAACCTCAGGGCGGGGGGAAAGTGTGTAGCACTTGGATGCAGAGAGGAAGGAGTGGCATTGAGGGGGTATGACAAGAGGAATCCTAATGCAGAATGGGGCAAAGGGAGGGGTAAGTGCAGGGATAAGGCTCTGAGGCAGGATTTAGAGACTTCCACACTGGGCTGGCTGGATCATGAGGAGAGGGACATGAGGACTGATAGGGCAGACTCTGGTGGGGGTGAGAAGAGTGCCAGGGCAGATCTGGGAGCTGGTATTGTCCAGGAGACTTCTCCTGTTGCCCTGATCCCAGTGAAAAGAATGGGAAGTAGAAACTGTCAGGAAGAAGTCCTTTTTTGAGGAATCTTTCTGGACAAAGGGTGTTTTAACGACTGGATAAAAGGAGACTTTCCACTATGAGTAAGAGCTGTGTAGGGAGGACAGGAGCCTTATTTCTATAATAGGATCCTTGAATTCTTGACATTAAGCAAGATTTTGGTGTATTTTAATGCACCAAGTCTTTAAAAAAAAAAGGACATAATATGAATGTATCAGATGCAGGCCCAAACCTGAGTTCAGTGGCATCCGAGAACTTCAAGTGGTTTTGTGTTTGTTTTTAATACACCATCTTTACAGTGCTGGGACAAGATTTTAGAATACTCACATAATAGACTAAAATATGTCTTGGACAACTACAAAGAGATCTTTGAGGCCTTGCCATTCCCAGACAAGAAGAGGTGAGCAGAACCACCTTTGATGGTGTCAGATATTTTATTCACCACCATGTCAACCTGTTGTCCGTGTTCCCCTGCCTTTGAGATTTAACTCACCAATGCTCCTTTCTTGCCCATGTCTCTTGTAGAGTCACTGATATCTATGACCAAATTCCCATGACTGTTGAGGGTGTAGTTGGTTACATGGAGTCTGCCTCTCCATATCAGACCTTTAAGAAGAATGACCCTAAAGCTGCAACATCCCTCCTCCGAGAGACTGAAAAGAGGTGAGAAAACTGCTTGGGAAAACAAGCAGGATGTGGAGGACCTGTCCTACACCGTGCATGCAGAGGGAGGTTGTGCAGGCCCCTTCCAAGCTGCAAGTGAGTGTGCAGGGATGTGCTCCCTCCTTTCTCCCAGGGGTGGACACTTGTCAGGGGTTAAACAGCAGATCATTAGATTTTAAGCCTGTGTAGCAGTAGGATGTGCTTGCACTGATGTATCCATGAAACTTCTGACACGAGACTATCCTGAGTTTCTTTACCTTGCTTTTAATTGGCAAAGGCCATGAAAAATATTGGTGGTTGCATCTTCACCCATCTGTTTCAGCCCCAACAAGGGCCTGCTGGGAAGGGGTGCCTGCTCATTTATTCACTGACCAGAACAACCCTTGTGCAGCAGCTGGAAGCATTTGCCATCCCACCTCTGTGCTGTGGGTGGAAGAGATCTGCCTCTGGCTGTGGGTATTGCCCCACATCAGGTGGGAGCTGTCTGGACAGGGTGAGACCCTTCCTCTGCTTGTCCTTTCAGGATGCTGGAGACAATGGGAGTTTCCTCTCCTGAGACCCCAGTGGAGTTCTGGGTGAGGCATGTCTGTGTGCTGGGGTGCAAGGGACGCTGAGAGAGCAAACCCTTCTCCTGATCTGATGCTACAATGGGAGGAGGTGGTGGATCATCTCCTAAAACCCTGCTTGTAACCGCTCTTACTCCTTCGGAATATTGGTGCTGATTTTGCTGATTGAAATTTTGGTCTTCTGTGGAAAGCAGATGGGGTTTTAGGCCCCTCAGGTTCCTGTCCACCTTGGTCCTGCAGTCTCCTCAGCACTGGAAGTGTCCCATTGTGGACTGTTGGTTTAACAACATGTGGGGAAGAGAACCACAGGAACAGCTGAGAAACTCACTGCATTTCTTACACAATTAATAATAATTAAAAATCAAGCTGAGAAAATGTTGCCTGTGGTTTCTGTTTTACAGAGAGGCTGTGGAGCACCCACTGGTGTGGGAATAACTGTGCTCCATTGACATTGAGTATCCTGATGCCCTCAGTGCCCCTCTGCTCCGTGGGGAAGGTGGGTTTTGGGTAGGAAGGGCCATTGACCCCTTTCCCTGCCCCAGCTAAGCGAGGAGCAGTGCACTCTTTGAGGGCTGCCTGGAAAGGGGCTGTTCCCACCATCCCTGGTGTCTTGCAGGCTGGTGCAGGTATCAGCACCTTACCTGCCCCAGGAGTGCATTGGCCCTAGTGAGGCCCCTCAGAACAGCTCAGGAGCCTGTATGGGATCACTGCTGGAGGAGAGCAGGTTTGTGCCCTTATCACCCACCCACGCTGCAAAGGGAAGATTAGAGGCTGCATTTTTCAGGAGGGGCAAGGGGAGACATGAAGGCTCAAAGCTGGGCAGACCCTGGCACAGGTAACCTCCTGTTTGCCTTCTGGATATTTCAAGTCCAGACCCACCCTCTTCAGGGATCTTTCCCTTTCCTGTAATTCCAGTCCTTGACAAGAAAGCTTCCCTGATGCCATGGGAAGGGCTGTGCCCTCACTCTGTTCTATGTCAGTGCATTATTAAGAAAGGTGAAGTGCCATCTCTGCTCCTGGCCCCAGAGAGTGCACCTGGAGGGGGCTG
The DNA here is from genome assembly GCA_013398275.1 of Promerops cafer. Lineage (NCBI taxonomy): Eukaryota > Metazoa > Chordata > Aves > Passeriformes > Nectariniidae > Promerops > Promerops cafer. Next base: position 375,062 of record VZSE01005709.1, on the reverse strand, counting down.
AGAGGGGGTGGAGGTACTTCTGCTGAGGTCCTGGGCTCTCAGGGTCCTGACTGAGCTGCCCTCAGCTTGCTCAGGGTGGGGAGCAAAGGCTTTGCCCCCAGTTGGTCCCCCAGGAGGGTGATGGGGTCTTGGGAGGACAGGTATGGCATGAGAAGCCCATCATGGACGGGAGGCTGGTCTCTGTGTCCACGGCCAGGTGATGGAGCAGCAATGCTGGATCAGGCCCTGATGTCCCTGGCTGAGGGGCTGCTCCAGGTGCAGGTTGGGTTTGGGACAGCAGCAGCTCTCAGGCCCCCCTTGCTGGGTGAGCATGAGGGGTCTCTCCTGCCCGGGATGGCCCTGGGTGGCACCACTGCTGTGATGCCCATGGCCTGTCTGGCTGCCTGGGCCAGGGAAGCCCCAGCTCTGCAGGCAGGGCTTGTCCCTGTGAGGTGCATCCCTGCAGACATTCCAGGGCAGGGAGGGGTGTCCCGCAGGAGGCGACATCCCATGTCCCTACAGTGCTGGCAAAAAGGCTCTGGGGAAAAAGTGGGTTTTTTTCCTCACTTTAAGTTTAAAACAAGTTTAATCCTGCTCATTAATTACAGCTGTAATTTAAAAGCCCTTCCCTCCCTGCACTGGCATCGTGCAGCGGGTGCCTGGCCATGAGGTAACAGCAAGGACTGCGTCACCACCGTGCACAGTGGTGCAGCAGGGTGGCACGAGCCATTGCAGTGGCTGCTGTGGCTCACACGTGCTGGGAGGTGCTGAATGGTTCTGGGGGATGGAGTGGGGCTGGGGGCACTTTGGTGGCAGGGACAGGTCTGGTGATGGCTGATGAGCAGAGCCCACCTGATGCCCCCTGTCCTGGCACCATCAGGCCATGGGCAGGGCTCCCATAACATCACCCGGGGGTTTATTTTTAAACCTGGCTTTTTTGGGGCACGCTTTCTATTCTATCTTCGCTACCCAGACTAGTCGGTTTAGCAGGAGTCACTTCCTCCCAGACTGGCCCACTGGGGTCAGGAGCCACCTGGGCTCATCCTTACCCACTCCAGTGCCATGGCTCGTTGTGAACGGCTTTCCCATGCTTGTGCCATGCAGGAACCCGTGAGTCACCACGGAGCGATTGCCTCACCCAGTGCTGACACCAGCCCTGTCCCACAGTCAGGTTTCACTTTTGTTCTCGCACCTGGAAATCCCACACACCTGGGATTTCTTGCTCCAAGCAAGCCTGAGTGGCTCCAGCCTCCAGGCTGGGTGAACCCAAGGAAGGGGCTCCCTCCATCTGTGCTGCTCTCCTGGCTCAGCACCGTCAGCAGCTGGGCCTGGAACAATGATTGTGGTGGGTCCCCAGCGCCCTGTAGACTCTGTTGGGCACAGTGTGATGTCCCCGGCCCGTGCTGGCTTTGGGGAACTCTCCACTGCCAGGGCAGGAGCTGGCACTGGCGTGGTTTGGAGGAGTTGTGGCAAATGCAGCCGTGCTTTGTTGGTTGGGCTATGGTGGAACATGACATTGCTGGGCAAGAAACGCACCAAAGCCCAGGATGGCCCCATCCTATTACAAAAAAGCCCTCACTGCTGCTCAGCCAGGCCCCTGGGGGCTCAGCTGTGGCTGGGGGTGGCACAAATATCTCAGCAAGGTGCCCAGGAGAGATCCTCATCCTCCATCCCAGCTGCCATGGGTGCCAGGGGCTGCGCTCGTGGCCCGGCTTTGCCCCGCAGCTTTAGCTTTTCTTTGGTGCCTCTGAATTTCCTGTTGCATGTGTGAAGAGATGAGGTTTCGCTTTACTTCTCCAAACAGAAATGACACCTGGGAGAGAAAAGCCACAGCGATGGGAAACGGGAGCCAAAGCTGTCCCACGAGGATGTGATGCTGCTCTGTGACCCGACGGGTGACCCGAAAGCGTCTCGGCAGGGATGTGTGGTGTGGGACTGTGGTTGGTGGTGGGTCACCCCTCTCTCACTGGGGGCCACATTGCTTTTACATCTGTTGGGATTTTCTGCTAAGGTGCCCTCTATTCCAGCTGAGCTGTGCCTCTTTGGATGACAGAAGTGGACTTATTTATGCTGGTTTAGACTTGTATTTCACAGCTATATTGATCATGAACTTTGTTGTGTTGAATAAAAATTAATCTCCTGTGGGTTTCTTTAATGGGAGAGAAAGGAAAGACAGAGCCATTGTCCTGTTCACCAGAAGGGCAGACAAGGGACCCCAGCCCACACCAGGGCTCACGCTTTTAATTACTGACCTCCCCTAACCTGCTGCTCTGAGGGAGGCTGGTGCAGGAGCCTGGGTGGCAGCCTGGTCCAGTGGCCACATCCATGGCTGGAAAACCTGTACCCACCACGCTCTGGGGCTTTAGCACCACGTTTTGCTGTCCTGGCTCTTCTCCAAGCTGTGTCTGCATCCAGTCTGGACAAAGTGGAACGAGCCACTGTCCAATCCATGCTGCCCCCTCCCATTCTTCATCTCCATCACGGTTTTCCAGGAAAGATCTGAGCCCTCTGGGATGCTGCTGGAGCAGGGGAAGGGCTCAAGAAGGGCTGGATGGACCCTGTGAGTCAACAGCTGGTCCTGCTTGACCTCTTCATTAATGATGTGGATGATGAGGCCCAGGGCACCCTCGCTGTACCAAGTTCAGTGGTGACAACAAACTGGGAGAAGTGGATGACCCAGCAGGGGATTGCTGCTGTCCACAGGGACCTCAACAAGCTGGATGGGAACCTCTGAAGCTCAGTGAGGGGAAGGACAAAGTCCTGCACCTGAGGAGGAACAGCCCCATGCACCAGGACATGCTGGGGCTGCCCAGAGAGAAACAAGCAGGGCAGGAAAGGACCTGGGGGTTCCGGTGGGNTGGCAGCCTGGTCCAGTGGCCACATCCATGGCTGGAAAACCTGTGCCCACCACGCTCTGGGGCTTTAGCACCACGTTTTGCTGTCCTGGCTCTTCTCCAAGCTGTGTCTGCATCCAGTCTGGACAAAGTGGAACGAGCCACTGTCCAATCCATGCTGCCCCCTCCCATTCTTCATCTCCATCACGGTTTTCCAGGAAAGATCTGAGCCCTCTGGGATGCTGCTGGAGCAGGGGAAGGGCTCAAGAAGGGCTGGATGGACCCTGTGAGTCAACAGCTGGTCCTGCTTGACCTCTTCATTAATGATGTGGATGATGAGGCCCAGGGCACCCTCGCTGTACCAAGTTCAGTGGTGACAACAAACTGGGAGAAGTGGATGACCCAGCAGGGGATTGCTGCTGTCCACAGGGACCTCAACAAGCTGGATGGGAACCTCTGAAGCTCAGTGAGGGGAAGGACAAAGTCCTGCACCTGAGGAGGAACAGCCCCATGCACCAGGACATGCTGGGGCTGCCCAGAGAGAAACAAGCAGGGCAGGAAAGGACCTGGGGGTTCCGGTGGGCACCAGGTTGAACATGAGCCAGGAAAGTGACAGTGGGAAAGAAGTTGAATGTTATCCAGGGCTGCACTGGGAGGAGTGTTTCCAGAAGGCTGAGGAAGGTGATTCCTCCCCTCTCCTCAGTGCTGGTGAGGCCACTCGTGAAAGTTCTGGGTCCAGTTTTGGGCTCCTCAGTGGGAGAGACATGGCAGGGACTGGAGGGAGTCATCAAGGTCATGAAGATGATGGACAGGAACATCTCTCCTATGAGGAAAGGCTGAGAGAGGAGACTCAGGGGCTCATGGTGGTGTGACAGCCCAGCACAAGCTGAACCAGGGAAAGTCCATCGAACACAGGAAAAACAGAGGCTGTGAAGTGTCCACTCTATCCTTGGTCACTGTCCTGGGCAGCCTGTGCCAGCTGGTCCTGCCAGAGCAAGGGTTGGACTGGATGATGTCGAGAGGTCCCAGCCTACTTCCATGACCACATCCATGCCACTCTGCTCACCCACAGGTGTACCTTTACACATGCTTCCACAAGAACTTTTCTCCTCTTCTCGGACTCTTTGAAATCAGCACTTTAGTTCCAAATATGAACATTAAAAATTGGATCCTCTGGGAGTGTTCTGTGGCCACCATGCAAGGCCCTGCAAAGTGCATTTATGCCTTTTACTTTCTTCCTGTCTTTGCTTCGTAGATCCAGGCATTGCCCTAAATTTTTGTATTTAATGCTTGATGAACACATGAGACTAAAAGCACAGCATGACCACAGGAGGTTCCCTTGAGGGAAGGGCAGTTTGCTGAGAGGTACCGTTCCAGCTGTCAGCAGAGGGATGTCAATACACCCTATTTGTGTCTCCAGGCTGAACAAGGAGGAAACCCCAGCCAGCTCCAGTGGCTTGTAGGGTGGCAGCCCTGCTCATCTTCATCTCCCTCCATAACTCTGTGTCCCACCTGGAAAACTTCAGGTGGAAGTGCTTCTGCTTTCACCGTTTTCCCTGCTTTGGTGGTGAGCCTGGTCCCTCAGGATAACACAGCCATAAAAGCTCACGCCTGCAGCCTGGACTGTGCAGGGCCCGCTCCTGGCTGCTGCTTATGCCCCCTCCCCACCATGGCTTTTCCCACAGGGAAACTGAGGCCTGAACTGCTGTCACTCAGGAGGCACCAAAACTGTCCTGTCCCCTGTGAACCTGTTGTCCCCAGGTGTCTCCCGCAGCTTTCAGCGTGGGGTGGGACTGGGACATGCTGCGTGCCCCCCACTCACCAACCACAACCTGGCAGCAGCGTCCCCCCCAGCCCCAGCATCCCCTGGCATCCCGGGCTGAGGCGGAGCAGGCAGCAGGGCTGGAGGCAGCAGGGCAGGTAAGGAAGGGGAGGGGAGATTCCCTGCACCACTTTCATTTTCTTGTTTCCAGCTCTGCCAGCCCTGGGTTTTCCTACTAATATGAAAGCACCAGGAATAAAAAGCTGGAGATGGAGCAGCAAGGCAGCCACAGCGAGCAAGGCAAAGCAGCTCCCTGGGACAGCCACCAGCTCAGCAGCTCTACGTCTGAACAAGCCACCTGTAGCACCTGTCAGGCACCTCTGCATCTGAAATTTAGCGAATCCTGCCCAGAGTCCTCCGGTTCATCCTCTCTGGCATCTTGCACCACAGCCTCCTCACCCCATCGTAATCCATCGCTGACTGTCAAGCTTTCGTTGCCAAAATGTTGCGCCTCAGCCTCACCCCGCTGCTCGTGCTGGTGCTGGGGGTCAGCCTGGGGGCTGCCTTTCCCCATGACACCCTGAGGAAGGGCTGCAGGCTGTCCAAGTACCAGAACATTGCACACGAGGAGCAGAAGGCTGTGGACAAGATGAGACAAGAGTTTGTGAGTACTGCTGGCAACAGGGGGCTGTGGGCTGGCAGGGGGCAAGGCAGAGGGGATGCTGAATTCAAGACCTGAGTGACAAGGTGCATGTTTTCTGCAGCAGTTTGGGGTTGAGGAAGATGTTTTCCAAGGGTGTTCGGGGACATGAAGGATGCTGGGCCAAATTTCGTCCTGGTTTCAGACCCCTCAAGGCTGGCTGGGGTTGTACAACACAGCCAGAAGTCACGATGAGAGTTTTTCAGTCTCTCTCTTGGTTTATGCCTGCAGGTGAACAACCACAAATGCAACACCAGGCTCTTCCACCGGAAATGGAATGCAGTAGACCTGCCGGTAAGAGTGAGGTGATGCTGTAAAAAGGGGGCACACCTCTCCTGTCTGCCGGTTCCACCTCCACCCGCACCCCCGGGCAGGTCTCCGAGACCCCCATCCTCCAGCCCTGGTGCTTCGGGTCCCTAACCAGGACACTCCCACCCACAGATGTCCGACCGAGTGGTGCTGGTGGCGGCCGAGCTGAACCTCACCACTGCCATGCTGGAGCTCCCCGCTGTCCCCAGCTTTGCCGAGGTGCGCCGGCGGCCCCTGGACTTCTTCACCCAGGCCCGGGAGGATGTGCGGGGCTGTGTGAGTGCCTCCCCCAGAGCCCTGCCCCGGGCCAGCGCAGCGGCCGCGCCGCGGGGCTGCTCCTTACCCAGCCGCTCTCCTTGCAGGTGGATCCTTCGCATCAGCCCTCGGGCAGGCTGAGGCACTGGCTGCACAAGCTGCAGGCGGCCATGCAAACAGTAAGTCAGGCCAGCGGGGTGACGGCTTTTGGGGTGTCAGCGCCCGCACGGCTGCGCGGGGCCCGCTGCGCCCCCACTTCAGAGCTGACCCAGCCCATCTCCCCGCCGCAGGAGACCCCCGAGAGCACGGCGTGCCTGAGGGCCACCACCATCCTCCACGTCCTGCAAGTGCTGGACAACCTGCGCTGCGCTGCCCTCCAGGACAAGTGCTGAAGTGCCCTCAGGCCCCAGCCCACGGCACCGCCCCCAAAGGACGTCCCGAGAACCGGGAAAAAACGACCGCGCTGCGCTGTTACTTCCTAGTTAACCTGTTTAACCCTTTTTCTCACTTATATGAGCTTAGGAAACAATTTTATTTATTTTTTTTTCCCACGGTCTTTTAAATTATTGGCTCGGGATGAGGCAAAGTAATGCCCTTCCTGAAAGAACGTGAATATGCGTATTTATAAGGTACCTTTATTTTTCTGATTGTCAAAGTGTTTTTAAGGAAATCTATTTTTTTACCTGCTATTTATTAAAGAGTATATTCTGCATACTTGCCTGTATAAATGATTTTCTTATGTACTATTTAATATGAAAACTAAAGTAGTTAATTAAACTACCGTAAGCAGATAAGCTGCTTTTCTGCAATACCACAGCGCAGGCATCGCCTGCACATCCTTGCAAGTACATTGCCCAAAAGGGACCTCGTTGCGTTTAATCTCGGGACGAGGAGAGGGGGAAAAAAAGCCTGGATGTTGGGTTTTTTTGAGAGCTTTAATAGATTCCGTCGCCTAGCCACGCCCCAGGTGCTACAAATGTGCTGCCATCTAATGTCAAGAGCAGCGCCCGAGGCAATGAAAACCCATCCGGAGGGAAAGGCCCTTGGGCCAACACCTCCCAAGGGCGGGGAAAGCCCCGAAGGCGAGTCTGGAATTCCCCACGGAATCCGGGGTTTGGCTGCTGCGAGGCGCAGCTCGTTCTCCCGAAAAGCCGGGCTGCAGGATCGCTTTGCTCTCTGACCTCGGCTTCCCAGGAGGCAGATGCCATCAATACTTCCTTTGGGATCCCGCCTCCTGGCCCTGCTCCCCATTTCACCCCTCGCTTTTGAAGGCTTGCAAGAAATCCCTCTCTGGGACCTACGCACAGCCAACATCTGTGGGAGGAGGATGTTTTTAGGGCATTTCTGTCCGAAGCTGCTGGGCTGTGTTATCCAACCAATACATGGATCTGGAGAGGAAAGCCTAAGGAGGGAAGAAAGGGCTCTAAGCAGCTGTTCTGTGCTGGTTTAACTCGATTTCAGTAAGCTTAGTTCCAGTTTCTTTTTGGGGAAGGGGTACTGGTACCGTTGCAGTGAATATTTAGGACGCAGTGAGTATTTCTGTAGCTGTCTGCCAAACTTCCCTTGTGTCAGGTCTCCAGCTTTGCCTTACCACACCTTCTAACCTGGATGCTGCTTACATGGCTAAGTTTGGTTCTCTTATTTAGTGGAAGCCACCAAATGGAAGAACTTAAGTTTATGCACCTGTTCTACAGATGGGAGGGCTGATTTAACAGAACTGTGAACATTTCTGAAGTTTTTGAGCAGTCTAGTTATGTCTAGTTAGTTATGTATTCACTCTCCATTACTAAATGCACTCTTACGATCATTTTTTACACAGATTCCATCTGATGGCCTTGTGCTACTATATGATTGATATTTCATTTGATTGGCTATTGCATATTGATATTATTGACATATTGATTGACTATTCCATCTGATTCACTAGTCTTCCACTTATCTGCTGCTGGAATGTACAAATAGTCGATTAAAAAGCAGGCACCAGCCTGGTTAAGCTCTGCTCCTCAAATCACCCTGACAATTGCTGTTTTTTCTCCCTCTTGGTGTGTTGCTATTTGCCATAGACTCAGCGTAATTTATATTGCGGCTGAATCACCCGCCTTTCCACAGCAGTGTGAGGGGACAGTAAAAGAATGGAATTTATTGGAAATGGCTCGCCAGGAAGGTGGCGGGCTCACCATCCCTGGAGGTGTTTAATGAACGACTGGACGTGGCACTCGTGCCGCGGTCTGGGAAGATCCGTCAAAGGTTGGACTCCGTGATCTCAGAGGTCTTTCCTAACCTTAAGGATTCTGTGATTCCGTTTACAAAAAGTGACAAAATTCGGCCTGGGGACAGATAACTCCAACGACATCAATTCCCCTCAGGCACTGCTGCACCCCGCTGGCGCTGCGGGGGCGCCCCAATATGGCGGCGTTGCCTGAGGGGGCCCCTCAGCGGCAGCCCCAACATGGCGCCGCCCTCCCGGCGGCAAACGGCCTCCCCGCCGCCCCGCCAAACTCTCGCGAGAGCCTAGGTGGGGCGGGGAAGTGCCCCCGCCGGGATCTCGCGAGATCTCCGCTGAGGGAGGAGGAAGAGGAGGAAGGGGAGGAAGGAGGAGCCGCCACCGCCGCTCCCCCCGGGCCGGCGCCGGGGATGGTGTTGGCCGCGGCAGCCGGGCCCTGACGCCGCGCTCAGGTACGTGCGGGCTGTCCCCCTTCCCTCAGCCCCCGCCTCGGGCCTGGCCGCTCCCGCTGTCCCACATCTGCCGGCGCGCCAGGCCTCGGTCCCGGTGGGGTCCCCCGGCCCCGCTCCCCCTCAGCCCCGCGGTCCCCGTGCCCTGCAGAGCGGCTTCCCTGGCTCCCGAGGGAGCCGGAGAATTCCCCGCACTCTTGTTCCCCTCCTTAGAAATAAGCACAGCACCTCTCCCTTCCTCCTCTGTCTCCTCGGTACAGCTTTATCTGCGATTTGTGAGTGCTCTCTTGCTGTGTTTCATTAGAATTTGGGATACGGCCGAAGCGAATAATTTCTTTCCCAGACTGGTCATGCTCCTTTTGGGTTTCCTGGTTGTCTAGGACAAGTTGTAAAGGTATTTAGGCATTTAATACTCATCGAAGTTGAATTTATTTGGAATCAGTGCCTAAAAGATGGGGGTATTAGAGGGGAGAGCTGGTCTGCAGTTTACAGGTATATTTTTTTCTCTTTTGTTTTAATTTATGGCCGCGTTCATACCCCCTACTCCTTTTTTTTTTTTTTTTTTTTTCCCCAGCAGCTGTTCTTCCTTTCTTCTCCAGGGAAAAATGGACTGTTTTGTTCTGCTCATTCTTTCTGTCTCCGGGGTAAAACCTACAGTTTGTTTCAGTTGAGCCGGCTGGATTTTACATTTACCCTGAACTGTACTTTTTTTTTTAAACATACATCTTAAAGCTGACACACACATTACTTGTCAGTGTCAGGGAGCTTGACCTTCGTTTCGATCTCACCAGAGTTTCCTACTGTTAGGAACTGTTGTGAAATATATTATTTCGTTTTTTTAAGCTTTGTTGTGCTCGCTTTTCTGTTAAGCTCTTCTCAACCTCCAAGTAAAGATTATACCCTACCTTTTTTGCATTTCCCTCCCCCCTTTATTTGGTTGAATTAATTCATATGACTTAAAGAACAAGCAGTTCCGCCGTTTTAGCTGTTGGGGTGCCTGAAGGGTTTGGGTTTTGCCAGTATTGTGTCGGTTTTACCCAAAATGTTAAAGAAGGAGGAGCTGTCTTCAACTGGGAGTAGCATCAAAACATCTGAAGCCATGACAGATGGGATGTTTTGGGTTCATGACTTTGGCATTCTGACCACCTTTTACTGTAATTAATTTACCAGTGCAGTTATTTTCTAGAGTGGATGGCTGGCACGGCAGAAATAACCTCATTTCAGTTACAGTAAATAACTTCATTTCAGTTATTTGGTCTCTGTGTGTCAGGGTTTTGCCCTGTGAGGAGTTAGTGCTGTGCAGCTCTGTAGATAATTGCGCTGTTTGCAGCCACAATCCCTTTCCTGTGCCCTGGGAGCTGTCTCAAAGCTCACTTCCTAGATAGAGAGTTGTTTCAGGAATCCCTCCCCTTTCTCCTTTTTGTATTTTTTTTTCTTTTGGCCAGCCCAAAGGCAGCTGTGAACGTTGTCCTCTGAGGTGTGGACGAGAGTAGGGGGCTGCCAGGGGTATTTTCACAGCCGGTGTTTTGAAGGAGCAGCGTTAGGCAGTGAAATCGGGTTGTAAACACTGATGTAAGCCTGACCTCTCTCCAGAAAACTGAATTTCCTCTGGGCCTGATGCACTGCACCTCCCTCGGTATTCACAGCTCATTCCTCAGGTGCCGAGGGCCATCCCCACCTTTAATCACCGCGCCCTTGCCTGTGTGCAGCAGCTCTGATGATGCCCATTCACCCCTTATCCAACAGCCTTGGCTCGTTTTCCTCCTCCCGCTGGTTTTTGGTGACTGTCGCTGCCCTCCCGTTGTGTTCCAGGTGGGAAGCAGCAGTGATGCTAACGCTGGCAAGCAAGCTGAAGCGCGATGATGGTGTCAGAGGCCCCCGTGCGTCCAACCCAGCGTCTGACTCCGCTCGCAGGGTGTCTGTCCGGGACAAATTACTCGTTAAAGGTGAAAGAATATATTGAAATATGTTGGGATTTATTGTTTTCGGGTGTGTTGCCAGTAAACAGCACTAAATTGTGCTTAAATTCCCACAGGTATTTTTCAAGTGTCCTATAGGACGCTTATTTTTATTGAGTAATGAAAATCAGAGCAAGTGTCCTCCTTACTCTGTTGAAAATTAGTCCATCATCAATTGAAACATGATAAAAAATTGCCACGTAAGTGGCACTGAACGTAGAGGAGGAGAATGTCAACAGAAGTATATTTGCCTTGGTAGGAAAGTGGTTTTTGAACAAAACCATAACTGCCTTTCACAGGAAAAAAACATCCTGAAAGTGACAGCAGTGTTTTGGTGGTTTTAATGGCACAGGTCAGAGACAGCACACTTTTAAAAGATTAAAAAAGCAATGCAGGGAGAGATTTTTGTAGGCCTGGAGTCACTGTGAGTGTGAAGTTGTGAGTAATAAACTAGTGATTGTATTGCAGTGTGATGTGTTTTAGGAAGGCTGCTGTAGGTTTTTACTAGCTGGTGCAAAAAAAGCCCAAAACGTACTGCTTGGCAGTTGTGAGTAAATGGGATAGTTAATGAGACAATAATTAAACTATTTTATCAGGGACACCTCTTTCCTGCACTTCATTTTTTTTTTGTAGCATAGATAATACTATATTTAAAAATCCATAGATGCTGACAACTTGCAGTTACTATGGATTTAAACTCAGGTTCACTCCTTCTGGTAACAGCTGAATGTTAGTGGCAAAGGAATGTGTTGTTTAGGTTGGTGTTTTGGCTGAAAATGATCAGTAGCAGATACACTGCTGTTGGTGTGTAAGCTGCCACTCTTGGGATTGATGCCAGTCAGAGGAAATCCACATTTCCTGTTCTTGTTTCAGAATGATTTGAGGCAGACACGGCTGTAATTGCCTGATATATTACCTAACTAGCACTGCATATGGTTTTTTTCTAAATTAGGGTAAATCTTGTCAGATATCTGGAACAAGGTGTCACTGCAAACACTGCTGCCTCAGTGCACTGGGAAGTGCCTCAGCTAGACTGTAGGAATGTTTATATCCCCAGTTTCTGTGTTGTTTTAAGGTTAGGGAATTTTTACATGCTTTAAATCATGATTGTTATCCTTCTAACACTTCTAATTTGGAAATCCTCATTTAACTTCAGTTCTGAGGGGGAATGATTCAGGCAGGAGAAAAAAGCTCTATAACCAGGCTAAGCTACAAAGCCAGATTACTAAACATATATAATCTGAGATTTTCCCTAACCTACAGGTATAGACTTGAGGGGAAGATAGCAGTGTGAAATAAAAACCCTTCATGTGAGGTTCCAAAGAAATTTTGCTCTACCCTTACAGCAATCATGTTTTTCAAAACCATACCCAAGTCTGCAGGAGAAGAAGAGAATATATAAACTGTAGAAAACTAGTGTTGACATTGTAATTGTAATTGCTGTGGCTGTGATAGCAAATCAGCTATCTAAGTAAAACTAAGTATTTAAACTAAGTTCAAACTAAGTATTGAGCAAGTCCCAGACTGACAAATGTTAAAAGCAGGTCAGTGCTCACATGGCTCTGACAAGCACTGAGTGCTGGATCCTGGTCTGATTGTGCATGGAAGTTGCATCCCTGCTGTGAAATGAGTGGTGTGGGTCACTTAAAGAGTCACCATCCAAGGCATTGGTGAAAATGTGCCTGAATATAAATTTGCAGAAGCACAACAAAGATTGTTGGAAGGGTTTACGCTACTGCTTATTGCATGGATAATTCATAAGAAGGAAAATTAATTAATTAGAATCAATTTAGAGTGATATATGCAGAGGCTGGAATGAAAAGAGGAAAGGGAAAAAGGTAAAGGAAACTCTTGGTTGAGTCAGGAGGTTCAGAGTGAAATCCCTTCCTGTCTGAACTCCTCAGGGAGGAGTCTCAGTGCAGCTGGACCCAGTCTCAGGCTTGGACTCAACAGTTATGTCTAAAATATTTAGAAGAACTTAATCATAAAAGCACTTGGGTGTTATACTAATTATTAATCAGCTATAAACATAATACACATTCAAGATAAGATGTGTACTGTTTCACAGTGTTGAAGTCAATGCACATACATACACAAAGATATATATAGATACACACACAAATGTGCGAAGGTAACACATGTATGTATACATGGGAATACATATTAAAAATTCCCCCCCCCCCCAAATCAATGAAATAGTCCTTTCAATTCCTTTTTGGGGATTACTGGAATTTTCTGAAATTCAAGTGAGAATGAGGTACCATTTCACTCAGGCTGTAATTCAGCTAAGAAATGTTCCAAAGCCATCAGGGAATGACTGATTATTCCTACTCCCATGTCCCACCTTGTCCAGGCAGCAGGAGTTCTGGTACAGTTCAGGAATGCTTCACCACCAAGCTCTTGTGCAAAGGCTGAAATTGCAGAGCAGGCCAGAGGTTGGGGGAGAGGTGCACCACCAGAACCACGATGCTCTCCCAAAAGAGCTGCAGGAGCAGCTGTCAGTCTGCCCAGGATGGTTGAAATGGGATGGAATGGTTGAAATGGAATTTCTGGATGAAATGGGAACTGACAGGAGCAGCAGATCACTCCAGTGTAACTGCTGAAAATGAGAGGGAAATGTCGTGGCAAAGACTTGTTGGGCACGTTCTAAGCTGCTCAAGCTAAATGCAGACCATTTGTTTACAGAAGTTTCTAGAATTTGCTTCAGCAGTTTTAGATGGATCAGCTGCAGCAGCATCTACCATGTTGTGAGGCTGGGTGGAGGGGAACTTCTGATGCTGATGGTGTTTCTAGGTCATGTAAAGATTGCAGGAATGAGTCTGAATGGGAGTGCAGAGCTGCCTGCTGAAGGTGTGCACACAGCAGTGGTGCTGCTGCAGCTGGACCTGCACCAGTGCTTTTATTGCTGGTTAGTATGGAGCTGTAATAGCTGGACTTAAGCTAGGTTGTACTGGATCCCAAAGTCAGGAGCCTGGAAGAACAGTTGTAAGTAGAAGTTGTCACTGGTGCAAGTTTTGGCTGGAGTTATAAACAGATGACAGTGGCAGAGGAGGGGAAAAGCTCCATCAGGTCAGTGTCCTGGCAACAAATTAGAAAATAATCTCTCCTGCATAAAAGAAGAGAAATCCTGGCCTTCAGCAAGGGAGGAGGAGGAGATGAGAAAAAGCCCCAAGTGTTCTGAAGCACCACTGTCCTATTCCTGCTCCACAGTAAATTGGGGATAGTCTAATAAATCCTGCAGACAGATGTCTGCCAGCTTTGCTGAGAGCATTGTCCAGACACAGACTGTGTCTTTTTTCTGGAGGTAAATTGCAGACAGCCTTGTTTGTGTTGATAGAGAGTCCAGTCCAGGAAGGCAGTACAGGATCTCTGAAGGATGTGTTGTCTCACTGGTACCCCTGCAGCCCTCAGCTGGGCTGTGTCCTCTGCCTGGTCAGTAGATCAGTGCTGTTTGGATTGAGGTGATGACCACAACCCCAGCCACTGACAAGTGTAGGTGATGCTTACAAACTTTTAAAGACTTGGCATAGACCAACTGCATGCTGCCTGAAAGTAGGAAAAATGAGTGCTAATTTAGGTATGATAGCTCTTTGCTCTATGGGTGTGAAGAAACATCTCAGTTGCTGTTTGAAATAGTGGTGATTGACTTTATTGATGGATGCATGTTAAACAGGCTTTGTTCCACTTTTGTTCCACTGCTCTTAAAGTACTGGTGTCCTTTGTTAGTTTTTCCTTAAGTTGTTCCTTTGACTGCTTATATCCAGCATTGTCACAGACTCGGGTATCAGTCATGTCTCAGGACACCTGGGTTATTTTCTGGACATATTATGAATGGAAATATCTCTATCACAGAAGTTTTATATACAGGGAAGTAATTCTGAGTCCTTTGGATATTCTCTTCCAGCTGTAGAGAGGGTCTAGTAAAGCACAGCTTTGTTCAGAATTGTGTCTGACTCATCTGTGTATCTGTTTTTGCTGCATTTCCACCTAGGCTCAGTTGGAGATTAAGGCCTAGTAATACCCAAATTAAAATAGAGCAAGCAGTACAATTGCTTCAGCAGCTTTCATTTTGTTCTGTGCTGCAGAGGCAATTTTTAATGTTCTGTTCATCTCTAATGGGAACTTCATTAAGCTGGGAGCAGAGGCTGCATGACTGCTCCTCCAGGATGGCAAGCATGCAGTGCTGAATTTGAAAGGCAGATCCTTTCTGGAATTTATAAAGGGCTGAGGACAAACCAAAGTGGTGTTTAAGATTAATATTGTATAATGAAGGTGACTGCTAAATGGAATTGAAGATAGAGAGCATGCCAGGATGGCAGCAGCAGCTCGTGGATCACAAAGATTGTCCCTTATGCTGCATTTTTGGTAGTGCAAAGAAACTTCATCGTTCAGTTTTACATTACTACTACTGCTTAGTTTGATTGTGGCAACTTGAAATAACTTAATATATGTGAAAATGAGTTAACAAGGTTTATTCCTCAGTTCTCTTCAATATCTGTGGCTTTTACAATTTATGTAACCAGAAAATATTTTATACGTGCCTCTGTATAAGCCTGAGAGAATGGAAGTGGCAAACTGATGATGAAAGTGAGGTGAATATCCATTGTAACTAAAAATGAAGGAAGCCATTTATTTGCTTTCTTCAAGCCTTCAAAAACAGTAATATCCCTCCTCACAAAAACAGGTGAGGAAAGTTGAGAGGGGAGAAAATACTTTTTTTCTTATACTGGTCTGTACAGTTCACGGGAGCTAAGTAGGGAATGCTATAAAGATAGATGGATAAGAATTAGGGGGCAAACAGCATTTCTAGAATTAATAGAGTATTAGAATTAGTACATAGAAAATGGAATTTTTTTTAATGTCAAGGTATTTAATCTTCATCTCTGGAAGTCTTAAAGAAGTACATTAAAGAGGGACCTAAACAGGAGAGGGGGCTTTTTGAACAAAACCAGGGAGAAGTAATACTGCTGTGGATGAGAATGTTCCCTTGAGGAAATAATGCTTTTATTTGGTGTACTTAAAACCAAACTCCACCAGGAATCACAGAGCCTGATTTTTGTGGAAGACTTAGTAGACAAAGCACTGCTAAATTCTGACTTGGGGAGGTGAGGGAGCAGAGCAGTGGGGTTGTGGTGTGTGCTTTGAGCATTCATAAACCTTGTACACACAGCAGGAGTGTTCCTGTTTCTGTCTTGAGAACTGTCATGGGTAGGGAGAGTTATTGTTTGTGAAATCATTTATAAATAACTCTGGTTGCTTGTGTTAGGCTTAGAAGCAGCTCAGGAACTGTATAGAAGAGAGAAAAGCTGACATAACCTGTTTGCATTCAATTCTTCCAGTGTTTGTGTTGGGTTTAAGTTTAAGCCTTGCCTTTTTCATGGTTTAAAATAGTGTTTGGAGCTGTTCAAGCAAGTGTGTACTGGGTCAAGAGCAGGACTCTGCAGGCACACCTCCACTTGGGCTGCTCCTGCCCCAGGTCACACAAGGTTTTGGGAACACCAGATGGACTGCTTGGGGTTTCCTGAGACTTGGATTTCTTCTTGTCTCCTCATCTTAATGGTGTAAATTGAGACACAGATGCAGATTCTCCACAAAATGACCATGAAAAGTAATCAAACTGAACTTTCTTCACTGTTTAGGTGTAGTGACAGTCATTTCTTGAAAGAGGAGCTCAGAAAAGCTTTAAATTTGTTCTTTAATTTAGTGAGGCTTTTGGAGCTCTTGGAAGTTCAGTGCATTGGAGCTCTATTTGTCACTTCCATCCTCTGCTTGTTTACAAATCTGTGTTAAATAGGTTGGCAGCCTGCACAAGGGGTGTTTTCTTACAGAGGATGCTCATGCTGGAGGTGTTGCTTTATGCAGAAAATGTGTAAGTTAAAACTTCAGAATCTTAATGGAGCTCTGGTCAAAAGTTTGCTTTCTGAGCAGCAACATACAGAAATGGTTCTAATGTCAACGTTGTCATTACCAAAGAGACACAGATTCTGGAAAACTCTCAAACACTGAGCTTTGGCCTGTTAAATGTGCTTGTTAATTGGTGAATCACCAATCTTTGTTCATGTGGCACAATTAATAGTAACATCTCTTGCCTTACTTGATGCTGCTTTAAACATTTAGATGACTGAAGCAGATCTTCATCTGCTTTGTCTTCATGAAGTTGTTTCCTTCTTAGTTTCAGTGGTTTGTTGCAGACTTCATTAGAAACCTCAATTTTGGGTCATTTGCCTTTGTTTCTAAAACTTTTGTATGGATTTATTAGCACAGCATTCCCACCTGTTTGCACACCTTCAGAGAAGGAGCACAGTCCTGGGTGTGGGCATTTTGTTTTCATGTGTTCACAAGAAAAACCACTCACTCTGGTGCCAAGACAGAGAAACACAGAAGTGTGAACACATTACAGGGAATTTTCACACTTGAGAGGAACTCGGGTGATTGAAAACCCTCCACTGAACCTTGCAGGAGGCAGAAGTGAGGCCCTGGCTCAGCAGAACTGCTCAGCTCAGCCCTTGCTGGGACTGAAGGTGCTCTGTCCTTAAATGCCTCCCTTTTTCAGGATCAGGGAAAGGGCAGGCAGGATTCATTAATCTGAACGTCACACAAGCACAGAAGGCAATAAAGGAGAGCAGTCAACACCTTAAAATTATTGAACCAGGTCCTTAACTTTGCACTGTAGTGAGGATTGATGTGCCTCCCACTATGAAAGGCTGGTGAATTTAAAGAAAGGAGTGAGGGAATAATCTTAGGAAAAGTTTTCATAGCTGCAGCCTTTGGGGATTGGTTGTCATATCTTTTTTAATCAACCAGGAAGGGAAAATTGAAATAAAATCCTTGATTACAGCTGGAATTAGATTTTTTTGTGTGGGTTTTATAAAGACAGTCCTTTAGCAAAAGTATGGCTCTAGTGTTGTCTTTCAGTGCATGGCTTTGGTTAAATCAGCTCTGGCTGGAAGTGTGGGATTTTCAAAGAGTGAAGCTGTGCATTTTTTAGGTAAGTGAGAAGCACAGTGCCTTCTGTTTTGGTGGTTTCTTCTCTTGGTGTAGTAGGCTGCACAGATGCAGGGTGTGCCAAGCACAAGGGAGATGGGAGTCAAGTAAGCATCATTCCCACTGCAGAGAAATGCCAGGTTTGGTAAGCATGGATGGCAGGAGAAGTTCTGGAGAGTTAGTGAGAGTTGGGATGAGATCAGGTTGGATTCAGTGCCAAGAATTCTGAATGACAGTTTTGTTCAGATGTGTGTTTTTGAGAGCTGGGATTGAAGTCTCTTGCACGTTGTCAGCCCAAATAAATGGGCTGTGTCTGTGGAGGCCTGAAAGCAAAGTTAGAAGTGGAAAATAAGATCATAGGAATAGCCAAAAATATACTCAATTTGATTTCCTAGGACTTTAGAAGTAAAGGGGGGAGATACCTTGATGCATCTCATTCATATGTAATTGAAAGTAAGACTTCAATAAAATACACAGAAGCAGGGGTTCTTCCAGGGAAAGGTGACTTGGCAGGCTTAGGAATACACTTCATTTCCTAGGGGCTGTGGAACAGAATTAGGATGCTTCCTTTCTTTTATGAATTTTAAGCTCAGGAAATAAATAAAAGGAAAATTTAATTGAATAGGAGTGCATATCAGTAAGAAAACCTTTGCTTTGGAAATGCCAGTGCTCTGTGTGGTAGCAGCCCTGGTGCTTCAGTCTAGGCAGAGCTGAACTCACCACCAAAGGAGGATACATTTGCCATGTCTGTAGGGCAGATGAGCATTTTTAGTAATGAATTGAGTGGCTTAAAAGAGAAATTTCAAGGTAAACTTCCACTGCAGACTAATTATATTTTTAAGTAAAATTGGATTTGCAGGGTGGTTTAAATTAGATCTGCCAATTTGGACTTGAAGAAGGGTTTTGTGCTTGCATAAATAATGGTTTTGTGGTTTTTTTTTTCTTCTTTCAACAGAGGTTGCAGACCTTGAAGCTAATTTACCTTGTGAGTATAACATTTAATAGTATGCATTTTAAGGGGGAAAGGACCATTAAAGTGAACATTTTGACTGAAGTATGAATGCTAATGGTATTTGTTAACTCAGGGAAAGCTGTGCAAAGCTCTGGCTTGAACAGATTTTCTCTGTTCCTTCCTCTTACAGGGCTGTGGAGAACTGGACCCTCATTAGTGTCCTTTGGAAGGAGTATTGATAATTTGCCTCCAGATTTTGATTGCTGGGGAGTGGCAGCAAAACTTTCATAAAGTGCCCAAAAGGTTCCTGGGACTCAAGGGTGCAATTAGTGCCTCAGTCCTGTTTTTTCTTTTTTCTCTTATTTTCAATACAGGAGATTCTGATTTAGGGGCAGAGCAAATAGCTCAGCTTTCAGGGAACATTAAGTTAACCTGCAGTTTTTTCACTTCAAGGTGTAACCTGATGTCTTTGTTAATAGTGAAAATACTCATGAGAACTAATATTTTAGGAGTGATTCATGTTCCCTAAAAAAAAAAAAAAAAAAGGCAAGGTAATACTGTTTTAGACCTGGAATCTTACTTGAGATACAAGCCTTCCTTAAAGGCAGTTATAGAGAATTTACACAGAGTAATTTTAGGTAAACTTTTTCCAGTGTAGGTTCTGTTACAGGGTAACAAATACCTGAAGGATGTGTGGTTTCAGTCACTACAATGTGAGTGCATTACTAGGGTTTGTGTACAGTTCTAGGTAGGTTTTTTTCAGGCAAATAGGATTTATAATTATGGTGCTGTTTAGCTCCTCGGCTGCAGAAAAGGAACAGCCAGCTTGATGGGTTAAGAAGCTAAAGACTGCATAATATGGGTGATAAAATATCCATGATAGACTCATCTCCTCATGCCAGCCAACAGTGGAGAGCTCATTGTCTGATGTAAATTATTCTTTTGCTTCACAGGTACATGTAAAGTGAATTTTCCTGACCCGAACAAGCTCCATTACTTTCAGCTAACTGTAACCCCAGGTAATTTTTTTCAACATTTCACTTTTGTTTCTGTGTGTGTTGGTGTTTAGGAAATGTAGTTCTAAGAGGAATTCCAATAAAGCCTCAAGTCAAAGAAAGTCTGGCTGTAATAGTGATTATTTCATTAATGGGATGGAGAAGCTGGGCTGAGTTTTGACAACCAGATTCTAATTATAAGGCCTTCAAAAATGAGCAGGGTTAGGAAATGCTCAGATCTTGTTTGCTTACTTTGATTGAGAACTTTTTTTCCTCTCAGCCAGTTTCAAACCACCTTGATTTATTTGTGCATTCCAGCCCTGTTAGGTTGTGTGTTCCCTTGTGCTGATTGCTTGGCTCTGTAGAGAGAGGTTACCAATATAACACTGCTGGAAAACTTCCAACCTAGGCATGCCTGCAGATGCTTAACAAGAAGGAATCTCTGAGTCTTTGATTGTTCCAACATGTGAAATCAGATTTTTTATTATTAACACAACTTGAGTATCATGTGAAGCTCTTGCTGGCAGGCTGGTCAGTAAAGACATTTTCATAAATTATCATTTCCATGCAAGTTTCTCAATAGCCACCTGAAATGAGTGTTTTCTGTGCTTTTTAGAATAGAAGGTGGTGTTTTATGGATGAATTTGCATGGAAGTTTATTTAAACTTCACAAACACTTATGTTTGAGAGTGTGCAGCTGCTTGAATGAGAACATTTCTGTGTGCAGTGCACTGAGTGCTTTGAGTTGTGCTGGGGTCAGTGTCCCCCTGCCAGCTCATTCTCATAGGTGCCCATTTCCTGTAGATGCTTTCTGAGAACAGAATTTGGGTGAGGTGTGTCAGTCATCCTGGTGAATTACCTGGAGAAACAGTGGTGTGTGCTTGATGCAGTGCCTGGAATGTTTCTATAATCCAGTACTTGGAAGCCAGAGCAGCACTAGGTGTCACTGTTGCTGTTTATTAGCCCAAACCAACTAGCCCTCCCTCCAGCAGAAATTTTGGGTGGTCTCTGTTAACATTTCCATTCACGTGACTCCCTTTTGTGATGGAAAAATGAGTGAGGCTGCCTTTGTCAGTGTAATTAAAAATAAATGCAAGAGCTAATCTAGAACTTTGGCCCTGTCATTCTGTGTAGGAGTTGTGCTCATGTTTACTTGGTGGGTGTTACTTGCACCAAATGCCCTTCACTTTACATGATGCCACTTTATTATATTTTGGGAAGGAGCTGACTTTACAAGAGCATCACTGTGCAAATGGGTGATGTATGAAAAAGCTGTCCTAACTCCAAGGTGGCTAAATCCTAGGGATTGTTTTGTCTGTTCACTGCTGTGCAGCAGGATGCTGCAGGCAGAAACCAGCTGTTGAATGTAGAGCATGGGTTTTGTGCCAGCTTCATTGCTGAAATGATCTTGCCAACGAGATGATCTTAATTAACATTTTGTTACTCTAAATATAGCTGCACAGCTGAAGTCTCTGCAGTTGCAGCCTGACCCAAGTAAACATCTATTTTCAGCTGTGCAGAATTCAGGTGTAGAATCTTGTGATCAGCCATAGTTTAGCAGTCTAAAGGCAGAACACAACACAGACCAAGAAAATCTTCGTAGTTTTCTGCCTCTCTTCAATATTGAAGTTTTCTCTAGTGTATGCTAAATCTTAGTTTTCCTTGAGGCAGCACAGTGGTTGTCACAGAAGTTTTGTGGCTCCAGAAGACTTGAGCCAACTCTTTTTGTATTGTCTGAACAGTATTGCATGAATCTTGACTTTGTTCTGTGCAGTCATTTTGAATGTGGCTGGTCTTGAAAGGACAGTAAAAGAAGCTTCCTTAGGCTTTCACAAAAAGACTAATTTGAATAAGAAAAAAAACTTGACCACCAAGCAGAAATCCTTTCGGGTCCCTTCCTCAGCACCTCTCTCAGAAACCTTTCTCAGCCAGTATTTAATGTTGCAAAATTATCCTGGTGACAGGAAGTTTTTAATTTAAAATGATTTTGTAGAAAACCTTGATGAGGGTGGCAGCATTTTTCCCATAATTAAAGAAATTCCAATCCCTGTATGCTCCAGCTTTCTGCAGTGCACCATCAGTGGATATTTAGCAGCACATGCTAGAAAATGGCCAAAACTTGGATTTTTCTGCTGCAGAGGACAAAACTCCTTGTTCCCAAGGCAGACACTGCTGGTTTTCTCTGCTGTCTGAAGCTTCTCTTCCCTTTTGTCATCTGAAACAGTTGTTCTGCCTTTGAAAAACACCCTTGTGCCACCACTTGCCTCTGTTCTTGTTTTTGCACCAGTATCATATTGGATTAAAATCTAGGGGAAGTAAGGAGATAGATGCTTAGAATGCAGGCTTGCTGCACTGATATTTGGAGCACAAAATTGGAAGCTGAGGACTAAAACATGGTAATGACCTGGAAAAAAATAAAGGAGGTGACTTTAGGTAGCTTATATGTGAAAAAACCCAGAAGAGTAAGTGCAGAAAATGCAATTTCCCTGCAGTTTCCAGGCTGTTGGACTAGTCTGGGGTTGGTGGGGATGTTTGAGTGCCACTCTAGGGGGATTAATAAAGGCCCTGTTTTCTGGTGAAATGCTCCTAAAAATTGGTCAGCATGGCTGAGCATGGCTGGTTCAGGGAGCAACTATCCAAAGTGCATCCTTTGTGGCCTGCCCTAATTATCTTGCATTTTCTTCTAAAGTGAGGAAATAATTTGGTTAAGTGTTTTCCAGAGCACTTGAAGGCATTAAAACACCCTACAAACCCAAGCTAAGATTAGTCAGGTTGTTGGTAATGAAACTTGGGAGTGAAGTGGGAGGGATGCTTGCTTTGCTAATACAGCTTGAAGACATAAATTTAAGCAGTAGGAGGAAAACTGTGGCTCAGACATATTCCCTTTTTAGCAAAAGTCTCTGTGGCCAGCTTCCTAAGTTATGTGTTAAAGCTGTTTAATTTGATGGGTTTATTTATAGCTCTTTCCTCACTGTTAACTCTGCCAGAACTTTTTTCCCACTGCTTTTCCGTGCCTAAAAAATTGAGGATTGCTTTCCCAGTCTGAGAACCTATTTACTTGAGATGCTGAAAGATGATTTCATTGTGAAGGGTTATCTTGTTAATGCAGTGCAAGATTTCTGGCTGGGTACTGAGGCTCTCCAGAACTTTTAATATATATTTGAGTGATTGGTAATGAGTAGCTTTATTGTTGCTTTACAAAACACAGAGGGAGAAGTGTATAAAAGAGGAGAGGAGAGATGTCTTGCTCTCCTAATTGTGTAAATATGTCCTTGCTTATTTGGTAGCAGAGCCAGTAGCTTACCCAGTGTGGTTTTTGATTAGTGATTAGTGTCAAGGTAAAACCAAAATATAAAATGCGTTGTAATTTGAGGCAGTGATGAATATTGAATTGTCTTGGAGGAAGACTTGATCTGCAAGTTGTGGAGTGTTTCTGTTGGACAGCCATTGCAGTGAGTGTTCATTAAACCTGGGGATTTTCTTTGACATAAGACACACGTGGATACCTCCATCAGCAGGCATTTATTTCATTTTAGCAGGGGTGGAATGTGAAGAGCTGCTGCACGCTTTGCTCCAAGTCCAGCAAATCAAGGAACCAGTGAAATTAAGCCAAGGAAAATAACTTTTGTACTTGGAAATGTGATAATTCCTGACACTTTGTTAGAATGTATTATAGTGCTAGATGGTGGATGAAGTGCAGTCAGCTGTCTGTGTTCTGTTGGATAAATGTGGTGTTAGAGCTCCTGGGGCATATTGGATCATTTTCCCAGTGATTCCTTTCTGGACCAGTGTCTCACTCTGAGTGTATTGCACATTTGACAGGGAACAGTTGTACCAAAGAGTATCAGTGTAACTCACCTCTTACTTCCTGTTCTTCAGTAATGGCTTGCTTTACTGATTTTTATCTCTGTATATTTAAAAACAAAAGATAAATGCTTTTTTCTTGCCTTTTTCCCTATAAAAATCAGTGCATGTCCCTTTACTTTCTGGTAAAGCATAGCATGCCTAAAATTGTTTAATAAATCCAGCACACTTGAGAATTGAATTGGAGTGGGAATGGAGGATGGATTTGAAAAGCAGATCAGGAGACAGCAACCTGAAGGAAGATTTTGATGACCTACAGTAGACAAGCTAGGTTTTTTTGTGGTTTGGAACAAGCAAGATAATAGCAGAATTCTACTTAGTCTTTCTGTAAACTATGAATT
The DNA here is from genome assembly GCA_013398275.1 of Promerops cafer. Taxonomy (NCBI): domain Eukaryota; kingdom Metazoa; phylum Chordata; class Aves; order Passeriformes; family Nectariniidae; genus Promerops; species Promerops cafer. Next base: position 351,456 of record VZSE01005709.1, on the reverse strand, counting down.
GTTTCACAGAACATTTCTTTGCAGTGTTGGCTAAAGAAATATAAAAAGCCTTACATCATATAATGCTAACCAGCCCTCCTGGCCTTTGCTGGGGCTGGAGTGCTCAAGGGGGTTTGAGCCAGAGCATCCCTCAGATGTCTCAAACCCCCAGTGTGGGCTGGGTACCTGTTTCCTTTTTTAATGAAAAACCTCAGTGATGGCAATGCCAGATGCATTTCAGATCACTTGCAAGCATTTCAGCTTCCAAGCACAGCTATTTCAGGAGTTGCAGGCTGACTGTCAACCCATTCTATTAGCCCTGGTTAAATGTAAGTAGATACTTTAATATGTCATATTTGACCATTTAGCCATTTTAATAATTCAGTACTGAGGCAGATGTGTTTTCCTAGCTGATACATCACAGTAAGATAATTACAATGAAAGAGCCTGCTTGCTCTTATTAAGAACACTCTGAAACGTGCCCTTGCACACATCATTCATGCCACTCACTGTGATTGCCAGCACGAGTTTGGGAAGGTGTGCTCAGTCCTGGAGCAGGATTTAGCAATGCATGAGCAAGTGCAAGATTTCTCCAGCTCATTCCAAGGGTCACTGGTGTGGTACTGCCTGCCACGTGCCAGGATTTGCTTCCTACAGTGAGAAGTTCAGTCCAAGGTTCCTCTAGCTGGGTATCCCTGTTCCTGTGATCAGGATGGTGGATTTTTCTGGGACTGTTGGCTCTCCTGACTTCAAATTTCTGCTGAAAAAATGTTGGGAGTGCAGGAAGACAAGATGCTCACACACTCCTTGGATTAGGTGGTGCAACCAGTTTAAGTATTTGGTGATAATCCTGTGCTGTTACTTTAATCTTGGTGTTTTTCCTTAATTAACTATTTGCCTTCTTTTCCTTTTTCTAGATGAGGGCTACTACCAAGGGGGAAAGTTTCAGTTTGAAACTGAAGTTCCTGATGCCTACAATATGGTGGTGAGTATTTGTCATTAGTCTCATAGTTGTCATTTTAGATTTTCTTTGCAGGCAGCAGGGCTTCAGGGGGAACCTGGCATTGAGACTGAGAAAGGATCTTCTGTCTCTTAATAAAATAAGTCTCTGCAACTGTCTGGCAGGAGCTCTTGGAAGTGCAGATGAGTCAAACCTCAGTGTCCTCCCTTCTGGCTGAGCTTCTGCTCTCTCCTGTTAATTATTCAGGAGACCTGCATTTAATGATTTTTCTCATTAACAAGTTAGATATCTAAGAGTGAAATCAGTGAACCAAAAGGAAAAGGTTGACAGTTTGTAATTTTACCTTCCCATTCTTCTGCTTTGGTGTCTTACTTGTGGTGTTGGTATTTCAGAGTTCTTTCAGAGGGGCTGAAGAATGTGTAGGGAAGGATCCTGGAGAAGAGTTGCAGGGAAGATTTTTGGTTCCTGTTCAGCAGTGCAGAGCCTAAATTCAGCATAATCTATGTATAGTAGTTGCAGTCACAACTAGGTAGTGTTTGCAGTTGTGTGGGTTTGGTTGTGGGATGTTTTAAGTTCCCCTTAACTTTACCAAAGAATTTCATACTGTGACAGAGGTCACCCTTACTAACTTTTGTGTACTCATTTTATTTCCTTTGATTTTTGTATTCCAGTTGTTCACCTAAACAACACTGCTGCAGGAAAGTATTTGCTGTGTGTTAACAGGAGAGCTGAACTTCAGTTTTGATCTGAGTTTTTTTGATTCTCAAGTCCCATAATTAAAAAGCCTCTGCTTTGTTATGCCCTGCTCAGCACTGGCAGAAAAATCTACAGCAAATGTTAATGAAATATTTTTAAATTTGAGCAGCTCTCATCCAATACAAAAATACAAAGTTTTGAAAAAATGCAAGAGGTTGAATGTTGGATTGTGGTCAGGTTATTAATGCAAATGTGTGCTCCCCAATATTGAGGGAATTATGCCAAGGCTGTGGTTGGTTTCCTGCCAGGCAGAATGGGGCTGAAACAAGTGATACCTGTTTTCAGGAGAGCCCTGCTGACCTGCCAGGACTCTCAGCCCACAGGCAAGGCTGGGATATCACACCTCTGCACTGGCAAAAGGAGCAGATTTGTGGAACAGTGGAGGAGCATAAAAGAAATAAAGAGGAACAATGTGGAAGGTTTTGTGTTGTGGCCTGCAGCCAGACCACTCAGTGCTTCACTCTGTGCAGTGTTCAGTTTCAGCCAGTCTTGGGAAGTTCTTCAGGAACTGCTGGTGGGAAGTGGTGAGAAACATCTCAGGGCTGGAATGTAGCTCACCCCCAGGAAGGTATCCCCATTAGGGCCTCCTGGGGAAGTGAGGTTTGTTACAAACTGAAGAGAAGAGCTGGAGTTGCAGTTGCAGGGGGGTTTAGCAGAATGCTTTGGGACTAGCTGATGTCTGGGGAAAACATTTCAAATAACATTGATTCCACATTTCTCTTAGGAGCCACATTCCTCCTCTAGGTAAATTTCTTCACCAGTGAAGAGTTACAGCCACAGGATACTGATCAAATTAAATATATAAATAATACATAACTTAAAAAAACCAAACAACTACAAGATCTGTTGGTACACCTGTCCTTTTAGAGTGCTAATTTATCAAGAACTGAAACTGCTAATTTGAAATGAAGGATCCCAGAGCAGAAGTGGCTGCTTGGAAATGGAGAAGGAAGTGAATGTGGTCACTGCTGTGCCCCCCAGCTGAGGCTGGATCTACCTGTGCAGCTGGTGGTGTCTGAGGGGAAGGAGGAGTTTGAGCAAGGAAATAAATGGATTTTGGGAGCTTTCTTGTGCAGAGTGTCACAGTGTTCAACTGAAACATCATCACTGGATTTGTTGGTCTGGGGAGGGTTAAAAAATGACTTGGAACAAGTTCCAAGGAGAAGTTTTGTCTGAAGATAAATTTTATGGTGGTGCTGCAGTTGTCCTGTCTGTCTAAAAGGCAAAAAGGAGAGAGAGAAAAACCTTTGTCTTACCATCAGGAGTGGGTTTTTCTAACTTTTAGCAATGAAAATCACTTTGAAAGGATAAAGGAATTCTTTTGTTTCCACAGTACAAAAAATGAGACACCAGTTAATTCACTGTGAGGATTTGGGGATTTTTTTTAGAAGAATTTCTATAAAGCTTTTTTTGACTCATCAATACATTCCCTGTTTGAAGGTGCATATGGTAGAAATTTACTCTTTTATCTTGATCTAATGGCATGGAATAAATTCTGCTGCTTTCCCTTGCTTGAGAACTAGACATCATCTTTCAAAACAATGTGAAAGTGTAGCTAATGAAAAGCTTGTGCTGTTAGAAAACTTCCAAGGTGTTTTGGAGGTCAAAAAGTTTGATACTGTTTTCTGTGAGCCACTTAATTTTCAATAATGATGTCCCTTGAGTTTTTGCACAGAAATGAAGGAAAGACAGTCTGCATTTATCAATCCCAGATTTGTTGTGGTGATCAGTGTATTTTCTTCTAGAACATCTCTTTTAGATATATTTTTGGCATCTCAGTGCCATGCATATTTTCTTACCTTTTCCAAGGAGTCTTAATTAAAAAAGTTTCTTAAAAAGGTAATTGGGAAGTTGGGAACAAAATGAGACAAAACACATGATGCTGCCATGCAAATACAGCTCCTTGAGCTGTGCTGCCTCTTGATTGAAGACATCATTGGAAAAAGTGGAGGGAGATGGCTCCACATTTATAATCTGGGATTTAATTGAAGTTCTGCAAGGTGCTGGTGTGTGCTGATGGATTCCAGGACACTTCCTATCAGAAATAATCTGCCTGATTGAAAGCTGCAAGTCCTAATGGGGAGAGCAGGGATGGAACAACGTGCTGTTGCTAAGCTACTGAAATTTTTATGTCCCACTCTTTATTTACTTCACAAAACTAGAGCAAAGGAGACTGTACTTTAAAATCTGTATTTCAGAACCCCACTATGAAATTCAGAAGTTTGGTGATCTTGCCTGTGGCTTTTCATTTTAGTGTCTCAAATTCAGCGCTGACGCATTCCTGTTCAGTTGTGAACAGGAGGGTCTGTATTTAAAAGAAATTATTTATTTGGTATAGTTGTTATCTTTGCATCCTCTGCTGCTTTTTTAACAAATCCCCGATTTGGACAAGCCTTGGTGAAGTTTTTTGGTTTAAATTATTGTCTTAATAGTTAAGTATGAAGAAACTGAACGACTTAGAGTGTTTTCTTTTCCCTGAAGGAGTAGATTGTCTTGGCTTTCTTAAAAGTTATTTTTTTCTGAGGGAAAGCCTAATACCTGCCTGGTTTTTGTGAAGAGTTGAGAAAAGCTAAAAGGGCAGAGAAGTCTGTTTTGACTCTTGTAGATTATGTATCATTGCCCTAAACATACAAACCCAGGCTGTGAATATCAAATATCTTTGCCTTTTTCTGTTTCATGAGTTATAACAGGGTTTTATCTTAAAGGCTAACACAGTAATTTGTTTTCTGTCCTGGCAGCCTCCAAAGGTAAAATGTTTGACAAGAATCTGGCACCCAAACATTACAGAGACAGGAGAAATCTGCCTAAGGTAGGAACAACATTCTGTTGGGGTTTTTTAACCTCAGAGGTTTCTCTGTTTGGTAAAATATTGGATGTAACTGTCGTGACAGCATTTTTTTGTGCTGATTCTGCATGTAACTTTTAGGAGCATAAAAATCCACTGAAAGTCTCATTCTTGCTGTGCTGTAGGGACCATATAGAGCCTGGCTTTTCAAGTTCAGACTTAGTATTTTGTTCTATTTGCAGAACAAAAAATGGGGTAAAATGTAAACTCCATCCTAAAAAAAAAAGTAGTTGGATTTTTCTTCCCTCCCTCATAAGTGAATCATCCTCAGGCATTGAGGGAGGCTTTGAGGCTTTACCATTTAATGCCCAGGTGTGTTAAGAGCTTGAAAATTCTTTCTATTTCAAAAAGGAAGGAAAAAAGTGTTCCTTAAACTTTGACAGTAATTATTCTTTGTTTGCCATTTGTTAATTAAAATATTTAATATCCACTGATGAGACACATGTGCCAGTTACAACAAAGCGGAGTTGGGGTCAAGATAAGTCAGGATATGAAACCTGAAAGTTTTACTTTGCCAGAGAGAGAGGCTTCTGTTGCTGGTTTTCCTTGACAGTAAATGTTTCCTCTTCCAAATGAATTTGTGAAACTTTGCAATTTCATCCTCAATACCTGATGGTGAAATTGGTCAGAAACCAAACAGAAACAGAAGTGAGAAGCCTGCCTGTCATTTTTCAAGTTAATGGCACACAGAAGAAAAAGCAGATGAAGCAGAAGCAAAGCCCATAAGTGAGATTGAAAGGTGTTCTGAAAATCCAGCATGGTTGTCACCATGTGTAGCAAATCAGTGCTTAAAGAGAAGCTGAATTTTTCCTCTAATTGGAAAAAAAATTCTAGTGCTGTGTTGAAGGTCCTGGTGAAAATGAAGTTTTTATTGCCCTTCCTAGGCAGGTGAGGCTCATCAGCATTAAGAAAACTTAGATGTTCTGAGTGCAAGTGAAGGAATGAACAGGTGAACTGTTTGAACCAGGAACAACAAATACCAGCCACCAAACCAAAGCTGAAGCTCCAGCTGTAGCACAGCATCTTCTGAGCTTCAGTAAAGCCTCACATTCATAAAATCCCAGACTGCTTGGGCTTGGAAGGGGCCTTAAAGCTCATCCCATTCCACCCCTTGCCTTGGGCAGGGACACCTTCCACTATCCCAGGCTGCTCCAAGACCTGTCCAGCCTGGCCTTGGACACTTCCAGGGATGGGGCAGCCACAGCTTCTCCATCTCTTTAAATGGTTTTAATTATAAGAGATGAATGTGGTGTTTGGAGCCTCGTAATTCTAATGAAGTGAAGGCATTTTTTTATCATTTGCACTGAAACAGTTTGGGTTGTCAGATTCCTTAACATATCAGACCTTGGAAATGTCTGGCATTAGGTGGGAAAACTAAAATAACTTAATTGCTTTATGCCTGTTAGAGAATGCATTCTATGTATAGTATCTGCAATCAACTTACACAAGATTCTTTGCATTAAAATAGCTTCAGTTATTTTTAAAAGCAAAAAAACCATCTTCATCAGTGCTTTTCCCCCACGTACCTCATGCTGTGGTTTGATAATCATTCCTAGATTAAAACATTCTAAATGGTTAAACTTGTGGTCAAGTCTAACAGTTCTGGGCAGCAAAAGTGGTGTTTTTCTGTGCTTTATGGACTGCAGTTACCCTGGACCATATTACTAATGATAGATACTAATTAGGTCTGGCCCATATCACCTCCACTGCACATGTGGGTAGAAAAAAATTGAGATTTCTCCAGGACTGATCTTTCCCTTTCAGTAAACTGTAGTCACTTAAGCTGCAGATTGGGTCAGCTGGAGTTTCAGAAGGATTTACACTTACTGGAATCATGCAGTTCCCACTTCAGGAGATGTTTTTTTTGAAAGATCTCTTTAGGATGTGTGTATTTAAAAAGAAAAAAATTCCTCAAAGCTTTCTTCCATGCAGGAGTTACTCACAGAATGAGAAGCTGTTTGTTGAAATGAAAGCTGAGCAGCTGACTGGTCACATCAGTGGCTGTTTTGGTTATTAAGAGTTCAAAAGCAGTGATTTTACAGTCTGCCCACAGGAACCAGATATAAGGATTTGCAATCCCAGGCTGGGAGCTCTCCTTAGATCTGGGGAAGATCTGTTTAGGGGCTTAACAATCATTCCCAATCTGTAGAAGAAAGAATTTGTTGTAGAGCAGCACCCTATCAGCAGCTGAGGAGTGTTGTGCCAAAGGGACACTTCTGTGTCTTCAGTGCTTTCCTGCCAGAGTGCTCTGGGAGGTACAAGTGTCTCCTGAGTCCTGGCTGAGGTGTCCCCAGCTGGAGATGTGCCAGGAGAGCTCTGAGGCCTTGGGTACCTGCAGGGCTCTTCATGAGGCTTAGCTCATGCTCAGGTGCTCTGTCACTGAATATTTTTATGATTTTATTTTGTGTGTTTACTTCCTCCTCACTTGGAATTTCACAGGGAGGTGTATGGAGAGGCAAATGGAAGTACTGCCACAGAGTTTGATAAGGAACAGACAAAAAGCAAGCTTTTTTTTGCTTTTGCTTTATCATATGGACACAAACTGCAGCCACAAGATGTTATTTTTAACGTTGCACAAGTGGTAATGGCATATTTTATCTTTTCAAAGGCACAGAAATGAGACAAACAGCACAGTTAAGGTGGAATGGGCTTGTCCAGGTTGATCATCCTGCTCCTAGGATCTCTGCACTGAACAAGGATTGCATTTCCTTGGATAGAAACTTGCCATGTTCATTAAATAACTACATAACCTGTATGGTCTAGTCATTTACTGTAATTTAAAAATTAATTAATACATGTCAGCCTGGAAATGGTTAAAACATAATGACCATTTCACTTTAACCCTGTCATTGCAGTAGCTGCTGCTGCTGGTGAATTTTTGTGCTTTGCTGTGTGAGTTCTGAGTTTTAGATTACTCCTTACAGAGGAAGGTGTGATTGTGAATGATGCTTCAAGGAGTTTTTTAGATTTTTTTCATTCAGATTATTACTTTTCTGAGCAAGACTTCAGCTTGTTTCTCAATTGTGCCCTGATCCCCAATGTATCTCCTTCTCATAACTGCTGAGGTTTGGATCTGAAAGGTCCAGAAATGCCTGAACATCTCAGTGGTTCCTACTTGCAAATAGGTCAGCAGCTTTACTGGGCTTAATATGTACCAGAATATGCTGGTCATAAAGAATTTCTATTCTGGATATGTGCATATAGGAAATTCTCTATTTTATATATTAATATTCATATTAAAATTATATTTTATAAGGATGTTTTTCCTCCAGAGCAGACAGTCTAAAACTCTTTGACTTTCTTATCTTTACCTGTAGGAAGCTGAAGTCCTTTCACAGAATAGAGGATGGTGATCCTCTCTTTGCTAATTAGATATCCCTCCCCAAAACACCCTTTTTTGGATTAGTTTTTGCCAGTTTTGGAGAGGGATGGGTCATCCTGCAAGGCTGTCTCTTCACCAGAGATGAACATGTTATAAAATGCATCAGGAAATGAAAAAAGGGTTCAGTGTTGAGCCTGTCACGAGTGTTTCTGTCACACTTGTGCTGCTGGAGGAAAATAATTCAGGTGTTTTGACAGAGGTTGAGCTCAGATGGGGAGCTCTGTAATGACACTGTGTAGAAGGTAATTTTAGGCAGACATCTCAACTCCTGGGGTTTAAAATTCTATTACCTGCATATAAATAGTGTAAGAATTAGATCTTATCTTGCAATTACTTCCTGATGTTTGCTGAGAAGGTTCCTGACAAAGGCAGTTTACCTAGAAGTTGCTCTGTATAATATGTGTGTCTTTTTTTTCCAGTTTATTGAGAGAACACTCAATTGATGGCACTGGCTGGGCCCCAACTAGAACGTTAAAGGTACTGTTCCCTTTTGGATGTGTCCATCAAACTAGATACATCTTTAAAAATCCTTTCCTGGCCTTGGTAAGAAGCAGCTCCTGTGGTTTGCTCAAGAACAGGTTTTTGAGGTGAGGTTTTTGTCTGTCAGCAAGAACAGGTACAGTGCTGATGGTAGAAATGTTGGTAGCTTTGGTGTGGCTGCACAAGTCCTGCTCTGATCAAAGGTTTTGGAGGTTGGTGTGAGTGCAGAGCCCACACTCTGTAAGGTGTGCTGGTTCTCACTCAGGCAGCAAACACAAGGGCATCCTGTGAACAGTAACCCTGGTGATTTCCACAGGATTGATATTCCTGACAGAACCAGTGCAGAGCACTGAGCAGGCATTTATCTTCCTGTTGCTGTTCCCAGGAATGCTGCCAAAACTGTTTCTTGCAGAGCTTTAACAGCATTAGATGGATAAAGGGTATGCATCAGGTGTTTGTCTCTTTCAAAAACCAAATTGAAAATGACCTTTATCTGATACTTGGTTTGCTCTTTGGCACTGTGAATGAGATCTGTGACTTTCTTCATTTCCTCTGAGGTGAGCATGTGACTTTGTGGAAGTAAAATGTGTGTTGTTTTGTGGATTATCTTAAACAGTCTTTCCCTGTTGTTTTTTCATCAGTTGGTGTGATTTTGTTTTGCTCTTGGTGTTTCTGTTTTCATCTCAGGTTCAATCAAGCCACTGAGTAATTTAAGTTAACTAGTTCTGTTCCTGTCCCTATATTTCCATTCAGAGAAGGTTTTTAGGCTCCAAGTTTTAAGCTTCAGCCATTAAAAAATTAGTACAAGTGGACAAGAAACCCAAAAGACAGGAGCTTTTTCTGTGACTGTTGAAATGAAAGATTCAGCAAGAGAAAAGGAAGTAGTAGCTTAACTTCAAAAAGAAAAAAATCAAATCAGATGTCCTCCTTGGATTTTTAAATTTTTTAACATTGAAGCACCACAGTTGTGAGCTCACTTTTTACAGCTTTTCATCACCACAGGGCAGCAGTGAGAATTTGCACAGAAGCACTGTGGACAGTAATCCAGTCTTGGCCTGTTATGGACTTGAAAGTCAGTATTTCATTTGTCAGTAATATGAAGTCAGCGTGGTTTTCTGGAGGAACAGCACCCAGATCTGCCCAATAAAGCACTCTGAACTACTCCTAAAGAATTAAATTGAGAGTGGGCATGTCCTTCTGCCACAAAAACTGTTCCCAGGGCATTAGAAGAGGCATTGAAATAGAGAATACACACGAGAAACCCCATGCACAAACCATGCTGAATGCAGCTGTATGTGTGGAGCTTGTGTGCTTAACCCTTCAGAAGGCTCAAGTTTTTGATTGTGTCTCATTTTTGAATCCTTGTGGTGGCAGCAGAGCTCTTACATGAAAAATCCCTCAAAATAAACTGCTGTGACCTTTTTAATATTTGTTTTAGTATCAAATGCGTAGGAACATGAGGGAACTTTCTGAAATAAAAATGAAAATCTGCTAAATTGTCTGTAAAACTTACCTGATAAAATGTATTTTTAACAGTGGGAGGATTCTTAAGGGGGGAAAACCTAACTCAGTTTTTTTTTCTCAGCATTTTTTTGCACTTGGTGTCATCTCATCCATGATTGCATTCTCTTCAGGTTACCAAGTGTTGAGCTTTATCATTTTTCCCTTCTTTGTGCTTGGGAACACGTTTCCATGTGAAGAGCAGCCTGTGTGTGAGTGAAGGCACTAAAGAATGTGCTATTTCTGAAATCATGCATTAGGTGCTTTTTAAAAATCAGGTTCTGAGCAGACTTTAAACCCTGAAACAGGTTTAAAACATTAGCCTGCCAACCTGTCTATAAATACTCTTTCAAAATCATTCTTTTTTTACTCACAGGAACACTCCAGAATCCCAAACCCTTAGATAAGTTCTGGTAGGGGTTGGTCTCCAGGCTGTGGATTGTGTGAACACTGCTGCAGTGCTTTCTGGTTGATCTTTGTGTCATTTTCTACTTTGTAGCTAAACATGAGCCAGCAACAGGAGCTTATTTACCTTTCAGTCTCCATTCTGCCATGTTCAGCATCATTTCCTTACATGCTTTCCTCTCTAAAACAGTTTATTCACAAAGCTGGAGACTGCTGCAGTTACTTTGGGCCCTGCTCAGGATGTCTGGACTTGCTTTTCTCCTGTTTCTAGGTGTGGTGGTCAAAATGAAAGTTTCCCAGGCAGAAAGCAAATAGATGGCTTTAATTCCATTCTGTTCTCAGATTTTTTTATGTCACTGGAAGTACCAGCTTTTAAATACCTCATATGACTTCACACTGTTGCTCTTACTCTGCTACTCTGCTTTATACCCTTCAGTAATTTCAATTTCAGACTCCAAAGTGCTTTAGTAGCTCCTGTTAGTCTTCAACATGTACCTTATTTGCCAGGATTATCACCTGCCTAGCTGGGTTAGTTCTCCTTAATATTCCTCAGCTTTGTCCTAAATGCTTGTTTTCATTTTGCTATGAAAAAATCTCAGGTGATTGATTTTAAGAACTGAACAAGTAGATCTGTATTTTAAATGCCTGATTGATTCTAAAAGTCAGGCTCCTTCTGCAGTTACCTCTAACTAACTGCAGCTGGAAATTGGTTCATAAATTAGTGGCTGATTGATGGACCTGAAAAATAATCAAAGCACACTTGGGCAACTCTGTGGAGGGCTGAGCATATGAACATTAAAACCAGTGTTTAAAAATGTATGATGGAGGTTCACAGGGAATATTCATCCTCTTCTTTTTGTAGCTGTGCTCTCATAGAGATCCAGCTGGCTTCAGATAGCTGGGCTGTTTTCTGGAGGGTTTCCATGTTTCTTAGGTGTATGTGCATTTCAGTTTTTCACTGAGGTAGTTTGAAGTGCTGGGTTTTGTCATTTTTGTGTTACTGCTGTCAGGAGAGACAGGAGCAGGAAACATCCAGGTAGGCTTAAACTACAGATCTGCTGACAGCTTTTCATGCCCACCTGCAGGAAACCACTGTTTTTTCAAGAATTTCTCTCCCATAACTCCAGATCTTACGTTAATAAATATCTGCCTGTGCTATTAGATTAGCTGATCTAAAAGGAATTAAGACTCATTTCCAGTAAACTATTGCTGCTTGGAGTTGATCCTTAAGAGCCTTGCTTATTTAATTAATGTTTGAATACTAAATGGCAAGGTTTTGTCCTGTTTGGTTCACTGGTTCTGCCCTTGTCTTCAGGCAGTGGAATGATTTCATTTGGAACCATCCAAATGTCAAACTGCTCTCTTGGAGAAATAAATCAGAGGGTCAGGACTTAATTTTTCCAGTTTACCTCAATGTTTAAGCATCAACCTGAGGAGTTTTGAAAGTACAAAACTTTCACCCATCATCTTAAAGAAAATAGATGGTCTGCTGTCAAAATCATCTGTAATTAGTGTAGAGGAGTGTTTTAAATAGACAGTAAAATAACTGTCACTGTCTTGAGGATGAAGGGAAAAAAGAAACCTGTATGCTTTATGTTACATTAATTCTTGTTGCTCAGGCTGTTTTTCTCAGCATTATGATAACATTGTACAGCTGTTGATTTATTCAAATCCTCTTTTGGAGTTGGTCTTTTTATGTGTCTTCCTCACCTCTAAAAATTGAATAAGCTGCAGACAAAAACTTCAGACGCAGTATTTGGAAAGAGAAGCTATAAACCACTGAAGACAATCTTCTGTGTAGATCTGACATTAAGTTTCTTCTTAAAATAAGCTTCAGGAAATACTTTTCCAGGAATATATTGTGTTGCATTTTGACTTCATTATAAATTGGCTTTTATCAGTTTTGTAAGATGTGATTTATTTCTTTACCCTCCATACATGCCCAGGGTGGTGAAAATACACAACTCAGTGTCTTCTAATAGCTTTTGCTTCAGAAAAGATGTGCAAAATTTAAATTTCTCCTCTTTAATGTCCCCTGGCAAAGCCAAATCTTTGGGTTAGGTACAGTAGCTGTTACTATGAGCATGTGAGTCAGGAGAGCTGATACACCTCAGTAAGTGTAATTAAACCATGCTTGTTCTCTCCAAATTGTTGATTTCTGAATATTCAATTTCTGTCAGCTTTAATGCACTGAGCAGACTGGTCTCCAGAGGGTGATGGCTTCAGTGTTGTAATCACTGTGGTGTAGTTCATTAAGAAGCTATCAGAGAATTCCCCAGGGAACAATTTACCCAGGATTATCCACTTGCCCTGAAGTAACCACGGGGACAAACATCAAGGAGTCAGTGACAAAGTGAGGGATTTGAGAGGAGAGCTCCTGCGTACTTGGCAGTTCACAGCTGGCTTGGTCTGGGAGAGGAACAGGCTGGAATTGTTCCTGTTTTCTTTCCCCTCCTATATTTCAGTACAAAAGAAATGGTTTTCCAGCCTTCCTCCTTGTTTTGTGTTTGCTAACTGGAGCAGTTTATTCCCTTTAGTTACCCAGAGCCCTGTGGGGAGCTGCTGTTGTGTTTGGGTGGGAAGCACGGGCAGGGATGACAGGCACATGACAACTGAGGTGGCTTTTGTGGGTGGCTAAAGAAAGGTGGCATTCACTTTATCACCTTCTTCGAGGTGGAAACAATGGTTTTCAACTTCTGCAAGATTAGAGAGGAGCAGGAGAGGAAATATAAAAAGAGATTTTATTTGGGAGGAGACAGTTTAGGAAGAAGTTCTTTTGTAAGCTAAAAAGTGCCTAAGTCTCTGGAAGGAAAACTTTTTTTTTTTGATCCCTAGGACCAATAATCATTTGGTGGGGTGGGATGAAGTGTGCTTGGTTTTTTAGGCTGCAGTGAAGAGAGGAAGAAGCAGGGCTTGTTTTTAAGAGATGGTGGAAGGGAGGGAAGGGAAGAGGAAAAACACCTTGAGGTGGTGAATAGGCAGACAAGGCAGCAGAGAGCTGCCCCAGGACTTGGCCATGCATGGCCTGGACTAGAGCAAGCTGAGCTTTGGAGTGACATTTCCAGCCCTTTTTAAAACAAACCAAAAAAATTTGCTTCAGACATGTGCTTTTGTAAATGACTGCTGCTCCTTTTGTTCATCTGACTGGGTTAAATTGTTTGTTTATAAATAATTGTTTAGCAACGAGCTTTGATTTGGTCAGTCTGTTAGATCAGAAATGCTTCTTGGATCTCTTAAGGGAATTTCTTTGATTGGAAGCTTGTTAGGTGCTTTTGTCTGGTTTGCTCTCTTCTTAAATTAATGTATTAAATATACTTTGCCTGTTAAAGGAGAATCTTAATTTGCAATTTCCGTGTTTGCTCTCTCTCCAGAAGTGCCTGTGGTTGTCTTTCTGAACCCCTTGTCTGTGGCATGGGTTTCAGTGGCCTTGCTTTTGTGAAGTGGTTCTGAGAACTGTCACTTGGCAAGATCAGTGACTGAGTTAGGACCTCCTAGAAATGCAAAGCTTTGAGACTCCCTGGCCTCAGGAGAGGCTGTTTCAAAAGCTGCATTGAGGATTTTGGGTCACTGCTCTTGAACTTCAGACACTGCTGCAGCAGCAGGTTTTTTCTCCTCGTTTGGCATGCCACAAATAAATCTGTGGGCAGGGGTTTAGTGTAACTTTTCACTCAGATGCAGCACAAAAATAGTCCAGAATGAAAAGGGACAATTATAAAGGGGTGTTTACAACAGTCTGTTGATCTTCTGACTTGCCTGTGTTGACTTCCCCACGCTCCAGCCCAGAAGGGTGGCAGTGCCATGGAGCAGAGTGTGCTTCCCTCACTATTCCATGTCCCCCATACCCACTGTGGGTTTAGCCAGGTACAGCTGTGCTTGGGAACCCCAGTTCTTGATTTCAAATACCATCACTGCCTCCTCTGAACTGACAGAATGGATGTGGATTAAACCCACTTGCATATCCCAGACCTGCCTTGGACTCCCAAAGGCATCTGACCCACGGGTGACATCTCAGCTGATGGGAAAGCTCTGGGACACCACACAGGGAACAGCCTGGCCACAGCTGGAGCAGGAACCAGATAAAGCAGCTCGAGGCATTTGGCAGCCCTGGCTGCAGGTGCAGCCTGGGCAGGTACAAAAAGCAGCTTTAGTACAAAAGCAGAGGCTCTCAGCTTTGCTCTGTGGCTGCCCCTCAGCAGTGGTGCCCTTGTCCTGTGTAGCTTTGGTGTTAAACACAGAGAGGAAATGGGATGAAAAGCAGCTTTGTAAAGGAAACAGCTTTGTCAGGTGCAGATGTGTGATCTTGTACAAGTAGGGTCTCACTCAAGTGCAGCACCATTAACATGTTCAGTGCCACCTGCCCTGCTCCTCCCTGTGAAGATAACCTTTAAAAATTCCTGCACATAGGCTTACCTTTGTTTTCACTCTGTTTAAGCCACAAGTTGAGTAAATATTTGAAGCCAAGCCTGATGCTTTATTACACTGAAGGAGAATAGAAGTTGTTGAGCTGTTAAATCTGACAAGATCTTCAGTGGCTTGCACATCCTTTTAGTTCCTCAGGAAAACCCAAAGCAAGCATCTAGGCCAGAGCTTACCTGCATGCAGCCAACAGCTCTGCTGAAGTCAGCAATGCAGAGTGATTATTTCTGCAATTCATCAATGTTGAGTTTTTCAAATACCAAATACTTGCTTCACTTTTGCTCATCTGTTCCATCCCACTTCCCTTTCTCAATATCCTAGATTTAAATCCAGGCTAACCTCAAGCTCATTACAAAAAGTAATTGCCCTCTGGTAGTAATTTAGTATTATTTTTTATGGAGCCATGCAAAGGTATAAAATGAATCCAGCAAATCATAAAACTTGAATGGATGGAAACATCAAAAATGGTATTAAGACTTTCACAGGTAAATTACTCAGTAATAATAATAATCCTGTTAGGCTTTTTGGTGTGTGGAATGGCAGTGGAGATGTACAGCATTCTGACAGCTTGTGCCTGTACAAAGGTTTTTGTTGGGTTTTTTTGTTTGTTTGTTTGTTTTTTGTTTGATGTTCCTTTTTTGTTTTTTAATAGAACTCTGTAAAACCAGCCCAAATGAGTCAAGCACCCCAAAGCATTAAAACCAGGTTTCAGCAAATAAGAATTTGGGAATAATTGATTATATAATGGGAAAATATGACATCTCATCTCCTTTTTGAGCTCTAGCATTTACATGTGTGAGCTATTGGAGCTTGTATTGGACAAGAAGGAGTTTTGTCTGGAGAGAGCTCTGCTGGTGTGTGGGGAGCTTCTGGCAGACCAGGGGGTTCAGCACTGCTCAGTGTAAGGAGAAGATGAGCTCTTGAGGATTTTAGAAGGCACTGACTTGCTCCTGGTTTGTTCCTTTTCAGCCATGCTGGTGCTTGAACAGCTGTGGACAGTTTGTAACCCTGGGAATGCAGGTTTGGCATTCAGGATTTAGAAGTGGCCAGACCCCAGTTGTATCTTTTCAGGATGGTTTTAATGCTCAGTGTTGTGATTCTGCATCCCATTCTGCAACTGCAGCCTGCTGTCTCATGGTGTAGGTAGAAGGCAGCTTGTAAAAATGTCATTTTTCCCTGCAGCTCTGCCTCTCTGAAGGACAGGACAGCCTTGGAGGGCAGCAGTGGCATGGGCTCCTGACCTTTGGGGGCAGAGCATCTGCTGGGGCAGAGGGGTTGCCCAGAGCTGCTGAGCACCCACTGATGCCTGGATGTGGGGGAATCAAGTAGAAATTGAGACCTTCTTGCATTTTGCTACTCTCCAGGCTTTCCATGCCAATAAATCTTCTTTAATCTGGGACTGTGGCACATCACTGCATTGTACTAATAATTTCTCCCTAGGATTAGTACAGGTTTCCTTAATACCATGCTCTGCTGACCTCTGCTATGCCTGGTTTCTGTGCCAGCAGTTGAACAAGCACAGAAGCTTAAATAAAGTGTAAATCAATGATTTCCATCTGTTATTTAAAATAGTTCATTTTTCCCCTGCTTGCCAGGGAACTGGCAGAATTGTTGTTTGGGACTGAGGATGACTGCTCAGCATTAGAATCTTAAAATTTCCAGATAACTGCAATTAAATGTCTGTGTCACCCTTTTGTGCAGTTCATGTGTCTGTGCTGCCCCTGAAGGTGATGAGCATGTTTGAAAGTTGCTGTCTTTGCCACACTTGAGAAGGTGCTGAGGCTGGAAATGCTGACAGTGGCAGCCCTGCTGGGCAGATTGATGTTTTAAAAGCAGATCAACTGAGTGGGATGTTTGTGCAGGATCAAAGGGAGATTGGGTCGTGAGAGGCTGTTGGCTGCATAATGCTGACATAGTGTCTTGTTCATTAGGGCATAATTGGACAGTGTCCTTAAGGGATATGGATTTCTGTGGTCCACACTCTCAGCACAGGGCCCAGAACAGGAAACAAGCTCAAATACACTCATTTATTGCAGTTCTTGGCTGTGCATAGGAAGTTTTGTACTTTGAGGCTTTATCTTTATTGTAAAAGGTGCATTTTAGCCGTGGAATGACTTGAGACCTGTGCTTATGTAAGAATAGTATTTCTCTCTACTCCTACTGCAGCTCACCCTCTTTTCTCTGATATTTTGACAGCTTCAAGTATTTGTTTGACCCTTTTTTAATTTTAAGAATAGATTGCTGAATTAACTTTCGTTACCCACCCTTTAAACTAAGCAGTGCAGTTTTCAGTTGGTGGCACATCCTGAGGTATCACTCCTCTCCTTGAATGGAGGAGCAACAGGAATACACACAGAAAGAGCTGACCTTCTGTTTGAACATGCAGTATTTGGTTTTTGCTGACTTCTAAATATCAAATGGCCGTGAAATGGGAAAGCTTTTTCAACATTTTGATTTAAATTAGTAAAGCATTATCGTAATCTAGATTTTTTTTCCAGTTATTTCATGGATTAATAGAAAAATGAAGTTTGTAAACACGTTCAAAACTCCTGAAATGCCTAACTAACTGTGTTTTTCCTTTGCAGGATATTGTCTGGGGGTTAAACTCTTTATTTACTGTAAGTAAAGGAATATTTTGCACGTTCCTGTCTCTTCTTCCTGCCTGGTTTAGTTTCAGCATCACCTAATGTAAGGCAACCCTATGTGTTGCCTCTAAAAGTTTAGATCTTTATTTTCCTTGGCTTCAGTGGTTGTTGGATGAGTATGAAATCAGATTGTGCTTTTGTTTGTGGAACTCATCCAGACTGTCTGAAATGCCAGCTTTTTATACATGGATTTTATTTCAGTTAGAAATATTAGGGGACATTTTGATAACAAATTATTTGGGATCTTCCACACAGTATGAAACTCCTTCTGCTGATTTGCAGGAAGTAGAAATTCATACTGCTCTGAGAAGGCATTGGTGTTAGCCTTTTAAAAAAATCCTATTTATGAATTAACGACTGCCCTGCAGTCTCATTCATTGTCTGCATAAAACCTGACTTGTCACAGAATTTGATTTTATTCAGGGATCCCATTTCCTCCCCTTTTTTTAAAGATTGATAGGAGCAAGGAGCCTGTAATTGCAGGAGCCCCTTGAAAATGGAGGAGAGGACAGGAAGCTGCAGGAGGCAGGCAGGATGCAACAGCTGCTTTTGCCCTAAAAGTGGAGAGAAACTAAGTCTTTACAAAAGTTACTTTTTTTAGGGATTGCTTCCCTCAGCCATTGCTGCTGGGTGGGAAGGTCAGGAGAAAGCAAAGAGCAGCACTAACTTGGTGGGGCCCCCCCAGCCACTCCAGGGTGTAGAAGGAAGCTTGGATTTCTTGGCATCCAAAGTCTTGGCTGGTTTTTTCAACAACTTCTTTGATAAATTGATGTAAAAGTTTGGAGAGCATTTGCCTTTCCAGTAAAAGTGAATTGCATTTCACAGTCAGTCTCCCTGAGCATGTCAAGGAAGTGTAAGGAAGCAAAATCCTCAGGGGCAGAGCTGCACATAAAAATATTGGGCAAAGAGCTGCAGAGAAGGGTGGTCATGCCTAGGAGACCACGGGGATTTGTCTTGGCTGGTAAGAGCTGTGCTTCCCTCCTGGGTTTCCCTCACAGCCAGCTTCTTGTCAATAGCTTTGAAAAGCTGGCACTGGGATCACACTGGTCTGGCAGATTCATGGGGGGTGTTATTGAAGGAAGTGAGTGAAAATGAGGTGGGTTGGTGTCCTGATTTGAGTGAAACGTGGGATTTGCTGCTTGAAGATGAGCTGGGGACTGCCAGGAGCCTTTCACATTGTGGGACAGTGGTTTATCACTGTTAACACAGGCTGACCTTAGTCTGGGGAAGGATCTGGGCTGCAGACAGAACAGGGGCCTTGTGATTCAGTGGTACTTTTAATGGTGATTCCTCTTCTCTATTGTTTATAACCCTAGACCCTGTTATTTTTAATGATGATTCCTCTTCTCTGTTGTTTATAACCCTCGACCCTTTCTCCTACCAAAGTTAATATTTGAGATTAAACTGAGAGGCCTGAGGTTTGTTAGGACTGTTTTTGCTCCCTGACCCCACATGTCCTTAGTTCTTGGGATCTTTGCACTCCTTTTCCTCTGGGCCCTGTTCTCCCCAGAGCACTGAAACTTCCCTGTCAGGCTCCAGGTTACATAGCTTCTTCACAGAGGGAATGAAATTGCTTTTCTGTGGAGGTGGAATTAAGGAAACTCCTGCTTTATCAGCACAGTGTTTGCAGAAGTTTTTTTTAAAGGTTTACTTTACCCTCTAACAAAAATCAACAGGAATTATGCCTCCTAAAAGTTTGACTGTTCCTCCAAAATTTAGTTTACAGTAGAAATGCATTCACTTCCAGGGAGAATTGTGTGGCCCACACCAGGACTTAAATGCCTTGGTGCTGTTGTCATTTAATTGTCCTGTGATTTGGTTTCCAATTACCAAACTCATTTGCATTTACCTTTGGGGGGACACCACCAAGGCAGTGATTAAATGATTAAATGGCAGTGCCCTTGCTGTCCTGTTTGCTTTGTCCCATTATCTTGTTGGTGAGGGCTTTGGGCTCCTGGTGATGCAGTGAGTGGGAGCCCCTCAGTGTTCTCTCTTTCTTTTTCCAGGATCTTTTGAATTTTGACGATCCTTTGAATATTGAGGCTGCAGAGCATCATTTGCGTGACAAGGTGAGTCAGTGGTTTATTTAAGGCAGGTTGTTCCTAAACAAACACACATTCTGTACTCAGCAGTTCCCAGCCAGTCCTTGTAGAGTGGTGGAGCTGCTGCTTGAGGTAGTTGAGTGACTCATGGTATCAGCAGCCAGTTATTCAAACAAAAAGTGCTTTCTCTGGGAAAGCAGGCTCCACACAGCAGTGTTAGTCACCATGTGCTGGGATTGTGGGCCATAATGTGGTCACAGCCCCAAAATAGATAATCTTTCCTTTCTCATGTCTGAGATTTCCCCTGAAGTTGTGCATGTTCTGTGCTGATGGTGAGTTGGTTTGGCATGCTGACCTGAGTGACCTTTGCCTTAGAGGACCTGGGAAAAGATCTCCTCCTTCTCTGTCTCTTTCCAAAGGCAGCTCTTTTATTCACAGTTCTTCTGTGTTGCATGTGTTTATAAAGCCAGGAGAAATCTGGGCAAGTTTAAAGAACAGGAGTGGAAACTTCTGTTTTCTTTTTACTGGTCCTAAGTTTCATGTGTGTATTATGGACTGGGCAAAGCAGAACATGGCCTGGTGAACATAAATGAGATGTACTGCTCACCTCTGAGTAAAAGTGCCAATTTCTCCTTTCTATCCATCTCCAAAATTCCATTATGTTACACTGCATGGATGTATTCCTCAAGCACATGGAACTCACACCTAGTATGTTCAAAACTTCTTGTTCTAATTAAACTCTTCCAACACTTTCGTTGAAGTTAACCTTTAAGACTGAAGAAAGTTTCCAGGTAAGCAAGGGTTGATTTGAAGAGTTCATTGAAAATACAGTCAGGCAGTGCACCTAATTTATCTCATTTTTTCAAGAGGAAATACCAGGATTGCAAGTTCATCTTTCCAGGTATTTTTTGATTAATGAGATCTTGTAGCTATTCTGGTATTCATCCATGTTAGCAGGGCTGAGATGAGACCATAAAGCTGTAGACAAAAAATTGTCTACAAACCTCCTCTGGGAGAGAGAGGTCTTTGTGGTTTTGTTTTATCATGGAATCACAGAATGGTTTGGGTTGGAAGGAACCTTAAAGCCCATCCCATTCCACCCCTGGCCCTGGGGGGGGGTTTAAATTGCTGTCCTGCACCTCTCAGCCTCATTGAGAAATTGGAAATCTTGGGAATCCACAGAAAGGAAAATGCTACCTGATTTAAAAGACACACCTCTCTCAAAACCAGAGGTGAGCCCTCAAAAACAGGTACTGCTACACTAATTGCATTAAGTTGTTTGAAGAAGTGAAAAGGAAATTGAGCAGTTTTTTGGCATTCTTCTAAATCACAGGCTTTTGGGAAACAAACATTTTTTTATTTATTAAACTCCTAGTGGTCTCGTAAACATCTGTAAAATTCATATTATGCCATTTAAAATTATTTTTTAGCTTATCTTATGTACATGTTTCATTGATAGTGACAGCACCAGGTAGGGCTGGGTTTTCTGTAGTGTGTTTTGTGGTGACATGAAAAAAACCCAATGATGCCTTTGTGGAGAGAATAAATAATGCAAGGGAGAGGAAAAGCTGCAGTTGCAGCCTGAGTTGGTTTTTTTTGCTTTCCCCTTGGCAGAGATATCATATTTTACATAAACACTTGGTTGTGGAGTCAGACTGCTGTGGTCCCATCCTGGCTCTTAAGAAATCCTTGCAATGCCCAGTAAGATTAATATGGGAATGCTAATTAGTTTTCTTTCCTCTGAGATTTGTTTACATGTGTAATAACGATTGCACAAATAGTGTATATGTAATGTATGCTTGCATGTGCAGTATCTGTAGGAACAGATGTGCAAATCCATCTGTACAGAAACAGTTCTGCACACAAACATCTGGGTCCAGCAGCTCCTGCAGGGCAGTCCTGGGGGTGTGTGGTGTGTAACAGCCAAACCACTGCACCCAGGGCTGTCTCCTGTGGTTCTCCCAGAGGAGATGAGTCAGAGTTTCACTGATGTCCCTTCAGATCTGAAATCCTGGCATTCCTCTGCTGACATTCCAGGCTGAGCCTGGGTAACAGCTAATCCCAGGCCTTGCCTGTGGTTATTGAGAGCTGAGGCTGGGGTTGGTCAGCTCCAAGTCATCACAAGTGACTCCTGCGTTGCAGATGCTGGAAAAATCACATCAGAGATAGCAAATTCTTATTGCTGATTCTTGGGAAACAGCTGTGCTGGGAATGTTTGTGTTAGATCAAGCAGGAAGGGGCAGTTCTGATCCCTTCCTCTGAAAGGCACCTCTCCATTTTTGCATTAAATCTCTGGTGCATAACTGAGCATGTAGTTGTAGCTTTTGGGAAAGCAGCCATGTTCTAAGATGTAAAATGATACAAAATTCAGAGCTCAAGTTCTATAAATTGATTGCTTAATTAACCTTTCTTACCTGAGATGTGTGTTAGTGCAGCTTCAGCTTCCAGCCCTCCAGGACTTCCTTTAGCTCCAGGAAGGAGCTGTCAGTTACTGACCTTGCTCCTTTGCAGCTTCCTTCAGCCAGTGAGCATCAAGTCACTTGCACAAATTATTTAAAAAAATAAATATGTTTGTTTATCCAGCTTTACTCATTCTACAGTTTTCCCACACACACCTTGCTAGGTGCCAGTAGTTTTTTGGCAGGCTGCAGAAGAAATTTGGGCAGAGTGATCAACATCTGTTTTCCCAGATGTTGGACATCCCTGGTGCCCACATTGCTCTGCAGTTGGGTCACAGTCAATGGAAGATAAGCAAGCATCCTCTCCTGGTGTAGAGCTCAATAAATCAGAATAAAAAGATGATTGATGTCTCTGTGTAAACTAAGCAAGGAGTTGCCCAACATTGTCTTCTCACACTGATACAATCTCAGGAGTTTGGTGGTATGAGTTTTCTTGCTGAATTTAAAGAAGCTTTTACTAATTAATGAGCTTGGGCCACTCTGCATTTAGCACAGAAGTCAATCTGGCAGTAGTTATGGATAGCCAGAGCCATTAATTTTCAATCAATTTGCAAGTGTTTAAGTTTTAATGACTACTCACTTAAAAACGATGTGAGCTAAAAATTGTAGGATTTGCTGGTTTTTTACAGCAAACACATAGAGCTTTACTATGAGGCAGCCAGGTAGGCTGACACTGAAACAGCAGGGATAGAGCTTGGCAGTGGAAAACCAAGTGAGCTTAGTGCTTCAGGGCCAGTGTATTCCTCATCCAGAGGTGCTGTGGCTGTGATTTGTTAGCTGAAATCCAGGAAATGCTTTCCATATGGCCATCTGTCATGGCTGCTTTGGGAGCTGCCTCAGGACACTGCCATTTGCCAGCATCCTTAAAAGCCTTTACATTTCTTAGTGGTGTTTACTTCTGCCAAAAAACATTTCAAAGCCATTTGTACAACACACAACAGAAGATTCATTGCACACTTTGTGTGGCTTAAAGTAGAAATGTTTTTCCAAGTATTCCTTAGGTTTCTTCCTCACCTAGGCCTGCTGTGTCAACAATCCTAATGCTGTGTCCTGTTTGAATTATATTTACCCTGTATTTGGTGCAGTTCAAGCAAACTTCTGTCATCCTGCAGATTAGCAGTAATTCACTTTTTCATCCCTGTGATGTGGAGTTGTTTCAGTAGTAGGAGAAGCTGAGTTAGGTCTCCCTGTGTTGTTTTCCATCTTAGTGAAACCCATCTGTCAGCATTCATTGTGTACTTGGCAGGGAATTTTTCTTTCTCCTTGTGAAAATCCAGCTTACCATATTTACCTGCAGCTCTGAAGTGCCAGAGCTGAGAAATCTAATGGGAATAGGTGTGTGTTTGCCAAGGATCCACTTTAAACATGTTTTTTTACTTAATTCAGTGAGCCCTGATTTTATTTGCATCCTCTTTGGAAAGCAGCATTTAATGCTCAATTATTTTGCATAGGTTTGTGTGGAGGAGTTTGGCCCTGGATTGACTTCTGCAATTCTTTTTATTGATTATTTAATTTTTTAATTTTAATTAAAGATTTCTCTGGGTGATCAAGAAAAGAAGGTTTTTATTTCAGGATTGTTTCTGTGGAGATGGATTTATGAAGTTTATGGTGTTATGGAATCCGAAGCTGCCTCTTAAGGTTTCCTCTTAGGATTGTAATTGCCCTACACAGCCTTAATTCTTTAGGAAACTTGGCTTTGAAAACCCAGTCCTCCTCTCAGTTGCTCATGGTCTTTGGAAGTTGTTCTAGTGAATCTTGTGGGATGAATGTTTTCCTAAAGTTACTTGAGGACTGTCGTGTTGTCTTCACTAGTGAGAGCACTAATCTAATTCCATTAGAAATTCCATTGGTAATTAGGAACAGTTGCTGAGTACAGATTTCACTGAAGAATTTTTATAACCTTTCATAATTGTAGGCAGTTTTTGAGAGTCCTTAAACAGCAAACAGTTCATAATTTTTATGGAAGAATCTTAATTTCTCAAGCGTTGCCCAGAGCAGCTGTGGTTGCCCCATGCCTGGAATGTTCAGTGTTGGATGAGGCTTGGAGCAAGCTGGGACAGTGGAAGGTGTCCCTGCCATGGCAGGGGGTGGGATGGGATGAACTTCAACCCAAACCAGTGTGGAATTCTATGAAACCCCTGGACAGCTGGGCAAGAGCCAGCAGCACCTGACAAAGTGTCAGGGCCTGGGCCAGATACCTCCTGAGAACATGGGAGCCATGGGAAGAGAAGGTTGTCAGCAAGTAAGTAATGAAAGTTAGAAACAAATACACATTTTCTGTAGAAGATCTGGAGGCATCCCTTTGGAAACCACACTGAGTTGAATTTCCCCCCAGATTTTCCATTTGCACCAAAAACTCTCATTGCCCAGCACAGCCTCCTCAGTTCTGGAGCCACCAGAAACCAGCAACAGGTTGGGATTGTAAAACTTGTTCACCAGGAGTGATTTCCTCCTTGTTGGTTTGCTGTTCTTTTTTTTTAATCAGGTACTTAGGTCTGGCCTGGGAAGCACATCTCCAAGTGGAAAGGGATTCCTGTCCTCCTGTCTCACCTCAAGTTCTATCAAACACCAATCTGAGAGCCTGGTGCTTTCTTAAACTCTGAGTTGTTCCCCAGGCTGATAAATACAGGAGCTGGCAGATTTGGGATCTTCTATCTCTCCTGAAGTTTGGAGTAATTTTGTCCTTGCTCTGCTGGTGCCTTTAGACAGCTAAAGAGTCCCAGAGCTCTCTGCCTCTGTCATTTCAGATCTGAGCCTTCTAAAGACTCTTCCAAAATAATGTCTTGGCCAGCTGTACTTTCATCCTCCTGGCTTTTTATTTCTGTGCTTATACATAATAAGGGCATAATTACATTTAGGTTTAAGCCTTCCTTCAAATTCCATTTTTCTGTATAGCTGAAGAAAAGCATTTGAAACGAAATAATGCCTTCAAATTTGGATTCTGCTTTATCTCATCATTGATCATGCTGAAGTTAGTTTTCTTCTGTTAATGTAATTTCTTATCTCAGGAGATCAGTCTGTTTGAAATGCTCTTTGATACCTCTGGATGAAAAGCATGCTATAAATGCCCATGTGCCACAGGTGTGTTGGATCCTCTAAGCAGGCAAACTAACAAAATTCAGCTTGGAAGTTTGGGGAAAAAAAAATTAATTATCTGTATTTCTTCCTCAGATCTTCTGGTTTAAAGTAATTCATTTAAGTGATCTTACAGTAGCTTCTTTGTTTTTCTGTTGTACCTGCTCTGTATTTATCATTTTTATGTCAAAGGCATATTTGAACATTTAGCTCCTGCAGGGATTCTTCCTGTTTAGAAGACATCAGGTCTTTTCCTTGCCATTTCCTTACCTCCAAACTGCTTAGATTCTACTTTTCTTTTCAGTTTATTTTTGGCTTAATTCCTTGAGCCTTAAATCTTTTTGGGAATTAGAAATATTACCCACTGATCTGTAGTAATTGTTGGCCAATTTGGGTGTAAAACAGCTTGTTTGGATAGCAGTCACCAAAATTGTCCAAAATTCTCTAAAAGACATTTTTATATAAAACACTTCAGAGGATATAAAGTATAATAAATAAAATTTCATGGTCTGTAGATGCTGCATCCTGTCACTGTGCATTTCAGAGGAGATGTTATTTGTGGTAAAAAGCATTAGAAATAGCTCTAAACAAGCATTTTATTTTCCAGGTAATTGTGGATAAGCTGTGTTCTGTGTTGGGTAGTGCTCCTTGAAGAAACAGAACAGTTGAAATGCTTTTCTTTTGCAAAGTATTCCAAAGCACATGGGTGGGTCAAAAGTCAAATACCAGCTCTCTATGACCCAAGTTTATATCATGTTTCCATCTGAATGTTTCTTTATTGGACTAGAGCCAGGGAATGCACTCCAAGGGTTTTTAATGGGAAACTGCTTTCTCTAATGCCTTCCCTAAGGAATTTTTAAGAAACAATGCTCATTTAATTCATTCACGCATTATTTTTAGCCCAGTTCTCTTTGTCAGGCTTTTCACCCTTGCAAATGGGTTCCCATCACAGCCAGCTGGAAATTTTTCCAAACATATCCCTCTAAAGTTCTGTATTCAAACAGTGACAGTGATATATGGAGAGTTCTGATAATTGCTGTTACCATTTTTTAAGCTCAAATGTCAAAAGTTTAGTGATGATTCAAGGCAGCTGGAAAATTTGCTTTAGAACAGAGAAAATAGTTCAAAAACATTTACTTTTAGTGTAGTCTTTATAAGTATTTTATTATTATTGTGTTTGAGTTGGTGCTGCAGGAGCAGTGTGTGCAAGGTGCTCATAAGACAGGAACAGATTGAGCTGGATTATTTTTGAGGGGTTAAAAAAATCAAAGTATCAAATTTTGACCTCTTGAACGTGGCATAAAGGAGTGGGAAATCAGCAATAAACAGAATTTTCTGGAATTCATTTCTGGCACTATGCTGGTGATTGACTTCAAGTGTTGCCTGGGTTAGCCCTGCACTCATTTTGACAAAGTGACTGGAGAGAAGGGGATTGGTTACAGCTGCCAAGTGAGGTGTTGTCAGGGAGTGGGGCTTTTCCATGGACTCCAGCCCTGTGCTGGCAGACTTGAAAGGAACCTATGTGAAAACTTCAGCTTGTCATCATGTCCTGCCTGCCTTGTCACGAGTGTGAATAATTCAGTAACAAAAGCTACGAAGCCAGAATATTTTTTTCCTGCTGTCTTGAAGGATCTTTATTTCAGTAGTAAAACATTTATCATGTAGCCTCCGAGTTCGTTTCCATGTGAGTCACAGAGTGGTGTGGTTTGGAAGGAACATTTGAGACCATCCTGCCATGGGGCACCTTCCTCTGTCCCAGGTTGCTCCAAGCCCTGTCCAGCCTGGCCTTGGACACTTCCAGGGATGGGGCAGCCACATTAATTTTGGCAGATTTTGTACTGTGTCTTAGCACTGGGAAAAAAATACCAAGCTTTGTACAAGTTCTGCAGAAAGAATTTAACAGCCCTGTCTATTCAGAGCCCTTTAATCAAGCATCCCCCTGGCTTTCCTCATCTGGGAGTATCATAAGGATGGTGGTTATCCCATGGCTCCTCCTCTGATTAGGTAGAGCTCTCCACCACATCAGCTCATGGTCAGGCACTTGCTGTGCTTGGATTACAAAGGTTTTATCCTGGAGGATTGGGAAATTGCTTTTACTGTGTTTTATTTAGTTGCATCTACAGAACCAAGTTTTAATGGTGCTGCTGGCCAGAAGAGCCTGTTGGGGTGTGTGCTCCCCAGCAGTGAAATGTGAGCTCAGGGAGCTGGGTTTCTTGCATTCCTGCACCATCTAACCCTGCTGGGGTATTAACATAACCCTCAACTCAAAACCAGCCCTTTTAACTTCCCCAGCCCTTCACAGCTTGGTGCAGAAAACAGCAGCTGCTTTGGGTTCTTCAGTAGCATCAAGCATATGAACCCCTCTGGAAATCCCTCTGGAAAAAGAAATGGGGATTTCAGTTAATAGGGGAGAGAGAGTAAACCAGGTCTGGGTGAATTTGGAATACTGTCTTTTTTGTATTCTCTGAAAATTCACAGACGTCTGCCAGCAAAGTTTAAATAGGTAGGTAACACTGAAAGATGTAACAGGTGGCAAAAAGGTGATCCTTTGGTTTAAGGTTCTTACTTGCTTCATCAGGAATGAAAATTGATGTTTTACCACTGCAAATTTGGGTTTTTTTTCTTCATTGGCTACAGGCAAGCCAAGCTTTTCACCTTGTCTTGATTTTCCTTATAGTGTTCAGTAATCACTGTAAGTGATTTCAATTTGTTATCTTTTTGTTATAAACTGAAAAGCAGGTTTAAACAAAAATAGGTGGCTGTTTTATTTTCAGTATCATGAAGTGGTTAATGTTGGTTTACTCTAGAATTTGTAGGCTTGAGACTTATTTTTGTGTGAATAGAATAGGATCTGATGTCCACAAATTGCAGTGCTGGGCAACCAAACTAAATTTAAAGGATGGAGAGCTGTTGTGGTGCTTGTTACTCTGCTGATGAGAATTGGAGTGCTGTGGAGAGGGAAATGATTCACTCTGGGTAGGACAATGGAGCAGTGGGAGGCTGGGCATTCATTTGGATCATCTTAGTCCTGGATTAACAGCCTGACATTTAAATTGCATTCTGTTCCTTATCCTTTCCTTGCATGTCTCAGTCTTGCTGTAATGTTCCTACACAGGCAGCCTCTCTCTCACCTGTTTTATCTCTGCTCTGACAGGATCACTTTTGAAGGAATAAATACAGATCACTTTGCTCTGCTCTGCTGCCCTTTGTACTCACAGGTGCCAAAGGTTCCCATTCCCCAGATAAGCTCAAATGCACAAGGGAAGAAGCAACCAGTTTTTCAATCTTGACATTTTACTTTTACTTCTTTTAATCTGCCTGCAAAATAAATCCTTTTTCTGGTTGTCAGAACTGGGGTTGGCCTGTGGCTTAAATCAGCACTGGGCTGCACTGGCTGCAGTCACAGCTGAGGCTCTCATCCCAGGGCTTTTCTCTGTTACATCTTGGAAACTCCAACCTTCCAGGCTTGTGATAAAGAGAGTAAAGAATGTTTGGCAAGGAGCTCAGTGCAAGATCAAGGTCTGAGTCACTGGCAGTGCCAGAATTGGGTGGATAAGCCACCCTCCCCTGGGAAGCCTCTGGCAAAAAGAGGCTCCACCAGGGTTTTTGAAACCATTCTCCTTGTGCTGCTCAGGGCAGAGTTGCTCTTCATGGTTGGCAGTGGCTTAGGATGAGTGGCCACTCATCCATGATATATTTGCTGTGTCCTACTAGCAATCCCAGCTATAATTCCTGGGCTGAAAGGAAATTTTCTCTCATGTGTGATTAAAGTCTGTGGCCATCTTTTTAAAAATAGAAGCAAAGGCTGCCATCAGGAGAATAATATCCTGAACAAGGCATTATAGTACAGGTAGGTGCTAAAATAGGTAAAAAGGAAAAGAAAGTTTTTGCCTTATCCTTAGAAGCAATCGATTTAATGTGATTAATATCAATTATTGTGAGTGGGGAGAGATTCAGAACTGCAGGGCACTTCAGGTTGAAAGTAAATTTTTGATTAAAGTTTCTTAGACTGTAGAAATGTAATTGCACAGGGGAAGGAGGGGAATCCCTCCATATATTAAAAACAAAGCAATCTGGTCTTGAACATACTGAAATACAAGATAGTAGAGAAGAACTTCTGTGGAGCTGAGGGTGAGGGAAATACTGAGTTGACAAGCCTGATGTTTTCCTCCTCCATACCCCACAACTAAAAGCTATCCTTTTAACAAAATGTTCTTGTGTTTGGTGTGTCACTGTGGTGTGGACAGATATGTGAATCCAGTTGCTTTTAAAGCATTTCTGTTTTCTGTCCTTTCACTTCTCTGATGAAAGTTGGAGTCTGTTGGTCTGATAGTCTTGTAACAGCAGTAGAATAATTTGAAGAAATATAAAATTATGCATCATGATGAAAGTAAGGAGCCTCTGGAAAACTTGGCAAGGCAGCTGTCAGGTTGCATGAAAATAATCTTGTTTTTAATGTGATGCAAGTTAAAGGACGTGATAGAAACATTTCTTTGTTCTCTCTTGCTCATGGCCAGCGTAACCAAGTGAAATGATTCTGAATCACATTAGAGGGGGTGTTTGCTCTGTAGCTGTAGGTTTTCCAGCACTTCCTGAGACATTTCCAGGAGGTATTTTACAGAGTCACTGAGGTCAGCAGGGACCTCTGGGGATGGTAGTGACTCTCTGCCCCTGATCATGGCCTGCTGAGCTCCTCCTTTCAGCAGGTTCATTCCCCCCACTGCCCCTTCACCTGGTCTGTCTTGAATCAGTTTGCTCTGGAGCTTCACTGAAGTGAACCTTGGGCAATTGCTTTGCTTTTTGGTGCTTGTTGTTGGCAGAGGAATAAGGCTTCTGCTGTGATGCCATCCATCTGTCCCCTCATCTCAGCCTCCCCCTCAGTCGCTAGAGCTTTTACACACACATGGATTTCCATCAGATTTGACAGAGCAGCAGAGTCTTTACATCCAGCTCCTGTAGCTGTCACCAAAACTGGCAGCAGCAGCAGGGAGAGGCTGGGCTGGGAGGGAGCCTCCAGGAGAGCTCCAGGTGGGCACATCCAGCTCAGAGCAGAGCCCAGGCTTTGCTCTGCCCTCGGCTGCTGGTCAGGCTGAGGTGGTGAAAAGTGCCAAGGAAAAGCTGGGTGGGAGTGGAGAGTGGTGATGAGAGTCTGCAGATCTGTGAGCAGTCAGACTTTGCTGTCTTTGCATGCTAAATGTGTCTTGTAAAGCCCTTTCTTGCCTGTGCTAGACATTTTCTGGCTGTAGGGGCTCCAGACTCTTGCACACTGAGGCTTTATTTTGGTAAAGACAACTCCCCACAAGCTATTCAAACACCACAGGGTGATCCATTGCTTCTTACTGATCACAAGAGCTGCATATTTTTACTTGCAGTTGTCTTTTTTGTTCTTCCTTACTTAGCCACATTTGAAGTAATTAGTGGGCACACTGCTGCATATATGAATTCTTAGGGGATTTTGTGCAACTCTGACTTTCTTCATTTTCAGTGCTGCTGGCTCTGACTCCCAACATTGGAGCAATATATACTGTTAAAATTGCTGAAGAAGTAATTGAGGTCAAGGCTTTGAAGCTACTGCTTCTTCGTTGTGAATTATTAATTCTCAAGGCATACAGAAAGAGTGACATTGTAAAATTCATTCTAAAATTGTGTACTTTGTCACTCTAGCTGCTCTGCTTGCATGCATTCTGCTCTGCTTTTCATAGCATCTCCTTGGATTACCTCTTAACCATTTTTAGTTGTTTTCAGTTCATCTGCAAACTGGATTTCTCATTTTCAGCTCTTCCACACGATTTTGGAATTACTCTGATGTGAAGTTTGGGAGGTCACAGTCTTTCGTAGTGAGAAATTACAGTGAAAAAAAAGGGAAGTTCCTAAGAGTTCATCATGAGATCCAAGGCTGTGTTAGAAAACAGTTTGAGGTGATACAACTACTTCTATACCCATAGAAACAGTAAAAAAGTACTGTTTTAAAACCAGGAACTTCTCAGGCTTTTGATTTCTGGTTTGGGTCCAAGAATGTAGGATGCAAATGAATATATTTTCATTTTCAAGCCGTTCGGTGTCAGACTTTGTCAGAAACTCTTGTGGATGGCTCTTAGCTTAGGGAAGGGTAGAGAGCAGAAGGGCTGTTCAGTACTGGTCAAGACAAGGACATCAACAGAGCTGACCCAGAACTGGCTCTCACTGTGTTTGCTTCAAGCTGGCTTTGTCAGGACCTCATTTTTTATTTGAGAATAAATAGAATTGTAGAATATTTGAGTCGATGTTGTTGCGTAAATTAGCGCGGTCCCATCCTTGCTGTGCTCGTCGAGTTTCCTCCAGGTTGGGATCTGTCTCTGTCCTTGGTCTAGTATGAGGTTTTCCACTTAACCCCATCCCCTGGTTTAAATTGTTAGCCCTGCACCAGCCCTTGACATCCTGAAATCTCTCTTCTGATGGAAGGTAGCTATTTCCAAACATCTGTGAGAACACTGCTTTTTATTTGTAACAGTACAAAACTGCAGTGATGAAAGTGTGATGGTGCTTTTAACCTTCTTCAGATTTATTCCTGGCTACTGAATCAAGGATCTCTTCCCTGATTTCTTCTAGAGGAGTTCTGAAACACTGAAGAATTCCTTTAATTAAATGTACCCACAAGGTGTATCTGAAGAACTGAAGTGGATCTTCACCTTTGGCTAACCTCAGCTTTCCAAGCTTTTACCACACTGGAAAAGAATGTAGCCCCAGAAGGTTTTCAAGCTTGATGTGGGTTTTTTTGGAAGCTGTTTAATTTTTGTTGTGGGGTTTTTATTACTCTCTGATTACAGCCTAATGGCTTATTAAGAACAACAGTTCCATCCCAGTCCAAAAACATCTTTTCATAACAATTCTCCCTGTGAGTCATTGCATTTATTTATCTCCATATTTATTGCAGTAAATCCTTCACTTCCTCTGCTCCCCCAGCCACCCTGTTTGGTGTTTGTTGTTCCCACTGAAACCGTGGCAGCCATGGTAAAATACATCTTTGTTTTTCTGCAGCATTTCTGCATTTACAGAGCTGCACTGGGGTTTTTCTTGGATTGCCTCCCCATTTTATGTTCTGTGTCCTGGTTACTCCCTTTGAAAGCTTTTCCCAGCGAGCACAAAGTGCATTAAATGGCATGTGCAAATGAGCAACAGCACAGCTGCTAATTGTGCTAACAGATGTAAATAGGAAAAACATTACTTTCCTAATGCTGCAAGTATTTATAGAAACCATTACCCATCTTCCATAACACTTTGATTATGGATGGAGCCTCTCTCAGGTTCAGCAAAGTTGATTGAGCTTTTGCAGATGGTTCGATTTGCTGAGGTAATGTGGAAGAAATGCAGATGTTTTAAAGCTTTTGTTTTCCATGCTTCAGGCAACTAAGTGGCTTAAAAGGAAAGCTTTTGCTTTGCATCCTTTAGAAACATCCATGGCTTTTGAAAGGGAACGTATGGCAGGGTTGTTGAGTGCCAACAGGGAGTCTGAGCTCTTGGAGCTGTGTTCCTCACCTGCCCAGTCAGGTTAATTTGAACATCATTTGCCTTGAGCAGAGCATGACTTGCAAAATCCTCTTGGCAGACCCAGGCAGCTCCCATTTCCTCTGTGCTTGTGATTCATCCATCAAGATCCCAGATCCCAGGGACGTAACCTCTCTTGGGAATGAGAGGCATCCTCATGGGTGGAAGCGTGTTTGCAGTGCAGAGGAGGTCAGCCTCAGAGTAATTGGGATAATTCAGGTAATTTTCCTGAAGGGCTTTTGTGTAACCCTTTCCCACAGTTGGCAAGGTGACCACTGCCTGGGCCAGCCTTGGAGGAGCAGAGGAGACTCCTGACCTCAGGCACTGAGGGACCCAGCAGTCTCTGCTCCCTGGAGGTTTTCTCTGTTTTCAGGTGAAATCTGAAATGGCAATAAGAGATCTGTGGCAGTCTGGGCAAATCCCAGGTCCTTTGGCACCAGAGGACTCTCCAGGCCTCCATCCCTGTCCAGCCCCATGGTGGATTTGGATTCACATTGCATTTGAGCCAGGACACAATTGCCTTTGGGAAGCTGCTTTGCTCTCTTCATCTGGCTCAATTCTCTTGCCTTTGCACAAACAGGATTTAGGTGTATTTATCTAATCCATAGCCTGTTCCTCTTCTAGGAACTTCAGAGAGTCCTGCTCTCCCTTTATCTTTCTCCAGTGGCAGACAGCAGAGAATTTGTGGAAGCATGAGGGAAATGGTTCCTGCTTAAGATGTGAAATCTCAAACAAATGTGCAAATGTGTTCAGTGTGTTAATGAATTGCTGTGTCTCTGCTGTATCTTCAGCTTCTCTCTGTCCTGGCAGGCAGGTCATTGCTTCCCACACCAATTCTGTAACCTGCCTCTGTGTGCAGATATTTAAAAAAAAAAAATCCAAACCTTAATGTTTCTCCTCTTCTTCACAGTGCTGCTCTTTTCCAAATAGCTGCAGTGATGTGTTCTGGCTTTGGTAGGTTGCTTTTTTTCCCCTGCAGTAAAAATTTCACCTTTTTTCCCCCCTTTAGGACTTGGCTACTGAGAAATCTGCTAAAGCATTTCCTCATCATTTTGCAAAATCACAATTGCTTGGTGTCTAGGAGAACTTTAAAATCTGAAGTTGGGATCACAGGCCATGAAAACCAATGTGGCTTAGACTGCACCTGCTGAGCAGAGAGCTTGTGGGAGATACCTTTGTATAGGTTTTTCACCCCCCACTCTTCTCTTTCTTCAGAGAACTAAAATTTAATTATAGAGCTTGGAAAACTCTGCACATCATGTAGAGACTGAGATAAATAAAACAATGAGAGGGAAATGAGAGCAAGGCAGGAACATGAATTGTAAAAAAACACCTCATACTTGAGAGTTCTGTACTACTCCAAGGTTTCATTCAGCTCCTTTTTAAATGGGAGGGCATGTGTGGGGGTTGATGGGTGTGAATACTTATTATTTTCTGCAAGGGGGAAAAGAAAGAAAAGGTGGCTTTCAATATAATTCATAGGGCTGATGAGTAGATCTACCTGGTTATTATACCCTAAAGCCTTGGCTGAGCTGAGTAATGAATGCCATTTTACTGGTGCTCAGAAGTCCCTTTTCCTAATCACTTTAGCACCACAAGTCAGGCCCTAGCAGAAGTTGTTTGGAATTTAACCTTGGTAATAAATGTAATAAGTGTTCTGTTAAAATAGAGCTGCTTAGAAAAAAATAATTACTATTATGATTATTAGCAGAGAAGAGGGAGGGGCAGGAGCAATTGATCTGTGATCTTTTTCTGTCTCCATTGGAATTTTACAGGATTGTGGGTCTAAAGGATGTGAAGGTAGATCAGAAAGTTTGTCACAGTATCTGGTGGTTGTAGCCACAATGAAGGGACAGAGGTGTTAAACTGCACATTTTCCTACAGGGACTGGCCAGATAGTACAGGGTGTGAACTACCACTAGTGGATAATAAATAACTACCAGTTAAGGATAATAAATGAGCTACATATGCTTTGGGGGGGGTTTTTAATACATACTTTTTAAAATTTTATTTTTGGGTAATCCTTATACATAATTTGTTTTAAATAAATAAAAAAGATTCCCGAGGGAAAGTTTCCATCAGAACTTTTCCAGACTTCTCTGGTAGCTGTCACCAAAGATATTTATTTGCTTTGGATAACTGAGCAGATCTTCTTTGGGTTACAAATTAAAAGCTTCATAAAAGACAAGCAGTTAATAAGCATAACTTGGTGCAGTATAAACAGTTGAAAAAATGAAGTCTCCTTTCCCAGAGCTGCCAAATCAGGTCAAATGTCAGTTTTTGAAACAGTGCCTAGTTCTTGAGTGTGTGTTTCTACATGCTTTTAGGAAGGGTAGAATGGAATTCTCTTCTGGGGTTGAGGTTCTACAGACCCTCCCCCAAGTGCTCTTAAATATAATCACAGGACCTCAGGATGGTTTGGGTTGGAAGGGACCCTAAAGCCCATCCCATTCCACCCCCTGCCATGGGCAGGGACACCTTCCACTATCCCAGGCTGCTCCAAGCCCTGTCCAGCCTGGCCTGGGACACTTCCAGGGATTCAGGGGCAGCCACAGCTTCTCTGGGCATCCCCTGCCAGGGCTCACCTTCCTCTCAGGGAGGAATTCCTTCCTAATACCTCATCTAAACCTCCTCTCTGTCCATTTAAAATCATTGTGCCCTGTCCTGTTCATTTTATATATGTTTATTCGTGTAAAGGTTATTTATTAAACCTCTTTGTACAAACAAAACATCTTTGTTTAAATACAGAGGACACTCTCTGTGGGATATGTCATGTCCTTGAAGGGATGTTAGGAATCCTCCTTTCCCTTCTCATGTCTAGCAGGATTTTGCCTGTGCCTCTTTATAATGCGGGGTACATCCTGCTCTGCTGAATTTTTTTGCTTCTGATTATTCAGTGTTGCACATAAGCAGCTGTGCCCAGAGAGAAGTGCCCCCTGTTAATCAGCAAGTGCTGAGCCATATGGCAGGTGAGGATGGGATATTGCAGCTCTGGGGTGAGCCCCTCCTGTTGTCAGCCAGCTTCACACACAGCGAGTCCCCTGTGAGTGCATCCCTGCCAACACCATCAGGTCCTTCAGCACAGGCTGCTGAGTGACAGCGTGCCTTGCTGGAGCCTCCTTCCTTCTTCCTGGGGTCCTGCTTCTCTCCAGTCACTGCTGAGAGCCCATTGTCCTGTGTAGTAACTCCTAAAAGGACAGAGGGAAAAGCTGAGGGTGCTCTGAGCTGTCTGCACTGCCCTGCACTGTGTGTGTCCAGTGGTGTTTCTCAGCCTTGTGCTCAGTTCCTTTCAGTGATCCATCTTTTGGAGAAACACAGGAGTGGGAAATGATGTGCAAGAAGCCCTCAGTGAATTCAGTTTCCACCAGAGTGATCATGACCTGCATCTGTGGATGGAAATGGCCTGGGTTTGGGAATTTGATTTCAGCTGAAGATGGCATTAGCTTTGTGGTGTTAAGTTTTTAACAGCATACAGCTGGATGAGTGTGGAAATGGGTGTGCTTGCAGCAGAGTGAGAAAAGTCACTACACACACTATTGCCTTTAGTAGGTGCCATATTGGACCAAAATAGCTGCTCTTTCACCCCAGAAGAGCAGGCAGCCTGTTCCTAAGGAGGAGTGGGATTTCTGCCTTAAATAGGATATTTCTGGCCTTAAACTGCATTTTAAACTCCGTTGAGACTCCGAGCACTTTGCACGTAGTTACGGACATCAGTGATGTACTTGATCAACTGACAAGTGAAATCACAGGTTCTGATGGATCATAGGTTTTCTTTGGTCCTTTTGGATTTTAACTATGGGATAACCTTTATCCTTTCACTGGTAGAAAAACTCAGCAGCAGAAAACCAAACCATCATAAGGGGAGCTGATCTTAAGTGTTCATAGCGTGGTGTTGGAGCCAGGGAAATATTGATGTGTTCCAGGTTTGACTGAGGTAAAAAGGTCATGTTAGTGCCCCTTCCTGGTGTGCTGTGATGTCCAGCTCTGGGTGGTCTGTACCAAAACACTTGGGATGTGTTTGAGAGGCATCATTTTATGTATTGGCAAACCTGCAGCTGACAAGTGACATTGTTTGAAGCAGGACCATGCCTTGTTGTGATCCCACGGGTAGTGGCAGTGGGATTTTGTGCATTTCCAAGTAAAAGCAGAGTCTTGGCATAGGATTTCAGTGCTTCCATGGCCTCTGCTGTCCAGGCAGCTCCAGTGTACCAGGAGAGTGTTCAAAACCTCATCTACTGCATGCATTGTTTTTTTAGTTGTTTTCTTTTTTAAACAATGTCAGTACATAAATCTCCCAGGTTTTCCTGCTTTATATTCCAGCAGCACACAAAAATGGGAGCTGGAAATCCAGCAGAATGCACTCTGGAGCACAGGCCCCTCGATGTGTTTGGGTGGAACATATTTAATACCAAGCTGTAGGTTTCAGCCTTGGAATAACATGCCAGGAATGTGGTGTGTGCCTGGCATCCCAGCTTGCACAGGGATCACACAATGTCAGAATTTCTCTTGCTCAGCATCTCTGTGCTTTATAAGCACAGACTACCAGAACTGTGTGGTTTTCCCTGGATACAGAGGCTATGGAATAGCAGTTCTTGTGTACCTAAGTTGGTAGCTGGTGATGGCAGACTCTTCCCCCACTTCATTCCCCAGTGGAGATTCCTGTGGAGCACAGACTCCTCTTTGTAAGGATTCAAGGCTCTCGGGGTGAGCCGTGGGGCTTTCCCTTGCTGGCAGCATGGGGATCCAGCAGCACACTGCCACATTCCCCATTCCCATCCCTGCTGTGCCCAGGGTAACCGTGCCTGTGCTTCCCTCCAGGAGGACTTTCGGAATAAAGTTGAAGATTACATTAAGCGCTACGCGAGATGATGAAGGGGGATGGATGGCAGGACCACAGCTCCACTCCACAGTTGTCCTTAACTTCAACAGCAGCCAAACCAGCCCGGATTGTACCAGTCCTGTGTCCATGTTGTACTGAAGAAGAAAACTAACTTCATAACCTGTCCATGTTCAAAGGAGAGTTCAGCATAAATACAGCAAGAAATTGTGTCTGTTGGTTGAAAAAGTTGTCTGCTTCCTTTTACAAATGTTTACTCTTCTGAACTGTACTGTATATCCTGTTGATGAGATATGCTTGAGAAGTTAAATCACTATTGAAATTGTAATTACACTTTTTTTTTTTTTTTTAAACTCTTGCCTAATCTGGAGGGGTGGGGGGAAGGAAAAAAAACAAACCCAAACAACCCAAGCAGAAAAGGTGGTGTGTTTTTGGAACACTTTGAGTTGGCAATAAATGGTCTCCTGTGAAGCAAATCACAAAACTGTTGCCTTTGATGAGCAGAAACAATATGAGCTTTTTCTAAGAGTCACTCAGCTGAGGCTTAGAGCTTGCCAGAGTGGAAGTGCAAAATGAGATTCTACTTCTGGTATTGAAATTCTCGATGCTATTTAATGTAAGTATGTTTTTGTCACAGTTTGGACTTTTTACATTGTTAATTTCAGGCCCTGCTTGGACTACAGGTTTTTCGGGTTTTTTGGTTGGTTTTTTTTGGTTGGTTTTTTTGTTTCTATTCATTGTGTGAAGTAGTTAAACGAAATACAGGCTAATATGTAACTTAAGTACATGTTTAGTATTAGGAAAATGATATATATATTATATATATTATATATTTCTGTGAAAAAATAATGGAAGGGAGATTTTTTTTAAGAAATCTGCCTTTGGCTTTCCAATCTGGGTGTGGTGAGGGAGCATCAGATGCTGTTTGATCTGATGAAGGTAAATTTAGGCACTGTTACCTGGAGAGCACCTGATTGTGTTCTCCAGATGCCTGCACTGAAAGGGAATGACAGCTGGAACCACAACACATTTCCCCCCACTCGTGCACACTTGGCTTTCTTGATTTGGAAGGATGTGATGCTGCAATTGTCTTTTCTGTAAGGAGCTGGGTGGCACTGAGAGCGTGCAGAGGAGAGCAGTACCTCAGGAGCAGCTTCAGTCCATGTGCCAGAGCTCCCTGAGCATCCTCCAGGATGGGGATCACACAGAGGAGCTGATGGAGCCCAGCCAAGCTTTTATACACCAGGGAAATAAATGTTTGTGTGGTTTCATGCAGTGCAAGTGTGCGTGTGACACTTGGGCATTGACTGTTGGGGTTTTATCCCCCCTTCATTCTTTCCTGCTGTTCCTCTGCTGCAGATGCTGGAGGAAATGAGAACACTCTCCCTGCTGAGCACGGCAGAGCTGGGGGGCAAACTGTCAGCATGAACCTTGTGTGTTGAGTTTTCCCTGTGCCTTTTCCTTTACAGCTTCACAAGCTCCTGTGGCTGTTGCTGGAGGCCTGGGAAAGCAGGGAGGTGAAATGCAGGGATTGGCATGCAGGAGGAGAGCTTCACCTGCAGATAATACTCACAAGGAAACACGGATCAGCCCAGTATTTTAAGCAGGCAACTGCAGTGAGAGATGTCAGCAAAGGTAGGGAGTACAACACTCACAGAAATAGCAAGGTTGGGAAATACATCTGGATTTTGCTGATGGCATTAGAAGGATTCTCTTGAGTTGAAAACTGAACCAGGTTGCTGTGACAAAGTAGTTCCTGCTGTAGAGGCACCCTGGTACTGTCAGCACATTCCATCCTTCAGGAGGAGGGGTCACAGTCCCCATTTCTTGGGCTGTCCCCACTCATGCCAGCAAGCTGCTGCTGCTGTGCCCAGAGCAGAGCACAGCCAGGGTGCTGCAGCCATCAAAGCCATCCCTGCCTCCCAGAACAATCCTGTTTAACCCCTTTCCTGTGTACTGTTGCTTGCCTGGAGGAGATGAGCAGGATAATAAAGTTTGGATACTGTTCAATACTGTACAAGAAGGTCTGAGCATTGGTTTGTGCTCATCCAGGTCCTGAAGGTGAGGAGATTGGGG